>OY987315.1:8061978-8512763 GCA_963920655.1 Geranium rotundifolium | reverse complement strand
CGGAGACGAAAAGTTGTTAAGTGTGGGATGATTTGATGTGGTCTATTCGTGCCCCTTTCCGGACCCAAAAACCTCCCATCTTAACACACTTTTCCCTTCGTTTCGGTCACATTAGGGCCATTATTTTGATATTTTTGATCCTCGGTAGAATTTGACTTTTGTAGTTAATGGAGCCAAATTTGGAGCTAAATTGGAGTGAGTTCGGGACAATGCACGAGAAATATTGCAGCCTAAGCTATTGGAAAAGTGGAGAACAAGAGGGTGCCATGTTCTTGACACCACCCGTCACATTCATGACACCACAAAATGAGCACCAATAAAGGTTTCGTCACGATCTCCGCAACGATCGTGACGAACCGGCCTTGACGATCGTGCTGCCATGGTCATGCAACGATCGTGTCATGTTCGTGACAAGAAGGCGACAAATGAGTATGCCACGATCGTGAAAATGACAAATCAAAAGCCGTCACGATCCTGACATTGGTTACAAATTCCAGCAGCAGTGAGTAGTCTTTCAAGAGCTGTATCTTCCACGTACGACATCCAAATGAAGACTTTCTTGACCTTCAAATCAAGAAGAAGAAGAGAGTTACAACTCTTATCAATAAAGTTTATCCATCAGAGAACTGAAAGAAGGTTAAAACGGCGCCGGCACAGTGACTTGTCGCCAAGACAAGCACCCCAGAAATTCTGCAATGTCTACTCCATTATTTGCCACCTAAAGAGCACGCTACCTCTCACCAACTCACCGAAAATGAGCTCACTCAAGGCCATTCCTTGCCATTAAAATATATTAGTATTTGGGAAAAGACAAAGGAGGAGGCTAAAGACAAAAAGGGACACAACAACCCTAACAAGACACACCACACATTTTTCAGCAAAGCATCACCATCCCTCTCTCCCGTCTTCTTCCATCTTCTCCCAAGCTTCCATCCTCCATTTTTCTTTCATTAAGGTCAACTAAAAGCTTGATTAGGCAAGGAGGCGGAGGAGGATTCTAAAGGAATTACTTGAGGGTTCCATCAATTAATTTCGTGCCCATACAAGAAATTGACCTCAAAGTTACATATTAAATAAGGATTTTACATGATTATGAATTGATCATGAGATCTAGGCTAGATTAAAACTTGAATATTACCTTGATTTAAAATCTCTTTGTTACTAAATATGATTTAGTAACCTCTAAAGATCGTCCACACAAGAAGAACAATCCGGGGATCCTTACTAGAAGATCGAAGAAAGCAAAACGGACGGAGAGGGGAGGGAGTGGCCGGTCGGCTAGAGAGAGAGAGAGGAGAGTAGCTAGGGTTTTTGGAAAATAAAATTCCTTAATTTTCAGATCTGAAAATTTCCCTTTTATAACCCTTTTGGCCATGATTAGTAGAGTGTGATCATTTAGAGTTAGCCTCATACCGATCGCTTCTTATGAAGCTATTCTGATCGGGGACTGCTTAAGTAAAATTTTATCTGATCAGTAGATCTACTATTATGTGTTGACACATCAATGATACAAATCAAATCATACTTAAGATATTACTACAACACTTAGTAATATGAATGCCGATTTTATTTCAACTAATAATATTTATTACATGATTAGATTGAAAATACATTGTGCTAGGGCACAAAAACCCAACAGTCTCCCACTAGCCCTAGGCCCAATTGGTATTCCAATCTAAACCCATTCCCCTGACATGCTCCTCATGCTTAGGCTGCGGTAGTGCCTTAGTTAAGGGGTCAGTTAGATTATGATGCGTTGAAACGTAGCTTATCTCTACTTCGCCTATATCAACCATCTCTCTGATGATGTGCTTGGTCCTATTGTGAAATCTAGGCTCTCTAGCGAGTGCTACGGCCTCTGTGTTCTCACACCTTAAGCTCACAGGATCAGACGTTCGCGGTAGTACATCTAATCCACTCAAGAAGCTCCTGACCCACACCGCCTCCTTAGCTGCCTCTGACACAGCTATGTATTCCGCCTCCGTGGTGGAGTCGGCTATTGTCGCTTCCTTAAAGCTTTTCTGTAGTTACGACGTTTTTGGTGATTGGCTAATTTTTAAAGAACTAGAGGAAATGTCATAAAAAATGTCGAAGCATCGTATGCGACATCCGGTATGACATTGTTGACGACATCTCCGTAAACATCATGTTCGACGGAAATCAGGTTAGTCCATGTTCTGCAGAAAGTACGACTACGATTAGGAAATGTGAAAAGTTCCAGAACGTCTCTGATTCTGAAAAGAAGAAAGACGGTGATAAAGAGGAAACCCATTAGGGTTAGTACTCATGCTCGATTGCTATAAAAGCTTAGACTACCCTCTTAGCAATTGGGTGGTTCTTTTATTGTTTCCTAGCAATAATTCACAAAGCTCTTAGACGTGAAGGTTTGTGGGCTGAGAGGTTGTAGATCGTGCTAAGGATATTGTGTATCACCATAACTATTGAGAGTTAGGTGATTGAGGGTTTACTGATCACGTGAGTGAAGACTGCACGCAACCACAACGTTCAACGACGACTTGAACCGACAGAGCAAGGCGATTGCTCGAAGAGTGGAATCAAGACGGAGTCTTGGATTCAGGGGGAGACCCTGAGATAGGTTGCACTGTAATAAGTAGCATAAAGTATAGATCTTGGGATGATCATAGGTACTTGTATGTTTTGACGAATTACTGATAAGTGAAACCTTTCCACTAGGTTGAGAGCCCCCAGACGTAGGTGACGTTGCACCGAACTGGGTAAACAATCTGTTGTGTCATTGTTTATTAAGCTTTATATTTACTATCTCGCGTTATCTACACAAGTAGTCATACACGGTGTTATAGCTTTATACATAACATTGTGTGTGGCATCTTGCATGACTACCTGATCAAAACTTCATTTTCCAACTGAAAGCTCCCCTGTTCAACATGAACACATACCCACCTTGAGACTTAAAGTCATATGGGTCTGTCTGAAAACTAGCATCGACATATTCAGTGACGCTTAGTTCTCATTCTATCCCGCCATACACTAAGAAGGCGTCCTTTGTTCTCCTCAGATATTTGAGGATACACTTGACGGCAGTTCAGTGATCTTGGCCTAGGTTAGACTGAAATCTGCTGGCACAACTGAGGGCAAACGATACGTCAGGCCTCGTACAGATCATGGCATACATGATGGATCCCACTGCTGAAGCATACGTGATTCCCTTCATCTTCTTAAGCTCATCATGTGTTTTAGGACACTGTTTCTTGCTGAGCTTGATGACATGTCTTATCGGGAGGTTCCCTTTTTTAGAGTCAAGCATTGAGAATCTTCTCAACACTTTATCTATGTAGGTGCTCTAACTTAGGCCTAAAATTCTCTTGGATCGATCTCTATAGATCATGATTCCTAGAATGTAAGCAGCCTCTCCAAAGAATTTCATGGAGAAACACTTCCCTAACCAAGCTTTGGTCTCAAGCAAGGTTGCGACGTTATTTCCCATGACCAGTATGTCGTCGACATACAGAAACAGGAACACTATGTTACTCCCACTGCTCTTCTTGTAGATACAGGGTTCATCTGGATTCCTGATAAACCCAAACTCTTTTACAGCTTCATCGAACCGTAAGTTCCAACTCCTGGAAGCTTGCTTCAACCCATAAATGGATCGTTGCAGCTTACACACCTCTTCGGGATGTTCTGGATCGACAAAACCTTCTGGCTGGGTCATATAGACATCCTCCTGCAAATTCCCGTTAAGGAATGCAGTTTTGACATCCATTTGCCATATCTCGTAATCGAAATATGCTGCAATGGCTAACATCATCCGAATTGACTTAATCATGGCTACTGGCGAAAAAGTCTCATCATAGTCCATGCCTTGGACTTGACGATAACCTTTTGCAACCAGTCTTCCTTTGTAAGTCTGAGGCTTTCCGTCCATATATGTCTTTAACTTAAATATCCACTTGCACCCTATGGGTTTTATCCCAGGTGTGTTGTCTACTAAGTTCCAGACTTGATTGTCTTTCATGGACTTCATTTCCTCATCCATGGCATTCTGCCATTCTCTTTGTAGGTGCCCAATTCAAAATGAATGCGGCCGTTTCTAGGGCATGGCCCCAAAAAGATACTGGAAGGTCGGCGTGACTCATCATGGAACGAACCATGTCAAGCAGGGTTCTGTTCTTCCGTTCGGAAAGACCATTCAGCTGAGGGGTTTCTGGCGGAGTTAGTTATGAGAGTATACCGTTATCCCTTAGGTGACTGAGAAAATCTTGATCTAAGTACTCGTCACCTCGATCGGAACGAAGTGCCTTTATATTTTTACCAAACTGGTTCTGTACTACATTTTGGAATTCTTTGAATTTATCAAAGGTTTCCTACTTATGTCTCATTAAGTAGACATACACATACCTACTGAAATCGTCGGTAAAGATTATGAAGTATCTGAAACCTCTCCTGGCTTGTGTACTCATGGGCCCACATACGTCTGAATGTATTAGGCCCAGGAGATCACTCGCCCTTTCACCTAATCCACCAAAAGGCGCCTTTGTCATCTTTCCCATAATGCAAGATTTACATCTCTCCATTGGTGTGAATTCAAACGGGCTTAATAACCCACACTTGTGAAGTGTCGAGACGCGTTTCTCGCCTATGTGGCCTAGACGACAGTGCCACATCACTGTCTGGTTTAAGTCATCCGACTTCAACCTCTTATTTACGTTATAGTTTGAACTGTAGTTAGTGTTATCAATATTTAAAATGTATAATCCACCAACCATAGATGCAGTGCCATAAACAATATTATTTCTTGATAAAGTAAATAAGCCATTGTGTATGGCAAATACAAAACCAAGTTTGTCCAAACTGGACACTAAAATAATATTCCTATTAAATGTAGGTACACATAATACATCGTCCAAAACTAAAATAAGCCCTGTGGGCATCCTAAGACTAACAGAACCGACAGCCGTCGTTGACACCGAACTGTTGTCTCTGACTCTCAGATCCCGTTCGCCTTTCCCAAGGAGCTTCTTACTTTCCAGATCCTGCAGATTAACACAAATGTGAGTTTTTGCTCCGGTATCAACTACCCATGTATCTGAGAAAGTAACGTTGAGATTATACTCAACAACGTAAATATCTGATCCAGGTCCTGAAGGGTGTCCTCCCTTCTGCAAGCTCTTCACATATTCCTTGTGCTGCCTGCAATCCTTCTTCTAATGACCTGGCTGCTGGTAGTAGTAACAGACTACCTCTGAGGTCGAAGTACTCCCTTCGGTTCTAGGAACCGCTTGGATCTTCGGACCTCTGGGTACCCTTATCTGCCAAGCTAGGTGCATTGGAGCCTTACCCTTACCCGCCACTGCTGGTGCCTTGCCCTTGTTGGAATGTCCTGGTGACTTGCCAGTAGGTTTGCCAGCTCTTTTGAAGTTGACACCCTTATTGACCATCAGAACCTCAGGGGTCTTGCCCATGAAATTTTTCTCTACTGTCACCAACATCCCATACAGTTCCTTGATAGTCTTTTCTATATTATAAAGATTGTAACTTGTGATCACATCTCCATAAACCTTTGGAAGCGACATCAGGAATATGTCTAATTTCAGCTGCTCTGTGAAGCTGTGACCTAGATTGGCCAAGCGATCAAAGAGTCACTTTATCTTGAGGACATGTGGGCTCACTGCCTCACCAGCATTCAGCCTGCTGTAGAACAACTACCTAAGAGTGTCGTATCTTTCGACACGAGCATTCTTCTGGTAGTATACTTTGATTTCTTCCATCATCTCTCGTGGATTGTCCATGAGATGCATGAACTGGTCCTGGGTGTCATTTTTCATGGACCTGACCATGAGGATGCCAACATCTTGTGGATGCCATTAATCTACACATGAAAATAAATTCGATCAGATTCTTAATTTAAGTTGAAGTGTGAGATACTTGATTATGAACATTTCTGATTCTTATGTCTGAATGTAAACCAAGATCTCCGCATACCCAAAACTAAAGTGACTTAATCTCATCGCCCCAGTTTTGGACATTGGAGTAGGACAGTCCAGTCCTTTCACAATACCATATGATTCTTGGCTAGGGCTTATACATTATATGTATACGGCATTGCCTTATATCTGATACCCTGGCTCAGATAATTTAAGAATCGCAACCAAGTCAACCATCTTTCAACGCATAGTCCAATCTGCATGATTACTACGCTAATGCACACGTACCCATGCAAGATTGTCCATCTTCTAGTAGAACCCATTCCCATGGATCCACGTTAATCGTATCCACCCATGAGTCTGAGAACTAATCGAAGTGATGAAAAGTGGGCGGTATCTAGCTGGACTTGAAATTACTTGCCTTTTAAATGTCCATTATCACTTATCATTATTTGATCTTAATTTGAAATTATCATCTACAAATCCATGTAGAGATACTTTCAATCCTAGTTCACATGTGCGTGATTAACTTATTATTATTTAATCTTTACACATGTGGGTGATGATCTAATTAACATGAACTTATGAAAATGAAATCATACATTCAACTATACATTCATAAACACAAACATAAATGTAAATTTTCTTTAACTAGCCCGCTAACCCTACTGGAATAAACTAGAACCGATACTAGGTCTTGTCTTTCCTCATTCTCTTGGACTCCCACTGGCTCCACGCCTCCTCTGGATTACCTTCCTTCTCTTCGGTTCTTCTCATCTTGGGACTTAGTAATTACATTTAATTTAAATCAAATAAATGTTGTGACACGCATGTCACAATTAAATTACAATCCAAAAGCAACTCGAAGGTTGTAAACCGAAATTAAATTCTAAATTCGGGCTAACTTAGCAATCATGTTGCAAACACCGTGTTATCAAATAATCATGTTTTCAAGCAAGCATATTAATTCCAATTTTATCTTGATTTAAAAAAATACGGTTTATCGAAATCGTTATTTTGAACCGGTTAATTTCTGAATTAAATCGGTTCACGCTCTGGTTTATCGAAATCGAACCGGTCTGAAAATTTAATTCATTATTGCTGAAAATTATGGATTTTTCTGGGTCAGTTCTGACCCGAATCCATTCCGGTTTGACCAAACCAAAATTGACCTGAGGGCCAATTTTGGGTTCGGCCAAACTCTAGCTGCCAGGGCTGGCCGTGCCGTGACCGACCAGCCCGTGAGGGCTGGCCGTGGCGGGCTGTCTGGCTGGTCAGGCCGTGGCCGTCCCCTGGCCGGAGTTGAGGGGCTCGGCCAGATCTGCCACGGGCAGATCTGGTCGGCTTCCTCGTTCCGGCCAATCGTTCCCTAGCGCGGCTGGGGTTAGCCTCTCGGCTAGCCTCGACCTCCCGCGGGTCTCGATCTCGATCTAACTCGATCAATTGTAATTTTTTTAGCAACAATAAAAAAAAATTTCAACAATTAATTCATTAACCAAAACATAGAATTTGCAATTTTAAATTAACAACACCGAAATAAATTGCAAAATCAATTCTAGCATATCATGCTCGAATACAAACTCATGCGTAACCAAGCCTCTGATACCACTGAAGGAATTATTTGAGGGTTCCAATCAATTAATTTCATGCCCATACAAGAAATTAACCTCAAAGTTCCATATTAAATAAGGATCTTACATGATCATGAATTAATCTTGAGATCTAGGCTAGATTAAAACTTGAATATTACCTTGATTCAAAATCTCTTTGTTACTAAATAGGATTTAGTAACCTCTAAAGATCGTCCACATAGGAAGAGCAATCCAAGAATACTTACAACGATCCTTACTAGAAGATCGAAGCAAGCAAAACGGACGGAGAGGAGAGGGAGTGGCCGGTCGGCTAGAGAGAGAGATAGAGATAGAGAGAGAGAGAGAGAGAGAGAGAGAGAGAGAGAGAGAGAGAGAGAGAGAGAGAGAGAGAGAGAGAGAGAGAGAGAGGAGAGTAGGTAGGGTTTTTGGAAAATAAAATTCCTTAATTTTCAGATCTGAAAATTTCCCTTTTATAACCCTTTTTAGGCAAAATAATTAATTAAAGATCTTAATGGGCTTAAAGCCCAAAGCTTTTAATTAATTATGTAGAGAAGCCCATTATGGCTAGGCCTAGTTTAGCTAAATTAATTAAATCTATTTAATTAGATTATAATTATTTGGTCCAGCTAAATCGTTCTAGATTTTCGGTTTAGTCCTAAGCCGAAATCGATCTAATCCGGTTTAATCCAAAACCGGATTTTGTCTCTCTCATGATTCCATCCGTTTTACTCAATCTTTAGTATGTGACCCTCTAGGCTAACTCGTGATCGATCCAATCACAGTCGTTATTGTAACCCTTTTACAAGAGACGTTAGACTGAGTCAAACTCGTCACTCATTACATAGTGACCTCAATGATCCTTCCGTCTGAGGATGTGATTTCATGTGCCGACATATGACTATGTTCATGACTGTGTCTATGTAACATACTCATGATCGGGTCGTCCTATATCACCCCTGTCTGGTGATATTATGGCCTAACTCTGGCCCCTTTCTGGCCATGATCAGTAGAGCGTGATCATTTAGAGTTAGCCTCATACCGATCGCTTCTTATGAAGCTATTCTGATCGGGGACTGCTTAAGTAAGATTTTATCTGATATGTAGATCTACTATTATGTGTTGACACATCAATGATACAAATCAAATTATACTTAAGATATTACTACAACACTTAGTAATATGAATACCGATTTTATTTCAACTAATAATCTTTATTACATGATTAGATTGAAAATACATTGTGCTAGGGCACAAAAACCCAACAGATTCCACCACCACACCTTGGGAAGACTTCAAGAAGGCAAGATTCATCAAGGGAGTACAAGATTAAAGGGATTTTGAGCTCCCAAACCCATTTTTGGTTCTTTGGTTTGCTTGCTTTCTCTCTATTTTTGAACCTTGTATCTTCTTAGTAGGATTTTGTATGAGCACCATGGTTTTGGGCTAAAAACCCAAGAGTATGGGTGCTAGACTATTGTAGGAGATTATGTTTATCTAAATTTTCATTTCTATTCATGTTTGAGTGTATACTTGTGAATTTACTTGGTGTTAATGCTTGAAGAAGACTTATATTGTTGTTTGTGAGAGTATGTGATAATATATGTTGGATTCTTGTTTGAACATAATTTGAATGATTGCTTGTGAGAGCTTGTGACTGTTTTAGTTGTGCGAGAGTTGGAGCCGTCGAACTTGTCTTAGAGGGAAATTTGAAAGAGGATATAAGTAGATTCAAAGGGTTAGAAGCAAAACTACAACCTTTTGGTTCGAACATGGTCGCGTCTAATGCTTCCTAACGTTGAATGTAACTTTCCGAGAGGATATTTCAACGCTAGGAAATGCTTTGTTCGAGAGGATAAGCTTCTAAGACTTAGGCCGCATGCATTGCTCATTGTGATTATTTGATAGGTTGGATTGGC
Source organism: Geranium rotundifolium (assembly GCA_963920655.1). Classification (NCBI taxonomy): domain Eukaryota; kingdom Viridiplantae; phylum Streptophyta; class Magnoliopsida; order Geraniales; family Geraniaceae; genus Geranium; species Geranium rotundifolium. The sequence goes on along the minus strand of OY987315.1, from coordinate 8,503,349 downwards.
ATTTCGTCGTCGGTCTAGCACCCGTGGTTGCTAGTTGCTTGATTTCCATTCCCCCGCTTTACCTTTTTGTAGCTAACATAGTGAGTCTTAGAATAGTTTGTTAACTTAGTTATTTCATAGTTTGCTAGTCTTTTCTTAAAAACCCCTAAAGATTGCATATTTACTTTTCATTCCCCATCAAACCTAAAAGAGAACGCGAAGCGACTAAGTAATCGACCCACATGTTGATCCCCGAGAGTTCGACCCAGTAAAATGGAAATACAAATATACTTGGATGATTAAAGGGCCTCTTTAGCAAGAGCGCTTTTTGGCACTTCATTGATGTATCAACTTGATGTCAAAAATGTCTTTCTTTACAGACATCTAAATGAAACAATTCACATGAAACAACCCCTAGCTTTCTTGACTATTCCCTCCCTTGTCACGTTTGTCGCCTGAATAAGGAATTATAGGGTTTAAAACAGGCTCCACGGGCCTGGTATCATCGCTTTACTACTTATCTAAAATCAATTGGTTTTTTCAGCAGCAAAGTTGACACCTCTCTCTTCATCTATCGTCATGTTACTCATACTGCTTTTCTTCTGCTCTATGTTGATGACATCATCCTTACGACCTCATCTATCTCGCTACTCACATCTCTCATGTCTCGTCTCAACTCTGAATTCTCTATGACTAATCTCGGTCCCTTACACTACTTCCTCGATATATCTGTCACCTGTACCTTTCCGGGGTAATTTTATCTCAAGAAAATTTTGCTCGTGAAATCCTGACTCGTGCAAATATGTCCTCTTGCAACCCTTGTCTCATACCGTCGATACCAAATCCAAGTTGTCTCCCTCTTCGGGGTCCCCAGTCTCTGATCCTTCACCCTATCGTAGTCTAGCAGGTGCTCTCTAGTATCTCACTTTCCCTCGTCCGGACATTTCTTATATTGTCCAACAAATTTATCTTGTCATGCATGATCCCCGTAAACCTCATTTTCACCCTCTTAAGCGCATCATCCGCTACCTTCAAGGCACTCTCACTTATGGTCTTCACCTGCATAGATCCCCTACCTCTCTCTCACCGCCTACTTTGATGCTGATTGGGCTGGTTGTCCAGACACCCGTGGTTCTACCTCTGCTTATTGTGTCTTTCTTGGCTCCAATCTCATATCTTGGTCTTCAAAACGTCAGCATGTTGTGTTTCGCTCTAGTGCCGATGCTGAATCTCGCTGTGTGGCTAACGCAGTTGCCGAGTCTTGTTGGTTGCGTAGTCTTCTTCTTGAGTTACAGTGTCTATTGTCCACTGCCACCATTGTCTTTTGTGACAACGTTAGTTCTGTCTATATGTTTGCCAACCCTGTCCATCACCAACGTTAAAACATGTTGAACTAGATTTACCCTTCGTGCATGAGAAAGTTGCTGCAGGTGAGATTCGTGTGCTCCATGTACCATTCTCGCACCAGTTCGCTGACATATTTACTAAATGATTCCCAATGGCTTTCTTTGAGGATTTTCGGTCCAGTCTAAGCATTCAGCCTCCTCCTGCGGGGGCGTGTTAAATATATTTTATATGTGTTATTATTATATTAATTAAATTATGATTCTAATATTATTTTCCTTCCTTGTATTACTAGGGTTAATATAGTACCCTATATATATACAGTATTATATATAGTATTAATAATATACAAACCCTGAGGGGAATTAACAAACTTACAATTCTCTTCACTCTTATTTATCTCCAATTTATTTCTTAATGATGTCAAAATCGAAAAAAAATATAAACCAAATTGACAAAATTATATGAAGCACTTGACATAATCTAACTTTTAATTTATAATTCGTAATTTTGTTTACAATTATTCAATATGTATAATATACACAACTATAAAATTGTTTTCCAACTTCTATGTAATAGGTAAATATGATATAAATTATAAAACACACGGTAAATTAAATAAATTTGATTATTGTCCCAAAGGTTCTAAAAAACGCTAGGCGCTAATCTGACGGACAACACCTCAGAAGGATTAATCGGGGATGAATCGGATTGTTATTTTTTTTATTAATCTAATTTAAATAGAAATCAGTAAAAGAACATTTAAAATGAGAATTAATTACCTAATTAATGAAAAAATTAAAAAGAGAAAATTTACTTACCTAATTAGTTTAATTAAAATAATTTAAGTGATTAAAAAAATTTGGTTATTAATGTGGACCAGTCAATTACTCTCATTTATTATAATAAATCAATTAACTTTCAATTAACCCTCATATTCGGAGAGATATCCATCTTCAACTTCCTTTTTCCTCACATCCAACATTCAGTGTCCGGCTTCGAAACACATCTCCACCGTGTTGTGTAGACAAAAATTTTTTTTGATCTATTGGTGACTGAGGCATGTAATCAGTTTCCTTAAGACTTTATTTCGCCACTGAGATTGTGCAACAATTCTTCATCGTTAGTCTCCCAAGATACAACAGTCTGTACTCTAATAGCTTGCACTAAAATATTGAAGTCTCGGTCGAGATGGTATGTGAATGCTTTCACTTATTTATTTTGGAAGTACGAAGAAAAGATGGTGTAAAAATTGAGTAAACAAATTGATCAGGGTTGTCCTCTATTTATACACATCTTTGGTGCCCTTTTGAAGATACACACATTTTCTGTAAAGACACAATTCTTTAAGAAAAGACACAACTCTTTGAACAAGCACAATTATACAATTATTAAAGCTTTGCAACTATTGGGAGAAATAATTAATTATTCAAACAAATTTTCAGTTATGCAAAGCACTTGTTGGCATAAATAAGTAACAAATTTAAACTCATTTTTCAGTTTAAAGTCCCTACTTCTGGGACGATTATCTCATTCATCTAGCATCCGTTTTGGACAAGTGAGCACACTATATTATAGCCTTTACAACATACAATATGATATAATTTGTGTTACATCAAAACGGATACCCGAAGATTCCTGAAACTAGTTTCCATCAATTCCCCACATGAATAATGATACTCGTCTCTCCCACACAAAGGGTAATATCACATCTTAAAGTTCTTTTAGAAACAGTGTCACATCGTGGATAGGTAGATGTTTTACTATAACCTTCCCTTGTTAAAGTTTATCGGATATACCTGGATAATCGGTGAAATATTTCTTCTTGAACCGTTAGCCGTTTGTGTATACCAAGACAATAAACTCTACATAACATTATGTCCATTCACATCCATCTTAGGTTGTGTTCGTTTTGGCCCTGAACATTTCTTGGTTCTGCAAGTGCTTTGGAGAACTCAAGCAAATCAAATTCTCATGAAGCTGACCCAGCTCACACTTGCATAGGTGACATCATCCATATAGAGTACCCTACAAATGGTCCTCTTGTGGTATTCAAGAGATGGAACTCATTAAAAGCATAGCTTTACCTTTAAACCTTCTTGTAGGCGTGCATTTTATTATGCACCTTAGGAATAAGCTTGGACTTAACTCAATTTCAAATGCACTACGTCTTGAATTACTCATAACTGGTTTACCTATTGAACCTGGTCCGTGGGATCTCCAGTCGCCAGGTTAGTTTTCCGTATAAGGTAATCCTTGTTGGTTTAGGTTTTTTAATCCTATTCCCCTGGATGCATAGTCTATCTTCTCTCTGGATTAACCCTTAGTAAACGGATCCGTTAGGTTATCCTTTTACCTCACAAAATCAATGGAAATTATCCCATTTGAGAGTAACTGCTTTATTGTGTCATGGCGTCTACGAATATGTCGTGACTTTCCATTATACACAAAGTTTTGTGCTCTTACGAGCGGTGCTTGGTTGTCATAATGGATGCATATGGTTGTCACAATGGATGCATATGGTTGTCAAAGGTTTCGGCTGAAAGAGATCACCACGGGTTCCAATCGATGAATATCATGCAGCGGACGTTATGTAACCGTGGTGATCGAAACAAGTTATGATCTTAACGCAAATTCAACATGTTATATATATAAATATAAATCTGAAAGTTACCTCTTCTAATCGATGAAAACACAAGTATAGTGTTTCTCTATCAAGTCTACACAAGCACCACAACCGAAGAGGTTTTCACTCAATAATTTTGCTATTAATTTTTGAGAGAAACTTGACAACAATGGAGGATGAGAGGGGAGAGAGAATTCAGCCATGAGGGGAGGAAGAAGATGGGATTAGTTGCTGAAAATTAGAGAAGATAATGGAAGATATTATGTGATTTTAATTTGAAAATTAAAATTGAATTTCAAATTAAAATTGCATATCTATCCTTCAAAAACTCTTATTTGCATTTGTTCCCATTCATAACTTAAATCCCTAAATGGGCTTTAAGCCCGTTTAACTAAAACTCAAATTAAACCCATTAACTTGAGTTCTAATTTCGGTTTAGACAAAACGGCTCAATTTCCTTGAATTGATTTCTTCAACCGTCTGGTTAAAACCTTAGGCCAGAAAACTACTGAATCGTTCTCAATTTTCATCCATAATTGTTGTCATTTATCGTGCTTAATGCGTGTGACCCTCTAGGCTCACGAATAATTGGCAGACTGGTAAAATTACTATTTTACCCTTTCCATCATAAGTGGCCTCTAGCAAGACATTATGATTATCCAATGTTCGTGATTATCGATTATTCGACTTAACCTGTTATCGTACATGTCACTGTCCTTTTATCAAACCGATATCCAGATTGATCAATAGGCATAGAATGGTCATCCTAATTTATCAATCACTGTTTCTTGATATGTGAGATGACTGAAAACTAATACTAAGGTATCACCTGCACGACCGTGCTCTTTCTTCAGTCATACTCATCAAGTGGCCTAAACGGATATCTTTCTCATACCGAAGTCTGAGTGATAAATCCCTCAGACGCCTTTCGAGTTCACTAGTGCAATAAATGCCAAAGCCAATCGAAGTCGTTATAGTTACCCTTTTACAGATAACGTTAGACTAGGTCAAACTTAGGTATTCGTTACATAGTGTACACAAAGACTCCTTGGTCTTAGGATATAATGACAAGTTACGATATGTGAGTATCTCATGACTAGATCTATGCAGCATACTCACAATCGGGTTGTCCGATATCATCGACCTGATGGTATCTATGATATAACTCCGGCACATACTTTGCCATGATCAGTAGAGCATGATCACAAGGAGTTGGTCTCATACTGATCGCTTCTTAAAGAAACTTAGCTGATCAGGGACTCATCAAATGTAATTCTTTCTGATCTATAGATCTACTATTAGTGGTTACACACATAATGACATAGATCAAATTACATTCGATATATTACTACAACACATTCGTAATATATGCCGATTTATTTATTCGGAAAGATAATAAAACATTACATCTGTAGATCACTTATATATTGGACTGGGGCATAACTCTAACATCGGCCACCATGGTGTATCTTCTAAGAATTGGCGAAGCCATTACGCTTCTTCACCGGCTTTATCTAAAGCAATAATCTCAGATTCCATAGTGGATCAAGCAATACACGTCTACTTAGAAGATTTTCATGAGACTGCAGCTCCTGCAAGGGTTTTCTTCTGAATAACCACTAGTAGATTTCGATTCTTCTGAATCTGAGATCCAATTTTCATCACTTTATCCTTCAAGTACGGCCGAATATCTTCCGTAATGCAGTGGATAATGTGTGTTTTTCTTCAAGAACCCAAGCACTCTCAACAATGTAGCCCAATGTTCGTTACTTGGGTTGATAGTATACTTGCTAAGCCTACTTACCGCATAGGCTATATCTGGTCTCGTGCAGTTCATAATGTACATTAAGCTGCCTATCACACGAGATTATTCCAGTTGCATCACAATTTCATTTGTGTTTTTATGCAGGTGTACTGAATTAAACGGAATTGATGCTCCTCTAATTCCATGTTCCTTGAATTTTTCAATCACTTTTTCTACATATTGCGATTGAGATAATTCAATTCCCTTAGATGTTCTTATTATTTCGATACACGAAATAACATTTGCCACACCTAAGTTCTTCATATCAAAGTGTTTAATCAGCATTTTCTTTACAGTCATTATAACCTCCTCGTTAGGACCGAAGATAAGCATATCATCCACTTATAAGCTAACTAATCTAGCCTTATACTTATCACCTTTTTCCATCGGCAGCCACCTTCCTTTTGAAGATCCATTTACACCCGATTGGCTTACTTCCAGGTGGAAGATCAACCAATTAACCGGTTCGATTACTTAGAATCGATTCAATCTCGCTATTGATAGCTTCTTTCTAATGGGAGAATCAGAAGATGCCATTGCCTCCTTAAACGCCTGAGGTTCAGATTCTAACATGTATGTTAGGAATTCCGGACCAAATTCTTAGAGATCTTACATCGAACACTTCTCCTGGGTTCTACTTCATCATTTTCATGACGAGTTTCTTCTACGTTATCATGTTGCTCGACAGACATTTCTCTTGTCCTTTTGTGTGCATGATTTCTATCATTTTTTTTGTGCGGAAACACATTTTCAAAGAATGTGGCATCTCATGACTCAATGATGGTGTTTGCATTGATGTCTCCCAAATCAAACTTGAAGACTAAGAACCTGTAGGCACTACTATTTTCGGCGGGGCCTAAAAAGTAGCAATCTACAGTTTTTGGTCCAAGTTTGACCTACTTGCGAGGGGGAACCGGAACCTTAGCTTAACACCTCCACGCTTTGAGGTATTTGATGCTGGGCAAATGCTCTTTCCATAACTCGTATGGAATGGAACCGTTTTTGTTATGGGGAACCCGATTTAATATGTGGTTAGACATATTTGACGCTTCCCCCCACAAATTCGTGGGTAGACTAGAAGTAATTAACATGGCAGTGACCATGTCTTTTAACGTTCTGTTCTTCCTCTCAGGAACGCCATTTGATTGAGGCGAGTATGGGGCTGTAGTTTGATGGATTATTCCATGTTCTTCACAGATTTGAGCAAACAGTGTTTTATATTCCCCACCTCGATCAGATCTTAAAATTCTAATCCTATTTTTAGCTGATTCTCTACTTCAACCTTGTATCTTATAAACGATGCAAGAGCCTCATCTTTACTGTTTAGTAAATATACATAACAGTATTTCGTACTATCGTCTATAAATGTGATAAAATACCTTTTCCCACCTTTTGTAGGTAAAGACTTAAAATCACATAAATCAGTATGCACTAAACCCAAGGGCTCGGTACTTATTTATACTGAGTTAAATGGTTTCTTAGCCATTTTTGCTTCAACACAAATTTCACACTTGTGTTTCTTATCAACCTTAAATTTAATATTTTCAAGTGATTTCATCTTTCAAAATTTTAGGTGCCCTAATCTAGCATGCCATAAAAGAGTTTCAGACTCAACCAAATAAGAAACATGCATTTTATTAATAATAGAATCAGAGTACATTGGATTTTTGCCGACAACGGCTACATTGGCTTTAGAAAACCATCACACATATAGCCTTTTCCTACGTAAATCCCAGCCTTGGTCAGCACCACCTTGTCTGACTCAATCACAATCTGAAAGCCTTTCTTTGACAACACAGATCCGGAGATAAGATTCTTGCAGATTTCTGGTACACGAAGCACGTTATTCAATGTAACAACCTTGCTAGAAGTAAACTTCAAGATAACATGTTCGCGTCTTTCGATCATGGATACAACATAATTACCCATGTATAGTTTTTCTTCATGACCAAACTTCTAATAAGTAATGAACATGGACTTATCAGATCAGACATGAGAGGTTGCCCTAATGTCTAGCCACCATTGTGCAGGGTTCTTGACCAGGTTGCATTAAGAAACAACATCAGAAATATTCATCTCCCCAATGCATGCAACAATGTTCTGAGTCAGATTTGCTTCTGAATTACCGTCTTCCTTCTTGAACTTGCAATTCTTGGCAGGATGTCTAGGCTTTCCACAAACCCAGCAGGCACCCTGAATCTTCTTGGAGCCCTCTTTGGATCCATTTTCCGGCACCTTCCTCTTGTTAAAGTTCTTCTTCCTTTTGCTGTTAGTGTTTCCCTTGTTGGAAGTCTCTGCAACAAAAGTTTAGCCTCCTCGCTTGTGGCCTTGGTCACACCGCAATTTTCCGCTTGTATCTTAAGCCTGACGATAAGATTTTCTAAGGAGATGTCCTTCTTCTTATGCTTAAGATAATAGCGATAGTATTTCCAGATTGGAGGCAACTTAGCAATGATTGCTTCCACCATGAATGACTCGCCAACCTTATGCCCTTCTAATTCAAGTTCATGGATGATGATTTGGAGTTCCTGGACTTGGACCGTACAGACTTGGAAACAACCATCTTGTAGTCCATAAATTTATCCACGATAAATTTCTTGAGACTTGCATTTTCGGTCTTGTACTTCTTGGCCAGAGAATTCCAAAAGGATTTTGCAGTTTTCCATGCGACCCAAACCTTGTACAAAGGTTTTTCCAAGCAGTTCAGAATATAGATTCTAGCAAGGTATTCTGAATGCCTCCACGCATCTACTGCTGCAAAAGCCTACATGTTTATTTGTGGAGTCTATCCTTTCGGTGGTGTAGGTTCGTCCTCCTCGACGAACCTAGCCAAGCCAAGAGTGGTAAGATAAAACACCATCTGACTCTGCCACGTCTTGAAATCATCACCCTCTCCGTTGAACAAATCTGGTTTGTTGAGGGCAGAAGGAACCAATTTGGGAGTTTCCACATTGGTATTCATTTTTCTACAAAATAAAAGTAAATTCTTAAGTTGTTGTGTATTGTGTAGACAAATCAATTAATTTTCCACAAATTAATTAGTATAAATAAATTCATAACGCAAATTGATTCAGAATTAAATCCCTAACTCGAATTTAATTCAACATTGTTTCACAAACAGTAGTGTTTCTTAAGAATATAAGAAACATAAATAGAGAATAATTGAAGAAAATTCAAATAAATATTCCTTACCCAATATTTGATCTATTGGTGACTAAGGCCTGTAATAAGTTTTCTTAAGACTTTATTTCGCCACTCCTATGGTGCAACCGTTCTTCAGCATTAGTCTCCCAAGATACAACAGGCTGTACTCCAATAGCTTGCACTAGAATATTGAAGTCTCGGTTGAGATGGTATATGAATGCTTTCACTTTTTTATGGAAGTAGGTAGAGAAGATGGTGTAAAAATTGAGTTGACAAATTGATCATGTTTGTCCTCTATTTATACACATCGTTGGTGCCCTTTTGAAGAGACACACATTTTTTGTAAAGACACAATTCTTTAAGAAAAGACACAACTGTTTGAACAAACAAAATTACACAATTGTTCAAAGCATTGCAACTGTTGGGAGAAATACTTAATAATTCAAACCAATTTTCAGTCATACAAAGCATTTGTTGGTAGAAATAACTAACTAATTCAAACTCATTTTCAGTTTTAAAGAACCTACTTCTGAGACGGTTATCTCATTCATCTAACATCCGTTTTGAACAAGTGAGCATACTATATTATAGCCCTTACAACATACAATATGATAGAACTTTGAGTTACATCAAAACGGATACCCCAAGGTTTCTGAAACTGATTTCCAACAATCCCCCACATGAATGATGATATTCGTCTGAATTGGTGTGTGTTGTGTAGACAAACCAATTACTTTTCCACAAATTAAATAGTATAAATTAATTCCTAACTTGAATTTAATTTAACACTGTTTCGCAAACAATAGTGTTGCTTAAAAATATAAGAAACAAAAATAGAGAATAATTGAAGAAAAATCAAACAAATATTCATTACAGAATATTTGATCTATTGGTGACTGAGGCATGTATTCAGTTTCCTTAAGATTTTATTTCATCACTTCTATGGTGTAACAGTTCTTCAACATCAGTCTCCCAAGATACAACAGTCTGTACTCCAATAACTTGCACTATAATATTGAAGTCTCGGTCGAGATGTTATGTGAATGTTTTCACTTATTTTTTTGGAAGTAGGAAGAGAAGATTGTGTAAAAATTGAGTTAACAAATTGATCAGGTTTGTCCTCGATTTATACACATCTTTGGTGCCCTTTTGAAAAAACACACATTTTCTGTAAAGACACAATTCTTTAAGAAAAGAAATAACTTTTTGAATAAACACAATTATACAATTGTTCAAAGCATTGCAACTGTTGGGAGAGATAATTAACTATTCAAACCAATTTTCAGTTATGCAAAGCACTTGTTGGCAGAGATAACTAACTAATTCAAATCCATTTTCAGTTTTAAAGTTCCTACTTCTGAGACAATTATCTCATTCATCTAACATTCCTTTTGTACAAGTGAGCACACTATATTATAGCCCTTACAACATACAATATGATAAAAAATTTAGTTACTTTAAAACGGATATCCGAAGGTTTCTGAAACTGATTTCCAACAATCCCCACATGAACGACGATACTCGTCTCCCCCACACAAAAGGTAATATCACATCTTAGAGTGCTTTTGGAAACAATGCTGCATCGTGGATAGGTAGATATTTCACTTTGAACCTTCTCTAGTTAAAGTTTATCAGACATACTTGGCTAATCGGTGAAATATTTCATCTTGAACCATCATCCGTTTGTGTATACCAAGACAATAAACCCTATTTAACACTGTGTCCCTTCACATCCATCTCTCGGTTGTGTTCGTTTTGGCCCTGAACATTTCTTGGTTCTGCAAGTGCTTTAGAGAACTTAAGCCTTTCAAATTCTCATGGAGCCGACCCAGCTCACACTAATAGAGGTGACATCATCCATATAGAGTACCCTACAAATACTCCTCTTGTGGTATTCAAGAGATGGAACTCATTAAAAACATAGCCTCCTTCGGCCATAGCCTCCGCCTCACATCTTTCCGACCGCCGCACATCGTTCCGGTGCCAAATCTGGGGCCAAAAAAGTCTCCGTCAACCCCTTCCTCCTTCGGCCTCCGCATCCACCTCCGGCATCCACTACTACCTCCGGTAGCTCGATTAGTCGCCGCCTAACCCGTCAAATCGCCACAACCGTTTAGGACCGCCCGACTAATGAAGCCCAAATCAGCGCCTAGGCAGCCGTTTAGGCCGTTTTTTGGGGCACTGACTGTCCTCGATGCGACACTGCAACGGTTTGAGCCTCACACTAATAGTAAAGAGGTTTAGGTTTCAAACCCCGTTAACATTGTGATCTGGGTGGGGAAAGATTAAAGAGTAAATTTAAGATATGATATAATATAATAAAAAATAAAGAGTAAATTTAGGATATGATGTAATTCAAATAAAAAATTTGATTACAACATGACACAGAACACTGTAGTTAATTGAGTCAATACATTATTTACATAGCGGCGGCTTCAAACAACCAACAATTCTCCTTATTTTGTTTGTATAATTCCTTCCACCCTCTCTTAGAACCTTCACAGCAACTTCAACTCAACTTGTATCGTATTCAATCATATGGATGTGCGAGGAATAGTCCAGATGCATGCACATGTTATATTATGGGTACCTATCCACAAACTCCAAAGCATCCAAAGTTGAATGGTGGACACTAAATTCGATTTTAAAAAATAAATGTTCTTTTGTATTTTGATTATTTCAATCTTCATAAATAGCACGAAAGTATAGTGTGTAATACAGGTCATCACTCATACTCACAATGGACACTTCCGAAATCTACACAGCAGTGGCGTCTGCCAATTTTGGATTGTTGAGAGCCAATAAATCAGAGATGGGCAGCTTCGTGTCGCCGGGGAAGAACACAATCCTCCACATCTATATCATTTCCCAATCAAAGAAAGCAAAAGGGGGGCAAAAACTAGTGTCGGCCCTCAGATCTGTGGGTTCCTGGTTCCAAGAAAAGCCAGAGGTGCATCTGTCACGAGCAGAAGCAGTGCAAGAAGTGCTCAAGGAGTGGCCGGAGCTTTTAGGGAAGGCCAACGCGGAAGGCGACACCCCGCTACACATGGCGGCCAGGCACGGACACGACGACATAGCGAAAGCTCTAATAGAGCATGTAAAAGTAAAAGAGAGAGCAGATGCGAACGGAGAGAAACAAGACATGGAAGCAGGAAAAGACGTCGGGGATGAAGAATCAGTTCAACGCGCGGTGTGGAAGATGCTGCACGAGACTAATTCGGAGAAAGAAACAGCGCTGCATCAAGCAGTGCGATATTCACACTATGAAGTGGCAAAAGTGCTGGTGGATGAAGACGATCCATCCTTTGTCTACTCGGAGAATGATGATGGTGAAACTATTCTTTACATGGCGGCTGAGAGAGACAAGATAGAGGTGTTACGCTTGATACTCAACAAATACACGTCTCCGGCTTATCAAGGGCCCAATGGCAGAACTGCTATGCACGCTGCAGTTCTTCAACTTCTAGACGGTCCATCCTTTGCTAGTTTTTGCGCATACGCAGGTATACTACTATTCTACTCGATACTCACTCCTTAATTATATATAACAACCAGCCAAGATTTTTATTCCCCTAATTTCACGCAATCCTCACTCCGATTATGTAGTATTTTTCATATTTGAAAATAATAACATATAATATCAAAAATTAACGAAGTTTACTAAAGTGAAATAATTAAATAGTTAGGGCACTACATAAGATAAAATGAAAGTTATGTGTAATAAAATAAAAATGACTGATACTTAGGTGTGTTAATTAAATTATTATTTTCAGAGAGATGAGTTAATTTGTTTTTCTTACTTCATATTTGAGTGTGAATACTATTTTTGCATTGATTTACTACTGTTGTCTAATTTGAAGTTATGAGAGAGAAAGAAGGGTTGGAGCTATTAGCCACAAAAGCAGACAATGAAGGAAAGACTCCACTTCACTATATGCCAAATTTGGTACTGTTCTTTGGGGATAAATCTGCTATATCGATGGTTGACAAGGATGGAAACACAGCACTTCATATTGCAGCTGGTAAAGGAGATTCAGGGTCGGTGGAGATGTTTATAGAAAAGTGTCCAGAATGTTTTGAGGTGGTCGACCAACAAGGCCGCAATGCTCTTCACCTTGCCGTGACAAGCGGTGATAAAAGGACGGTGGATGTCATACTCGAAAGTGAGTTTCTGTGTGATCTCTTGAAAAAGAAGGACAATAATGGGAACACGCCTCTGCATCTGCTCGCTACTTGTCCAAATATATGGCCCCGTGTTTTAAAGGACCGTAGGTTCGATAGGATGGCCATAAACAGAGACAAGTTGAACCCTGCTGAAGTGCTTTTAACCAGTAATTCTACACCTACTCTTTTAAAGAGGGAGGTATGTATACTAGTCCATCTTCTTCTTTCTCTTGTGATATGAAGCCATTGAATTGAAACAATTTGTTATAAATGCAGAGACGTATAGGGAAATGCTTAAAAGATGCCAGTACTTACCGGAGGAGAAGACAGACAAACTCAGATACCACGAATGTAAATGTCGAGGGCCAAGAAGTGAATAGAAACTATGGAGATAGCCTGCAAGACGCGAGGCAGAGTCATCTAGTAGTGGCTGCACTCATAGCAACAGTCACCTTCGCGGCTGGGTTCACCTTGCCGGGAGGATATATCCAAGAAAAGGGTGCAGACCTAGGACACGCAGTCCTAACAAAAAATACAGCTTTCGTAGTATTCGTGATATCAGATACAATCGGGCTGGTATTCTCGTGCGCCGCTGTCTTTATCCACCTCCTCATCGCTATAGAAGGCTATAATGAAAAGAAAATCGTGCGCAAGCTATTCGAAAATGCCCTGCCACTCACCTTGCTCGCCATTGTGGCTATGGTGATTGCGTTCATTTGCGGTTTATATTCAGTTTTATCCCATGCTCCTTCGCTTGCGGTTTCAACTTCTATCATCGGAATGGTTTTCTTTTACCTTCTCGGCTATCTTTGTGAAGAGGCGCGCGAAACTACCAATCCCATTTTTGGATGGGTTCCTAAAACGTTGACACAATTAGTCAATATGTTGTTCCGATGGGTTCATCGTAGGCTCGAAATTTTTGCCTACTACTTGGTAGTTGCAGGCTTTTATATTTTAGCGGTACCGTTTTTTCCATTATGGGCTCTTCTAGCCGCTATCGAGTGGTACCAATCAAGAAAGAGCAAGAATCAAGATCCTGTACAGAGCGCTTCATTTTCGGAAGCTCAGAGGTGTGAAGCTCTATCATTTGGTTTAGAGAGAAAAGGCTAAATATGTGTAAGTTGCTTAAAGTCTTGTCTCCATTTTGTTTTAGTGTTTAAAAACTACTATACATGTCCAGCCCACTTCTCGTTTGTATGTAAGATCTCGAGAAAATAAAATATTGTCTCGACCTGCAAATCGAGCATATTTATGATGTAATCGTAATTGATCCATTTACATATATTAAAAAGCTTCTGAAGCGTTTCTACATGAATAATAGATATTTACTCAACACTTCAATGATCTTTTGGTCTCTTGATCCTAAGAAGTATACTTTTCGCCCCAGAGATATAAACGTAAAGTTACTTAATCTGGAAGTACCGTGTCTAAATTTGTTTGGGCTTTATTGTATGTGGTGTAATGTTCAAAGATCAATTATCACAATTGCATAAAATAAGCTAGCCATGCTCAGTTTTGAACCGACGAGATGACATTGGAACGAGATCAAGTATATATCTTTTTATCTGAGTATAACTAAAGATTTGAGATTGTTATACTCGAAATATGTAGAAAATGCTAGCTTTCACGGATATGAAGAAGTATGATATATATGAGACACCAATAAAGCTCACTCTTAGACACTATACATATTTACATGTAATAGTGATATCATGACGATCTACTTGATAAACTTTGACCGCAATATCCTTCAATAATTTAGAAATTTTAGTATTGCATGACGGTATTCACAATACAGTTTGTAGGTGCGTACGAAAAAAGAGATGTCACTGTGCAGACTTAACGACGACGTGTGAGATCCAATCCTGTCGACGGTCAAGACAACAACTCGAAATAACACACTATCAGATTTTTCATTAGTGACGGTGCACTCTCATAAAGTGCGCTGTTACTAATGTTGTTTGTAACGGCGCACTCCACTTGTGCGCCGTCCCACAAAACAATGACGGCGCACATTGAACGTGCGTCATACATAAAACAGTAACGGCGTACAAAAAATTTTACACCGTCAGAAATTTCACTTAGTAACGGCGCACGATGCCATATGCGCCGTTACTAAAATATTATGGCAGGGAATTGGTATCGGGACGGATACCGGGATGCCAATTTCCTGCCAAATTTTTTTTAATTCTCTGCCCATAAGGTCTACGCACATACAAAGGTGCGCAGTCCTTAACTTAGGACTGCGCGCATAAAACGTGCGCCGTTCTTAGCTAAAGACTGCGCGCATAATACGTGCGCAGTCAGTAGTAAGGACTGCGCACATAAGAACGTGCGCAGTCATAAGCTACGACTGCGCACGTGCTTATGCGCGCAGTCCTAAGCTAAGGACTGCGCACCTTTGTATGTGCGCAGTTATAAGCTAAGGACGGCGCGCTCTGTGCGCAGTCCTTAGCTTATAACCGCAGCTTACCAACCGCGCGCTAAGGACTGCGCACCGTGCGCTGTTCTTAGCTTATACCTGCGTTTTTTTCACTCCCAACTGCGCTTTGGGTGCGCCGTCCCAACCACAAAACTCTTGTAGTGGAAATAGGTATTTTCACAACTTGTGATCTGGCATGTTTAACAAGGTGGTCAATAACAAACTGGCCAAAATCAAGTGTGGAACCAGTACCTATTTGGAAGATGAGAACATCCAGCTCCGATTTGATGGAGGATGCATGTGTGGAGGGTGCCCAATTTGCTACTCCGATACGGAACAGTATGGAGTATTTTGAAGTGAGATTCGAGGCCGCCACGGTGCCCTTAGTAGGCCACACTCTGGTGCTCACGTATGCACCATCCTTTGGTGAGCATCATCCTGAGAACGTCAATAACCCACACCCGCTTTTGGTGGTTCTTCATGGTGTGAGAGCTGCCAGATTAAAGATCCCTAACTCCAAGAAAGGCAAAGAAAAAGCTAACACCGACACTACTTAGACCTCAGTTCGAGCTGCAGTGAAACATCTTTCACTTCAATCCACATTATCTTAGTAAGCATGTAACTATTTGATCTGGCTTCCATCAAGATTGTGTTGTTAGTAAATGGTTGATAGGATTGAGACAAGTTAAAACTTTTGCAATCCAGCTAGTATATTTTTCATATTAATATTTACAGTCTAATTTGTAAACTAGAAGACTTTGTGTTCTTTTCTTTAGTTGTCATATTCTTGTTGGGTAATTGCTGTCTAAATCTGCATTGCTTGAAGTTGAAAATACGGTTTCTTCAAATTTTGTTCTGTTTCTTTCTAGTTAAATTGAAAAGTTAGAGTATTTTAGTTTTTTTACAGGAGAAAATAACTTTATTAGTAACCGTGCAACATATTGGAATTTCACGGTGGGTGACAAAAAGTGATTAGTATTATTAGGGTCTAATTCTGCATGAGACAAACAGTATATCTTAGAAGTAGGCATGGGTATTTTTTTATTACTCTCCTATTCCGATCCGATGGAAACAAGGATAAAGAGGAACTTATTAAGAAAAATGAAAATAAAGGTTAATTATATTATAAATGATTATGTATATAAATTGTCACACAATTACTATATATGTCAAATATTCATCTAGTAAATAAAGGTAGAGTATATTGTTTTATCCCATGATCAAGAAACAGAACATAAATACATGAATACAATTATATATATTACAACAGGACGATACATCGAAATAAACATCATCCTCTACCACACAGAGCGGTGGAGAGAAATTATTACACATCAACTCGTGACCGACACTCAAATAATATTATCCATATAAGCTTTCAAGGCGGCGTGGAAAGACTTGGCCATGGACGGATCGAATACGTCTGCGGCGTGGTAGCCACGTTCCGGGAAGTCAACCACCACCTCCAACCCTTTGTCCCTCATAAACTCCACCGCCTCCACCGTGTAATCGTACAGCGGGTCCCCTTGAAAGTCCGTCACCAGAACCTTCCAACCCAATTTACCCACCAAGGTAGGGCCCACTCCGACCCTTATGTTGCAGTACTCGTGATCCCGGTCCGCCCCCGCCGGCAGCGACAGCTCCCACATGAGGTCCGCCACCCCCGGCCGGAGAAAGAAGTCAGAAACCTGAGTAATCTCCGACCGGGTCCTCCTCGTCCCCCCGAAGAAGGGCGTGTGCAGGATCAGCCCCCTGATCCTGCACGGGGCGAGGTCCTCCCCGGTGAGGCGGAGGGCCACGTGGTAGGCGATGTTGCCGCCCGCGCTGGTGCCCATGAGGAAGCAGGAGGAGGGATCGCCGTGGTCCCTCAGCCAGTCGACGTCGGCCCAGTTGGAGTTGATCCAGTGGAGGGCCTGGAGGGAGTCGTGGTAGGCCGCGGGGAGGCGGTGCTCGGGGGCGAGGCGGTAGTTGATGGAGACGATGATGGCGGGGAGGTGGGAGGCGAGGCCGGAGGAGAAGACGTTCCAGATGGACGTGGCGGGGGTGAAGAGGATGAAGCCGCCGCCGTGGAAGTAGAAGATGACGGGGAGCTTGGAGGAGAGGGCGTGGGTGGGTAAGTAGATGCGGAACCAGTTACCTCCCTTTGTTATTTCGACGTCTTTGGAGATGACCGGAGTCGGGGACGGCGGGTGGTCAGGGAACATCTTCGAATATCGGGTCAGAGACCCGTCGGAGTTGAGGGCGATCTCAACATGCTTGTAAGGATCAACGGGGGTTGTCGGAGGAACTTCACCTGCCATTTTTGTGTTTGGACTTCTCTTAGCTAAAAACCCATGTTTGCTCTATATATATAAATGAATTTCATTGAAAGTAAGGATTTTATATTAATTAGAGGGGAAAATCTGCAAATAGTCCACGCACATGTCTCGTGTGGCTTTGCTGCGTGTACAAGTAAACGAGAATTATTTAAATGTAAATGATTTCTAGTATTTAATTGGATAACCTTTTTTATGAACGTTGAAACTTGAGTTGTGGGATGAAGACATAATTGGCCTTGTGCAGCTTGGCTTCAACCTTTGGAGTTTGCTATTTGGCGCTATATATCATGTGTAATGTAGATGCTTCCCTTGTTGAATTGCCCACAAGAAGAAGGATACAAAGTAATTTTAGACTTATGTGTGACTGCCTTTCATATTGCACATCCGTATCACTGCACCCACTTATTTTTCTTTTGATCTCTCTCGTTCTTTACCTTACAGGCTCGATCGTAATTTTCTCATCCAAACCCAGCTCGTAAAGTAATCACATCAGTGTGGTATATATGAAATAAATCATCTTCATTTTTATATAAAAAGTATATGAACAAATGAGAGACATCATAGAACTTAGAGAAAAGAGAAATTAAGAAAAAAAAAAAAACTAATGCAACCAAAATTCTTTAGTATAAAAGTAATTGATAATAGCAGCTAGCTAGATAGGCACGAGAATTTGCTTTATCAGATAAGTTATTTGAATTTTTTATTAAATTTCACAGCTGACCTAAAATCTAATTTTTTACACCATTACTGACATCAATATATTTTTAATTTTAAATATTTTCAAAATGACCAAAATACTATTCTTCTCACTTGTTTCAATCTCCTATCACCTAGTTATTGCAAGAATTAACCATCCACTTGGTTTAAATTATTCTGCTCCGTTATATTGCTGCTAATTATGCAAGTTACACAAGTGGTGGTCTTGTTGACCATTTTGTGACCGTGATCTAGGGAGTTGAATGATCATTTATATTTTAAATTTCTTTTTTTAAATTCGTTTCCCTCTCTATAAATACCAGAGCTCTGCTCGGTTTACACAAAAACTCGCAATTGTTCTACGGTCAAACTCTTTATTCCCAGACTTTCATCTCTTTTCCTTATGCTTTGCTATGTCGCGTTCGACCGTTCAATCAAACAACATTCTTGATGTTGTTGTTCATCTCATCGTCTTCCGTTTTTAGTTGAGCCTCTCAATAGCTTGTATATTCCTTCGTTCTTAAAAATTTCACTATACATGTTCTAGCAATTTTTGTGCGGGTGGACACACATTAGGAGGATTAATGTGTTACACTTTGGGAATAACTATCAATTTCAGTTTTTGGCTAGATCTTGAGTTAAATGCATACCAGGTACACATTTCTTACATTTGTTGTGGGAAGCGATAGTGTTGTTAGCAGCTTATGGTGGGAATATGTTAGCGGCCGAAAGAGAGGTTTGGCTACAACCCAAGATCGATCCATTCGCTGACCAATCTCAAAATCGAGGCTCGAGATTGATGAAATCGAGCTCAAATTTCTACATCTCGCTGAGTATTGTACTCACATCAGAATGGATCTCCGCTCTTATGATGAGGACATCACTAGCATTAGACCACCGACGGGACTAGAAGATCAAAAACGGAACTCTATTGGACTACCAACACGTGGACAAATCAAGTACAAACTTAGAGATATAGTTCTGAGATACTTCGTCAAAGATTTGGCCTTATTACTTCACAAAATTTACGACGTCAACGGTTCCATAGCCGTCACAAGACTTTAGATCATATATGTCAAAACCGAACCGGACGTTCAACCGGTCACAAGGAGTATTTTATTTTAATCAAATAATTTTATTTTTATTTTTCTTTTGGTCTAATTCAATGTGCTCAAAATTCTTGAGCATTCGTCCGAATTATCGACGGTATTTCCGCAACCCATCGTGCCTTCATTCGATCCATCATACACTCGATGGTTTCCAGCACGAAAATTTCGTATCTATCCTAACCTTTTCGATAGACGGTCCGCATAAGATTTTGAACTCCAATGAGTTCATATCATCTTATGTATGTCGTTCTCTCTCACCTGGTATTCTGTGATCTCTTAAGTCATCGCTCATACTTGCAATGTCTCTCGCCAAATGGATGACATGGATAATGGTGGTCAAAGCCCGAACACATACCTAAATTTGTGAAAGAGAGGGAAATGAAGAAAACGGCAAAGGCTTGGGGTGAGGAAAGGGTAGTTTAAGGATCTTAAATAAATAAAAGTAACGTTTATGCCATATGTCAAAAAAAATTATAAAATTTCTAGAGCATCTTCCATGTGGCTACTGTAGAGAGCGAGAATGAAAAAAATGCACTCCAATTTTTTTTTGATAACATTTGGAAATCATTGCAAATTTAAGGAAATACAATAGTAAAATGCAATAAAGGAAGACAAAGATAAAAACTACCACAAATTTCTATCCATAAAACCTAAACAAAAACTAGCCATTCCCGAGTAAGGGAGTAAAGAACTAATCCAATAGACCACGCTGGCGGCGGTAAACAAAGACACTCGAGTTCTGCACAACAGGAGATGAATTCCAAGCTCGGATGACCTGTTGAATCGCGTCCCTGTCCAGGCAATCCAATGTGGTTCATGAAAATCTCTCTCTCTCTCTAGGAGATATCAGCTACAAACTCCCAAAAAATGTCAAAACGTTCAAACTTTAATTCGTCCATTGGATTGACGCGCGGTCAATATGGGAGCGACACCTAGCGCAGACGGATGGTATACGCATTTAACAGAGGAAGACGGAAAACCCAGGGTATTTGGGTCATTCCGCGGAGAAGACTTAATAACCCTTTTGACAGTTTGATTTCTCAAAATACCGCGCGCGACAATTGACTGGCTGCAGAGCGATTTTGACCTCGACTCAGAGAGGGCGAGACGTGGGATTAGTTGTCCTTGATTCGGTTGAGAATTCTTGGTAAGTATCGCTATTTCATGTTAGATATGCTGTCGATTATATTGTTATTGATTTCCGATTTTTTATATTTTATTTTAGCCGATTTCGATTCGATATAGGGTTTTCTCTTTAAACTACAACAAATATGAGGTGCAGATGATGATGACGATGAGGATGTCAACGACTAATCACCGTCGCTGCATGTATTTTACTCATTTTCTATGTTTGTATTGCTTTTGTAACCGCTTGTCCTTCGGGGAAAACTTTATATAAATCAAGTTTGCAACTGTTTTTCTGTTTATGTATAACATATAGGTTTGTACTGTATAACTACTTTAATTAGATGATGTTGAGCAACCCATAAAACGATTATTCACTTTAAAGGTTTATGTGTAACTGTCTGAGTGGTTATATAAGACATGGTGGTGTACCATGTATAACACGCGGTTATATATTGTATAACTAGTGTAGTTAGATGATGTTTATCAGCACATAAAACGATTACTCACTTCAAAGGTTTATGTATAACTGTCTTACTGCCTATATATATCATGTCGGTGTACCATGTATAACATGTTGTTATATATTGTATAACAAGCTTAATTAGATAATGTTCAACAACACATAAAACGTTGAATGCTCATTCTCTGGATCTAACTTATTTTTAGTGTGAATCGCTGAATGATCACGTTGTAAATGGACGATCGCGATTTAAATGCGTTTTTTTAGTGTGAATCACTGAATGATCGCGGTTTAAATGCGCGACGCCTGATAGTGCAATTCCGATTTTACCCAAATGGCAATAACAAATGTGAATTAGTTTGGAGTTTGTTTTAATCTACCACGCGTCGCTTGATCGTCACTTGAGAAAAAATGGATGGGCATATAAGGTTTTGAACGTTTGGACGTTTTAATTGAGTTTGTAGCCGAGTATATATATATATATATATATATATATATATATATATATAGAGAGAGAGAGAGAGAGAGAGGAAGCTTCATACATTCTCTCTTTTATTACTTTATATCATACTTCAACATGTATATTCTCAAAAAAACATATATATATATATATTTCTTTTGTCATTTAATTAATTTACTTTATCAATTATCGTAGAGTTCATAATGTGTAATATTTTCTTTTAATATAAATTATTTGAAACGTGTATAATTATGAAATATTAAATTTATTTTAAACAAATCTGTAATTAAAGAAGCAAGGCATATTATCAAATGTATTAATGTGGTTTAAATGCAGGGAGCATGATCGGAGTAAAATGAGAATAACTAGAGTTCAGTGCTTGTTTAAACGTAGGGAGCACCACTAAAGGAAACATTATTAGAAATGCTCTAGTTATAAAACTAATTTGTATTCATGTACTTGTGGACTGCTGAAAAAAGGCATATGCAATTAACCTTTTTGTTTTATTCATCTTATATAGTTTGATAGATTCGAAAGTACACTATTACTTTCATTGTATGCATTAAAGCAGGACAAAATAGTTCCCCAAAAGGCCATTTCCGCTCACTTCATCAGGCATTGTGTTTATTAAGGAAAGCAATGATCAGCTGATTCACCTTGTCTGGAAATTGTTCATGGCAAAAGTGACAGCCTTCCGGCAAGTAGGCGGTCTCCAAGTTTGGCACAAATTGCTTCGATCCCTCACTCCTTACATACTCCTCCATCCCTGGAAACTGCAGAACATAGTCCTTCTCCCCAACAATTACAAGCGCCGGAGCTCTGATCTTCGGATCCCTTATGCCGCTATCCTCTTTCAAGCTTCTGCATATCCATGGATTCATAATCAGCAGGCCAAGCAAGCAGTTAGACTCATTTCTGTGCTAACAAAGGTCAATATTTTAATTTCATACCTACGTGAATTTTATCTTAGTTAGGTGTAGCTAAATGAATATGGTGTATACTTGGGGGTAGTTATATGTATCTTTCCCTTTATTATATGATCACCTGTAAGGGAGCTGCAAAGCAGTGCAGAATCCAGATTTCTCATACAACGATGCATAAACCGATAGGTCTTCCTCGCTGAACCATGGCGGTAAGGGAGTGGACGGGTCAACAATGTCCATGATCTCCTGGTCATCCTGAGCAATAGGGATATCTGGTCTAGAGAAGAGGATGTAGATGTTTTTTATGACTGTCTTGACATCTAGACGGCCAAAATCAGCTTCAGCTCGACCCGGCTCCTGTTTGAATTGCCAAAGTCAATAAAGATGCAAATTCTTAAAGAAGAGAAAATGTGAGCGCAATTACCTGCCACCTAGTTATGTAGAAGCCGCTGGGAAGTTGTTGAAGATTGTTGCGCATGTAAGCGCCCGGTAGCTTGAAAGGAACACCTATAGCTATGATGCCCGATACCCTTTCGGGATGAAGTGCACCTACGGCATATGCAGGAAAGCCTCCAAAGTCCTTTCCAATGAGAAAGGCCTGCCACCAACTATCAATTAACCTTCTAAAATTCGATTACAATCTTCTTTTCACCTATAACTTTGCTCTACTAATCACTTGAAACAAACTTGACAATTAAGCAATCTGAAGTTTAAAGAGGATATCAACAAAAGCAAGTGATACTTGTCCATAATTGCAACTAGTGAAAATGACAAATATGTACTTTATTAATGGCAAAAAATGGTGTAAACTTAAAAAAATATGTACAAAATGTGTATACGTGTACAAAATAACAAAATTATCACTGAAATTAAGGATTAAATTTCTATCACAACACCTATTTAAAATGCATATCATCTTGCAAAAGTTTGATAGTATCATCAAATTTTTGTTATTTTTCCTTGCACCTAATCATGACATAGTCTCTGATCCAAAAGATGTTGACCTCTCCATATCTTTTAAGAAGTGAAAGATGTGGCCTTGATAAATTTCTCAGTTTGATATTTGAAGTGAATTGAGTTTTAACATAGATATAATTGTTATATTTCCTTCGGTAATAAGTTGTGAAGTGAGAATCGTTGTCTAGGGGGAGTCATGATTAGTTGGTGATCGGAGTGCCTATATTTAATTATCATGTGATCCTCCCACCAATGATTTTTCACCTAATTTTGGCACGTCGATATCTCACATCTCGCATTCCAATTCTAACGGTTTTTCAAATTTTCATGATAATGCCACTTGAGCTTGGGTCTTATGTAAATCTTTGGGTTTCACAAGCGAAGTATCCGATGAGGAAATGATCCAAGCTTTTGAAGTTAGGGAGTTGATCCATTTCCATCCGCTTAACGCGGAACCGTCTTCATCTCAATATTGATGCCTTTTGTCTCGCTTCACATCTAGTTCTCTCTCCTTTTTGCCTATTTTTTTTCTTTTAGTTTCTGTCGTACTTTTGTTATTGCAGTTTCTTTCCTTGGATGTAATTGATGTACTCGGCTAGTTTTTGTTCCCTCCTTGAAAACTTTTTCTAGTTTTCATCAATAATATCCCCATTTGCTGATCAAAAAAAAAAATTATTATCTTGTGTTTGTGAGCCAACCAATATCACCAACAACAAGATTCTAGTCTGTAAGATTCCAATTTGATGGTGGCTAACTAAACATGACCTTCTGAATTGAACAATGATTTTGAAATTTTCAGTGGAAGCTTAATTGAAAGAAGAAGGAAATAGAGTACCTTAGTGAGGGCTAAGCAATCAAGAAGAGCAACAACATCTTCAACAATGTCCATGGCTTTGGCTTTCTCGGGGTCAGCTGGATGCTCTGAGAGCCCATAGCCTCTGACATCAAAGGCAATTGCTCTGTATCCAGCTTTGGCTACAGCAATCATCTGGTGCCTCCATGTGTACCAGATCTCTGGGAATCCATGCAAGAACACAACTGCTTTTGGACCTGAAAAAACAAATTAATGATTAGGGAAAAAGAGAACAAGACCATATGTACATGGGTTTATTGATGTGTTCAATTACCTGTTCCAATTTCAGCAACATGAAGCTTAAGTCCTCTCACTGGTACATGCCTGTGCTTGATTCCTTCCATTGGAGACTGGGAGAGAAGAGAACAATGGTTACACTCTTGTCTTGACTATAAAATGATCTGTGTTTGCTTTATGGTGGACTGTGGGGTCTCATTTTAGAGGCCTATGTTGTTTTCTTGTGACTTTGGAATCTTTTGTGCTTGGTTCAGACAAGCTGTTACTATTATGGGCACTAATTTAATTTATTTGATGATTTTTGGTTTAGTTAAGTTTTGGAAAGTTTTCCATTTTATGCCTATGAATTTGATTCACTCACGCATTTGATTATTCTTAACATGTGTGTGCTACCCAATACTCAATTCAGACTGATGACACTTGGAGATTTCAACTCGTGTTTTTAGGATTCAAATTAAAATGATTTGATTAGCTTAGAAAAACAATGTTGGTGCATTCAATCTACCACATCGGAGGATCATTAATAATAAATAAATTAAATTAGTGTACTCTTGTTCATCGATCATCAATCTTTCTGGCACCCATTGTAACAGATTGTAAAAACAACATACTTTTAAATAAAATACCCATTACATAAACAGAAATGTGACGAGAGGGGAATGTAGCAATTCCATAACTGTCACAACATATCTCAGCTTCTGCCATATGAAATATGAAGCTATCTTGTTATTTCAACCGTCACTTGCAAAATCATCCTCCTTTTAGGCACTATGTTTGTTGAGGAATGAGAGTATGAGCTCATTCACCTTCTCAGGGAGCTGTTCATGGACGAAATGGCAACCTTCTGGCAAGTAGGCAGTTTCCAACTCCGGCACGAACTGCTTCGCCATTCCACTCCTTACATAGCCCTCCATTCCAGGAAACTTGAGAACATAGTCCTTCTCCCCGATGATCAGAAGTGACGGGGCAGTCATCTTTGGATTCGTTATACCAATATCGTCTTTCAATGTTCTGCATATTCTTGGCAGGTCAAATTCTTACTTCTACTTACCAAACAATTTCATTTTTTAATTTTGCTATTACCTATAAGGAATTTGCAATGCAGTGCGGAATCCGGATTTCTCATACAAAGACGCATAGGCTGATAGATCTTCCTCACTGAACCATGGCGGTAAGGGAGTGGACGCGTCAACAATGTCCATGATCTCTTGGTCGTCTCGAGCAATGGGGATCTCTGGCCTAGAGAAGAGGATGTAGATGTTTCTTATCACCGTCTTAACATCTAAGCGCCCAAAATCAGCTTCGGCCCGCCCTGGCTCCTGCAGTATAGATTAGAATCTCCAAAAGGTTAATGACTAAACTCTTGTTAGTAAAATAGGATGTGATGATAGATATGTTATTACCTGCCATCGAGTTATGTAGAAGCCGGTGGGAAGCTTATCGGATCGGACAGAAGAAGGGCCGGGAAGCATGAAGGGAATGCCTAGTGTTATGACGCCCGACACTCTTTCAGGGTGAAGAACAGCTACGGAAAACACTGGGAATGCTCCCCAATCCTTTCCAACAAGAAAAGCCTGCTTGCAACATTCAAATATTGGGATAGCTCAGGTTCATATAAAGCTCAAAACATGATTAAACAACCCAACAGTCATGGTTTCGAAGATTCACATGTGATAAATAGGGATTCTACCCGATTTCAGTGATCAATAAGTATTCCAACTAGTGAACTACGGATATTAAAGTCAGATCCATTTAAAACTCATAAAAACTCATTTTAAGTTCAAAACGACCCGGCTTAACTTGTCATGTGTGAATACTTAAAGCCTTTTTGGTCTATATCAATGATCAACCCGACTCCTCACTTTTAATTCCACAGTCCGAGATCAATTCTCCTTATTCGGGTTCTCATAGTCTATTCAAGCATTTGTTGCTTATTTGTATTGTAAATTTTCACTGTTGGGATACTTATTAGTATCTCTTGTTTCTTTCCTTGTACTGTCATTTTATGTTGCTCCCTCTTCGGGATCTCTCTCTGTTAATTTTAATGTCTATTCGCTAATAATAAAAAAAGAGTTCAAAACGACCCAAATTGCTTATGGAGTCACTTGCAAGCAAGATGAATATGTACACACACAACTTCTCATATATAACAAATAATATGTTGGCCTATGGGTACTTTTGAAGAGGAACCAAATATTAATATCATGTTAAGGTATGATTCGCCTTAGATTTTAAACACGCAATGTATATCATGTACTTTCGACTTGCACCACAGAAACTGGCAACGAATCTCTTATCCACAAGCAGAGTACACATGCATCTCAATCCACACATGGTCATAATTATTGAACATGTTTTCTTGAGTTTGACAGATAAGGTCATAATTAGCATAATAATGTACCTTAGTGATGCCGAGGGAGTCAAAAAGAGGAAGAACATCATCAATAGCGTCAATGAACTTGGCCGTGTCAGGCTCAGCAGGCTGCTCCGACAGTCCGTACCCTCTGAAATCGAAGGCAACGGCTCGATAGCCGGCGTCGGCCACAGCAATCATCTGGTGCCTCCATGTGTACCAGATCTCCGGGAACCCATGGAAGAACACAACTACTTCCGGACCTGCACAAAATCAATATTAGTAATTACAAAGAAGCTAAAAATGCGTGGTGAATATTCTTGATTACCAGTTCCAATTTCAGCCACATGAAGCATGAGGCCTCTAACGGGCACATGAGTATGCTTGATTTCTTCCATTGGAGGGAGACACAGAGAGCTGGCGAAGAAAGACCTAAATGTTCTCGCAGAGACAGATTGGAAGGTTTGGTGTAGATCATACCTATATTTATGAATTAAGTTTAGGACTGACCAAACTTAATTTAATACACAACTAAGTGGCGAATTGTCTCACTTTAGTTTGATGACAACTTCAGAAACTAGTGAAAGAAGTGTTAGGTTGAAAAAAATTAAAAATCTATGGTGAGGAAAAATTTCAAGTGGAATTATGTATGGTCGCTTCAATAAGAAAGTTTTGGTTCGAAATACTATAGTTAATCGTCCTAGTTTAGGTTTATGAGTATTTATTTTGGTTCTAAATTAATTTTAAAAATTAACTTTATTTGCTTACTTAAATTAGTCTTTTAAATATACAAAAAAAAAATACGTCGTACTATTACTATTCGTGTGTAGGGGTAAAAAAAATCCAAACTAACGGACATATCTGGTGTCCCCGGCCCGATCAAAATGTTTATTAGAGATAATGACACTTTGTTACACTTAACTATCGCGAAATGACACTTTCATACCCCAACTATTTTTCTCCCTTTATAGTAACTTTGACAATTTTTTTGTGACAACCTACCTCTAAAATACCTAAATTGCCCAAAATGCCCTTGGTTTAAGAAACCAAAATCAAATTGGTTCAATTTGGTATAAAAATCAGAATTAAACCGGTTCAAATTCAATTGAACCGGTTCTTCTTCTTCTTCTCCCATAGTGACTATGGCCGGCCACCGATCCTCCGCCACCGCCGTCACCGGCTCCGACTCCGAACATGGCTCCACCGGAGAACGTCCCCGTCGGCCACCCCCTTTTCTCCAAAATCTGCCTCGCCACCCCCTCCGACATGCCCTACATCCCCAAGATCATCCACCAGATGGCCGTCTTCGAGCGTCTCACCCACCTCTTCTCCGCCACCGAGTCCAGCCTCTCCTCCAGCCTCTTCACCTCCCCTCTCTTCCAGTTCTTCACCATCTTCCTCCTCGAGACCTCCTCCAAACCCTTCCCCTTCATCTCCGACCTTCTCTACCCTCCGCTCCTCAAGACCCTCAATCTCGACCTCCCTATCGACGACCCGGAGAGGTCGGTCTTCGTGTCGGGGAGCGATGATGTTGTGGTCTCTAGGTTCGTGCTCTAATTCTCCAACTGCTCGAGCTTCCTCGTGAAGCCTGGGTTCTATGTGGAGGACCTGTTCGTGAGGGGGTGCTACAGGAAGAAGGGTTTGGTGAAGATGCTGCTCTAAGCGGTGGTGGCGGGCAGTGAAGATGGGGTATGGGAGGGTGGAGTGGGTGGTTCTTGACTGGAATGTCAATGCCATCAAGTTCTATGGTCGAGATTTTGCAGGTTGACTGGTGAGGTCGAGATTGAGAGTGAAAAATTTGCAGGTTGCAAGAAATAATTCAAGTGGGAGTATATATGGTCGCTTCAATAAGAAAGTTTTAGTTCGTAATTATATAGTTAATCGTCGTAGTTTAGGTTTCTGAGTATTTATTTTGGTTCTGATTTAATTTTAAAAGTTAACTTTATTTACTTACTTAAATTAGTCTTTTAAATATACAAAAAAAATCCGTTCTACTATTACTATTCGTGTGTATGGATGAAAAAAAATCCAAACTAACCGACATATCTGGTGTCCCCGGCCTGATCAAAACCTTTATTATAAGGTACACACTAGCTTTATTCTCCGTTTTTTTAAAAAATTGTTGCATGTTTTGGTTATGATGTGTAATTTGAGTTGAGTTGTGGAGATTTTGAGTGATTATTGGTTCTTAGAGGAGAAATCTGTGAGAGCCTCCCCATCTCGTCAGAACCAGCGTGCCCCACCCCCCCCCCCCCCCCCCGGCCCGGGATTTCGAAAAAAAAAAATCATATAAATTTTTCCGAAAATTGGATATTCCCCCTTTAAATTCTGAGATGTATACAAAAACTGAGCAACATAATAATAAAAGTTGTTTGGCTTAGTGGTAAAGATGTAGTATTTTATTAATGAGGTTATAGGTTCAAACCTTGGAGTTGACAAACTTTATAATAGTTGTCTTTTTTTTAATGATTTATGGGCCTAATCTTACATTTATATTGTTTTTTCACTTTTCATTAAACTTTTTGTTTGCTCTATTATATATACTAATTATTAGAAATTGTCAATTTTCTAAGCAAATTTATGCAGATATTAAGTACAATAGTGAATCGTTTGATAAACAAATCGAACTCGAGACTAAATTACTAGAGTTTAAAAAGCTCGCGAACCGACTCACTTTGTATTTATATATACATGAAAGTTAAATTCAAACTCAGCTAAAAAATAAATAATCAATCTCGAATTAAAATTTATTATATGCATTTGGTAATTATTTTATTAATAAAATTATTATTTTAATTAAATATGTTATTAATTAATTAATTAAAATTTTAGTGTAAAATTTTGCCCCCCTTAAAAATTTTCTTGGATCCGTCACTGCGTGACGCTGACATTGTTGTGATTCGTATAGCTTTATGCTAAATTGTGATATTTTACAGCAAAGCTTCAATGCCGGGCTTTTGAATATTATTACCTTGCTTGTGGAGATTTTGTGTGATTTAAAACAATATTGAGTCTTGTTTTAAATGTGTATTATGCAATATGCACTGAATAAATTATTTATTTAATTTTAAGAAATATAGAGCATCAATTCAGTTAGGATTGTGAATAGGTTTGGGCTGGGTTTGGGTGGGTGGTGGGCTGGTTAGAAGAACCAATAAAAAAAATTCACTAGAAAGACCAATCTATTCAGTGTAAGGACAGTAGTAATCTTATGAAAAGGATCCATAAGCAAAGAGGTGGTGCTCTGCTTTGGTATTATCGAAAATTATAATGCGGTTGGTGAAAGAAAAGGACAGACAGAGGAATATAGAGCAGAGGCTTCTAACTATGCTCTCTCAGAAATTGAAAGCTTACCTTCCAATAGCATTTTGGCCCAACTTTGACACAACTATTTTAGTCATACAAGTTTCTTGGCTCACATGAAAATGACAATAGTGCAAATCCTTGTAATATGCTTTGAATCCTTTTACACTCTCTTCTAATCACCTACACGCAATGTGTATATTATATATGCTTTCCTGCTTTAATTTATTTTGACATTACATAAATTAAAGTTTGAGGGTAATACTAATAAAGCATTTTTTAGGATGCATTTCAATACAAATAGGGTAGAACGTCTCAGCGTCGAACTTCTCAGTTGTTGGATCGCTTAAATCTACACGTTATTTGTCCAAGTCCGCAACACGTGGCAAGGAAGTTTTACCACGGTTATTTTCGTGGTTCTATTGGGCTCATCATGTTTTACCAGTTTACATTCACTTTCTACCGGGTTCATCATGTATTACTAATTTACACTCAAAATCTACTGGTTCAGACGGTTTGCACTTCTACCATGGTTTGTATTCGATTTGTTCTCCAGTTCTTTGTTTCAATTGTCAAAGTATGAGAAATTTTCTAGTCCTTTCAATCAAGTGATAACGGTAGAGGTTTTACTTCAATTGTCAACCCTAAGACATAGTTGATGTCGAGTGACGATTAGCCTGGCCGAGGTGGTGTCATCTTGCAGTAGGGTACATATAAGTTAGTTTAAGAGGAGTAGGCATGGTACGATAAATCACGCATGGTATCTCCATATGATATTTTCATTAACACATTGTTAGTAAAGCACATATACTTCACATGATCATTTCTATTGATTTCACATCTACCTTTCTTATGTTTAGCACTTTGAAATTATAACCTTATAATCTATAAAAATGTTTAAAGCCAGTGGAATGAAAAGGGATAGATCGTTAGGTGATAAAACTTAAAAATAAGTGAAAATCTCGACATATGTATATATTAGAGTAAATAAACAATAAGTTTGGGCTGTTAGGTGCGGAGTTAGTCCATAAATGCAAATCGACTAATTGGTTTCATTAATATGATATTTGTTTTTCTAATTTAGTTTGATACATGGTTGCCCCACATCAATATAATAATTTATATTTTTATCAACTTGTAATTGGATTCAATGTTTTTGAACATGGAGAGGGTGTTGAGTAAGATATGGTTGGTGAGAGTTGAGAATGAGGATGGTAAAGAGCTGCCCCGGGACATTGGCTTAAGACAGAGTGGGTTCCCCTCAGTCAATAATGTAATCTCCAAATTAGGAACACAGTGCTTTACCATTTGTCTTGTTTTGTAATTTGTCAAACCATGGATGCAAATTATCAAACGTATCTATATATTACATTCAGAACGGTAGAAACAAAACAAAACAAAACCAATGGTTATCCATTGGTCTAAAAACAAAACAAACAAAAATTCTATTGAAGTTGAACTGAATTTATGCAAAGAGGGAATCAAAAGCATGTAAATCAAAACCAATCTAGCCCAATCCATTAATCCAATTAAGGCCCAGAAATTTGGGATTTCTCTGTGAGAAATTAGTATCTTTTTGGATTAGATTTTGGAGCTATTAACGTTTTTCTTTTTAATTTAGTTTTAGATTAAAATAAAACTATTTAAGAAGTCTTTTGTATTTACTGTAGAGACAACTTTTATTATAATAAATTATTTTTCTTTCAAATTTTCGAATTTGTGCTAAGTTTTTGTATTTAAACTTGTGTACTGATTTTCAACCACGTTTACTGATGCGGACTTGCTACGTCATTTACCCTCTCTGTAAACTTGTTTTAAAAATTCTTTTACATTTTTAGAAAATGACAAAAATACTCACGTTTAAACCCAAAAAAAAAATTGAACTTTTTTATAAGAATAAAGAATAAAATATTATTTTAGTATTTTTTTTAAATGAAAACGATTCTTAAATTTTTTTTAAGAATAAATTGGAAAAAACAAGTTCAAAATAATTTTCTTAATGCAGAGGTATTTTCATCATTTATAACAACTTAACAAAATTTTCAAAAAAGTTGACTAAAAGAAGAAAAGTGCAAAATTTGAAATTTATAATGGTGTAGAAAACACGTTTGTAATTAAGGCATTTAATTGGATTAGAATTATAATGAAAAATCAAAATAATGCATTTAATTATATTATTTTGATGATTGGATGTACAATTAGGATTATGAATACAATTAGAAAAAACAAATAAATAAAATAGAAAAAAAAGAAAAATCTGAAAGGTCTAATAAATCAATAGAATTAGAATTATGATAAAAATCAAAATAATAATTTTTTGACAACTGGATGTATCATTACAATTAGGATTAGTATTACAATAGGAGAAAAGAGAAAATTTTGAAAATCATTAGGATTAGCTTTAAAATGAAATTTCAAAAATTTTGGAGAAAAAAGAAAATTCTTAAAATCATTAGGATTAGATTATATTTGAGATGAAATAGAAATAAAAAAGAAATTTCGAAAATTTTGAATTAAATTAATGCAAAATAGGATTAGACTTCAAATCAATTAGAAATTATATAAATATGGAAACTCCAAAAATTAATTTGTAAGAGTTACTGTCATTGTAATCATCAATCCCAATTCAAACTATAGTTGTACTCTTAGTTCTGAATTACAAATTAATTACGAGTTGTACAGTAATTATGAATCATGAGTACTTCATTCAGAACTCAATTAGTATTTATCAATTTCTTCTACTATAAATATATGCATGTCATATGCATAAAATTATAACCTAAAAAATGTTTTCTTTCTAGCTACACCAGAATTTATCAATGGAGCAATTACTTTGAAGAATTTGACAATTGACTATGAAAATCGTTCTATCATCATTAGGGTCAGTCGAAAGGGGGAAGCTTGAAACCCAAAAATAGATAAACTACTCCATCTAAACATGATTATCATTGAGGAGGAGGTTTTATATTTAATTTTTTATTTTACTCATGTTATTTTCATATTTGTATGTTTCTATTTATCAGGATACGGTAATGTGTGTGTATATTATGCCAAACATCATTAAAAAATACGAGAACACATTAGTCGTGGTAGAGGTATATGCTATCCGCAACTTTAATGTGGCAACATCAACTGGTACATTTCGACCAGTTGATAACATCTTCAAGTTATCATTCACTTTATTAACACAAGTTAAAAAAGTGAATGATGACCCAAGAATTCCTTTACACGGATTTCAATTTAAGAACCAAAAAACTATCATAGACCGCATCAACGATGACACAATATTGATAAATATATCAATTTTTTTATTACAAATATGCATTGTAATCTGCTTGTTTCTTTTTATTTTCATCGTGGATATTAAATTTTTTATACTTTTCCAATGCTTAATGCTATATTATTTCCTTTAGTACAGATTTTAATTTTATAATTCTATATCAATTTATTTTTAAATTCAATTATGTAAAACCAATATAATGCATAATATAACCAGATTATGTACTTGAAATTCAATTATGTTCAATTATGTAAAACCAATATTTTTAAATTCAACTATGTAAAACCAATATTATTAATTAATTTAAAAATTAGTGAGGAAATTACATTTCTGCCCTCATCTATCTATCACCTTCCTTTATCCTCACAAAACCTAACCTAATCTAACCTAACCCATCTCTTATTTGTTCTTCTTCTTCTTTTTTCTTCTTCATAGGCTAGACCCCGACAGAGTTCCTGAGCCCGCCGTCCCGGACCGTCGTCGTCGCGCCGCGAGGAGCTCCTACAGTCCCCTCCCGCTCCAGATCGCCGATTGAGGTCAGGACACCTAGACTGCGCCGCATCCGTCCAGAAGAGTCACGGCTGCGTCGTCACGAGCCTTGCGGAGACGTCGACCCAGACTTTAGTTGTCGGAGCCCATCCCGCCGATATGAGTTGTCGGAGTTCGAGATCTGAGGAAGCAGTCGCCAATAGGTTCCACAGATGCGAGCTCGACCAACACCGCCGTGGATCTAGCAGCAGTCGTCTCTTAGCCGACCTGCAGTCCGCCATGCTCCAGGCCGTCGCGAAATCGCCACAATCTCGAGATTCTTCGTCTCCATCTTTGTCTCATGGCTTCGATTCGTTGAGTCGAGTCCACCAACGACCAACGCCGGAGGAGGAGAGTACTTGGCGATGGGCTTGACGGCGTTGAACAATTCGTCGAACCCAAGCCTCCCCCTGAAGAGCTCGTTGACCGCCACAGGGTGCTCGGCTCTGGCGCTCGGGAACCACCGACGCTGGGCTCTATTCCAGATCTGTTTATAAACAGATCTGGAATCAAGAAATTTTCATAATATAAACAGATTTGTTTATATTTGAATGGATTTGATTTTAAATCCATTAAAATATTTTTTGTTATGAAATTTGCTCGATTTGATTATTAACCCATTTCAGACTAGCATTTGATTATGAAAATTCCAGAAATGGATATTGTTCATATTATCTGTAGAGATCTTGTTTGTATTTAATAAAAAGCAAGTCTTGTTTGTCAAAAATGTGTTTCAGAATTTTGAATTGAATCTTAATATTTGGATAGGTTTTAAAAATTAGAAATTGAATACAATTTAATATGAGCCAAATTTAGTAAGTAAATTTATAAATTGGATCTTAGTTTTTTGAAGAGAATTAAATATTTAGAGAAAAATAAAAAAAAATTGGAATAGAGGGGATTAATATGAAAATTTGATGAATAATCAAGGGTATTTTTGACACTCCACGCCCCAAATTGTAGTTAATATTTACTAAATAAAAGTGATAAATTTTTAATTTGAACCGGTTAAACCAATTAGACCAGTCTGATTTCAGATCAGAACTATTGAGGGTATTTTGGACTTTTTAACACATCAATTCAGTTAGATTTAACAGAAGTTGGGTCAAGTGTCGCTTATTTAAACTTTGGGTACCCTAAATTAAAATTTTGAAGTTGGGGTATGGATTTTGAAATGTGACATAGTTGAGTGTAGTCAACTGTCATTACCCCTACTTTTAAAGTCTTGTGGTATTCAATCATGACTTTAAAAATACTTTTAAAATCTTGTGATAATCAATCATGACTTTAAAAATACTTTTAAAATTTAAAAGTATTCTAAAAGTCAATGACTTTAAATGATTACGAGAAATGAATGACTTTAAATGATTACGAGAAATGGATGACTTTGAATGATTTTAAAAATCTTGATAGGCATAAAAGTCATCCATTTCTCGTAATCATTCAAAGTCATTGACTTTAAAAATACTTTTAAAATTTAAAAGTATTCTAAAAGTCAATGACTTTGAATGATTACGAGAAATGGATGACTTTGAATGATTTTAAAAATCTTGATAGGCATAATAAACTCTTTTAGAAGTATCATCTTCAATCATGAGATTTGCAAAGTTATTCCATTAAAATCATCAAGACTCTTTAAAATCATCAACACTCTTTATATACTTGAAAGAATCTTGTGGATTTTAAGAATTCATGAACTTTTAAAAGTCATTCAAAGTCCACTAAAATCCTAATTGAATACATTCCACTAAAACTCTGGTTTACCTGTTCCCCGTTGCCACCAATACGATCAATTACAAATTTTCCAATTGTTATTCGCTTGCAACACGCACATAATGCCTTTTCCATTGTAACATAACCAAAAATACTTTTTTTAGTCCTGTGTTTAAATTATTTTATTTGCATTTATGTATTTATTTTAAATAATTTATACTCAACTATTTTATATTTACTTTTATTCTTCTTTATATGCAGATGTTGTTGGGTGCTTAACTATTGTGGGTGATATGGAGGTTCTTCCAAGTGGTTCCAAGAAACGTGACCTAGAGCTTATATCTGATTAGTGTGTTACATAATTTCGTGAAAAAAATAATTCTCTTATTTTTATTCATTGCGGCGATACTATAATGTTATTAGTTTACCTATATTTTGCAGTTCTGTCACGATTAAAGCAAAATTATGGGGTAAAATTGGAGAGCAATTTATCGATCAACATGCCATCGATAAAAAGTCAGAATCAACCATTGTTGTACTTACCTCAATGAAAGTTACTCAATACCAAGGTATGTTATGTGACAATAATAGGCAACACAAACTATAAATAACATGATTAATTTTTATTCTGTACTATTGTAGGAGTTACAAACTTCTCGACAACTGGAGCAACACACATTTATGTCAATCTTAATCATTGATGAATTATGATTTATGATTTATGATTTATTTTATAAAGCCCAAAGCTTTTAATTAATTGTGTAGCGAAGCCCTTTCTGGCTTAGCCCATTATGGCTAGGCCCAGTTTAGCTAATTTAATTAAATCTATTTAATTAGATTATAATTAATTAGTCCTGCTAAACCGTTCTTGATTCCGGTTTAATCCTAAACCGAAATCGGTCTAATCCGGTTTAATCCAAAACCGGATTTTGTCTCTCTCATGATTCCTCCATATGATTCCATCCGTTTTACTCAACCTTAGGTGTGTGACCCTCTAGGCTCACGACACGTCGGCGGACTGGTAAAATTACCATCTTACCCTTTCCATCATGAGTGGCCTCTAGTAAGACATCATGATTACCCAACGCTTGTGATCATCGAGATTTCGACTTAACCTTATCGTACATGAATCTATCCTTTTATCCTCTTGATATCTTTGACAACCACGAGACATAGACAAGTCATCCTCGTTCTATTGTCCTGTTTCTTGATTCTGAGTTAACTGAATTATAACTGATACTACGTATCGTCTGCATGGCCATGCTATTGTATTTCAGTTGTACTCATCAAGTGGCCTAAACTGATATCTGCTCACACGTCCGTATGAGGGATAAATCCTTCAGCGATCCATTGAGTCAACTTATGTAACTCGTGATCGAGCCAATCACAGCCGTTATTGTAACCCTTTTACAGGAGACGTTGGACTGAGTCAAACTCGTCACTCATTTCATATTGACCTCAATGGTCCTTCGGTCCGAGGATGTGATTTCATGATCCGACATATGAGTATGTTCATGACTGTGTCTATGTAAAATACTCATGATTCGGGTCGTCCTATATCACCCCTGACTGGTGATACTATGACCTAACTCTGGCCCCTTACTGGCCATGATCAGTAGAGCGTGATCATTTAGAGTTAGCCTCATACCGATCGCTTCTTATGAAGCTATTCTGATCGGGGACTACTTAAGTAAGATTTTATATGATCTGTAGATCTACTATTATGTGTTGACACATCAATGATACAAATCAAATCATACTTAAGATATTACTACAACACTTAGTAATATGAATGCCAATTTTTATTCAACTAATAATCTTTATTACAAGATTAGATTGAAAATACATTGTGCTAGGGCACAAATCCCAACAGATGTTACCTATCATCTCTTTGTAATTTATAGGCGCCTTCTGTCGAGTCCGCACTCCTTTATTGATGTCTCCTATCACATCCTGGGATGGGTGATTCTTCTGAATTCTTCTAGATAGAGCTCTCTATTCTGTGATGGGGGTGCCTCTTTGTCAGAGATATTTTGGCTTTCGACTTCAGATTTTTTGTTGCGATCTTCGGTTCTGACTTCTGGCCTAACTTCTCCTGAGAGATTTAGTACTTCTTCCTCATCGTCACTGGGTTGCTCATAACTGTCATCAATCACTACATTGATGGATTCCATGATAGACCGGGTGCGTTTGTTGAATACACGAAAAGCCCGACTATTTCTGGAATAGCCAAGGAAGATGCCTTCATCGCTTTTAGGATCAAGTTTGCGTCGAGGTTCTCTATCTGCAAGTATGTAGCATATTGATCCAAAGACATGGAAATATTTGACATTAGGCTTTCTTCCCCTCCATATTTCATAAAGAGTGAGCGATGTTCCAGGGCGGAGGGTCACTCTATTATGAATATGATAAGCCGTATTCAGAGCCTTAGCCCAGAAGTGCTGCGGGATGTCTTTGGCTAGCATCATGACTCTGGCCATTTCTTGAAGAGTACGATTTTTTCTTTCCACGATCCCGTTCTGCTGTGGAGTGATGGGGGCAGAGAATTCATGAGCTATTCCTTCAGCATCACAAAATTTTGCGAAGCTGATGTTTTCAAATTCCTTTCCATGATCTCTTCTGAGTCGGACGACTTTACCAATGGCTTCTCCTTTTTCTCGTTGAACTCTCCGACATAGGGCTTCAAAGTCTGAGAAAGTGTCTGACTTTTCTCTAATAAAGTCAACCCAGGTGTACCTTGAGAAGTCGTCGACACAAACAAATATGTACTTCTTTCCTCCTAGACTATCTACTTGCATCGGCCCCATAAGGTCAACATGTAGAAGTTCTAGAACACGAGAAGTATTAAGATGTTGTACCTTCTTGTGTGACGTCTTAACTTGTTTGCCAATCAGGCATTCTCCACAAATTTTCTTTCAACAATCTTGAGGTTGGGAACTCCAATGATCGCCTTTTTCAGAGAGAATCTTCTGCATGCTCCTCAAATTGATGTGACCAAGTTTTTGATGCCATAGCTTCGTCTCTTGAGCTTTGGATAAAAATACTTGGTTGACAAGGTTGTGACTGTTGGGGACCATAAATAACAGTTATCAAGAGACTTGTGACCTATCATGACTTCCTTCTGGTGTTCGTCTTTGACAGTGTATTTGTCACGAGTGAAGTTGACATCTAAATCTATATCACATATTTGACTGATGCTGATGAGGTTGGCTATCAGGCCTTCTACTAGTAGAGCCTCTTTTAAGCATGGTGAGTTAGGAAGGTTGAGCTTTCCCTTTCCAAGTACTCTAGCTTTTACCCTGTCACCAAAAGTGACAAAACTATTAGTGCAAGGTATTAAGGTGACCATGAATGAGCTATTACCAGTCATATGTCGAAAAGATCCACTATCAAAGTACCAATCATTGGTAGTTGAGGCTTTTAGAGCGGTGTAAGCGATATTTGCTCGATAGTTTACCTCCTTGACTCGCCATTCCTTACGTGGTTGGGCTTTTTTGATGGTGGTCCTTTGGTTGACAAAGCTCCTTCCATATAGATGATAGCAGAAAGGTCGAATGTGACCTCTTCGTCCACAGTGGTGACATACCCAGTTATGTCTTTTGTTCTTTGTCCCAGGAGCGACCAGGGTATGAGGTTTTATGGTCGTTTAATCAGGTGTGAAGTTCGTAGACATCTGACGTGGCTTGTGGGTGACAACCTTCTGAGGAACAAAGATGGTGTGTGATGATGAAGCTTCTTTCGAATATCCAAGGCTTTCCATATTTCTAGTTGGTTTTTCGATCGAGAGAATTTGATCTAGAGTGTCAGTGCTTGGATTCATCATCTTTACAGACTTGGTGACTCGTTCTAACTCGCTTTTTAACCGAGCCACTTTCCTTTTGAGATCAACAGTAGTTTCGAGAAGTCGTGACTTGTCTTCATTAAGAGAAAGAATAAGAGCATTTTGTTTTTCGATTACCTGGGAGTCTTCAAGCCACTTGACATACCATTCGTTGTATGCGTTGTTGAGAGTCTCATCGGATAGCTCATCATCAGAGTCTGACTTCTTTGAAATCTCGGATGGTTGATCTATTGTGGAGGCAGTAAAAGCAACATAGTTACTTGTATGCTCAAAGTCACTATCTTCTTCATCTTCATCGTTAGTTAGAGAGGCATTGAATCCCTTCTTCTGTTTCTTCAAGAAGTTAGGACATTCTTTCTGC
The DNA here is from genome assembly GCA_963920655.1 of Geranium rotundifolium. Classification (NCBI taxonomy): domain Eukaryota; kingdom Viridiplantae; phylum Streptophyta; class Magnoliopsida; order Geraniales; family Geraniaceae; genus Geranium; species Geranium rotundifolium. Next base: position 8,463,346 of record OY987315.1, on the reverse strand, counting down.
ATGTGCCCATACCCCTCACATTCAAAACATTGTATTCCTTTTTCTTTTCCTGATCGCTCACCTCGTCTACCATCGCTCTTTGTGCTCTCGTACTTCTAGAACTTGTGCTGAGGCTTGTCTCTAACTTCTCGGGTGACATTCCTTCCTGTCATCTGGTTAAATCTTTTCATGACTTTATTGTAATTTTTGGCTAGCATAGCGATAGTCTCATCAATTTCACTATCCGAATCAGAGCACGCCAAGTTTTTCTGCTTTTGGGTAGAACTTTTGAAAGCTACACCTTTATGCTTCTTCTCGATAAGAGGTAGGGAGAGCTCGAAGGTCATAAGGGATCCCATGAGCTCATCGAACTTCAGCGTCTTTAAGTCATGAACTTCTTCTATGGCCGTGATCTTCATCTTAAATCTGGGACTTAGGGCTCTCAGCGTTTTTCTGACTAAATCCTCATCGATCACAGGCTTGCCAAGTGAATATGATTCATTGGCTAGATCCTTGATACGTACATTAAATTCAGCTATAGTTTCGTCTTCATTCATGGTAAGAGCTTCAAAGTTGGTCGTAAGGTACTGTAACTTTTGCTCTCTGACTTTGGATGTACCCTCATAAGCAACAGCAAGAGCGTCCCAAGCAATTTTGGCACTTGTGCAGGTGTTGATAAGTCGGAAAACATTTTTGTCTACTCCATTAAATATGGCATTGAGTGCACGAGAATTACCTAGGGCGGCTTCATCTTCTTCCGCGCTCCACTCTTTTTCTGGTTTAATGCTAGTTTGATTTCCTTGAGCATCAGCATAGTGAGGTTCCTCTCATCCATTGATGACATCCTTCCAGGTTTTGCTGTCGAGAGACTTCAAAAAGGCACACATCCGTGCTTTCCAGTACCCATACTTTGTTCCGTCGAGCACCTGTGGTCGATTGACAAATCCTTCTTCCTTTTAGTCCATATTAGCTACTCATAATTTTTGCAGGAAAATCACCTAAGAGATAAGGTGCCGCCTCTGATACCAATTGAAATTCTGATTCGTAGCTGAGTCAAGAAGTCGAACACAAAGTCGTAACTTTTGTGTCGACTACTTGCTTAAATTGCAGACCGTATTTTAAATACTAACCAAACAATAAGAACGACACCAGAGATGATTACCCAGTTCGGTGCAACGTCGCCTACGTCTGGGGGCACTTTGCCAGTGGAAAGGTTTTCACTATATGGTAGTCAATAGTACAACTTCAAGCACCAACTAGCTATTACACAAGCTATTGTCCTAAGCTACTACAGATCTCACCGTGAACAACCTCGACCAAGGTCCTCTCCCCCTGTCTTTGAGATCCTCTCAATTCCACCCTTCGAGCAAGCGCCTATGCTCGGTGTCGTAGTCTTCTTTGACGGATTTGTGAATCTTCAATCACGAACACAAGAACCCTAATCGATCAAACACTCAATCTTCGCGAATTGATGTTTAATCGAAGCAAACCCGTTCTAGCAAACTAATCAGCCTCTCAACACGCCAATGGTACACGGTTAAGAGCTCTGAGAAATTTAACAAATATAGAACAAGAACGGACGAGCTGCTAATGGAGAAGCCCAAGCTTTTTATAGCAGCTCCACATTCCTAATCTTTCTTGGATTAGGAATAGGAAGTCTCAAACTTCCTAAACGAATTAGGCAAGCAGAGTTGCCGCCTTTGCTGACGTGTTAATGACAGTTGGAAGTCGCCTGGCCTGTTGACGTCATTCTCTTGCGCTCCGAGTCTTTCAGTTGTTGTGACGTCATTCTTCTTTCGCTCTAAGCGACTCTAAATAGGAAAGCTTCACACCTTTCCTAATCTGGAGCGTAATGAGTCGCTCCACATGTCTTGTAACATGTTGCACAAACTTCTTACTTTTGTGTTAAAAAATTATGCCAGCACTAAACGTAGCAACATAATGTATTATTTTTTATGAATTTCAAGTCTACCATATTGAATATGAACGTTTGTTCAACATCCATAAATCAATGTTGCCTATTATCTTATTAGGTGCAATGTATTCGACTTAAAAAGATTTACAATTTATGTTTTGAATAAGTTTGGATATTATACTTCATTTCATTTTATTACATGAATTATCATTATAATTTGGATTCGTTTAGCTATTATACTTCATTTTATTTTATTACATACATTATCAATAATTTCAATTTCGTCATATTAAATATAATCTCTTAAATATAACCGCGCATCGCGCAAAGCTGCACCCTAGTTTCATTAACATAGACTTGCCAAACTTTGCATAAGACTAGCAAAATTAGACTACCGTGCAAGCTTTGAAGCTCTCTCTCCCACTTCTTGATTTACTATTTGAGCACCCAATTCAATTCTAAATCTTCTTCTTGAACAACCCAGCTTGAAGCTCTCTCTCCCACTGCTTCTTTTCTTGCACAATCTCATCCCTCCACTTGCACAACTCATTCGAAAATTGCCCACTTTTGCCTTCCATTTTGTTAGACTTCCTTCTCCATTCCAGATAATCACTACAATAAATGACCTGCTTTGCTCCGTTTTCTTTTATGTATTTTTCATCCGTTCAGGCTTTACTTGTAATTTTTATCCCGTCATTTATGTATTTTTTTTCCTATAAAAATAACTAAACCCGAAACACTAAACCCCAAATTCGAAATCTCAAATTCCTAGAATTGAAACTCTATCGACCCGAGGTGGGCTGGGCAGGGTTTATATGGGCTGTTAGGTCAGTAAAGCACACAAATAAATTTATATATGTGATTTCGGGTTGAGCCAAGTTCAGCCCTTCTATTTCAAGACGGACTCAAACATGTTTGGGTTGAGTTTTTTCGACCCATTACCCGTCCGGGTCACACTTGGTTGGATCTACTGGTAAGTGGGGCGGGGCGAGTTGGTGAGCTCATTGGAAAACTCACAAGTTCAGACCCGCTCAATTACCATTTAAATATGATGAATTATGAATATCATTTATTTCATAGTCGGGATTGTCGTGTACAAAAAATGAAACAAATATATAAAATCTCTCGAATAAATTAGAATATTTGAAAATACAACTGAATAAACTATTGATAGAAATCACTCTCAATTTCAATCGTTTACTCTCGACTTTTGTCAATAAACAGCGTGTTGTTTCTTTTAAATATCGGCTATCCCCAACAAACTCCAATGACTCATACAAATCAAATTGTATTTAATGTTGCTTGGTAATGAGATGTAAGCTTCCATTGCAAAACCAAGTAAGCAAATATCAATCAAAACAATGAATCATACAAACAAGTACAAATTTTCTGGCAGAAAATGACTGAAGCCATAAGATGACATCAAAGATAGCTATAGTATTTGGTTTAGTTGGAAAAGATGACTAACAATCCTAAGATATTTTCATATTTTTTACTTCAACTCCAATAATTTCTGAAACAACCATCATTTTCTTATTATTAATTCATCGTTATCGCGCCGTCACATATAAGAAATGTGAGTGATCTCATGGGCCGGCTACTGACCCCACCTCTCACCATCAATCTTTGTCTATTTCTTCTTATCACTTAACAAAAAACAATTATGCACTAAGTTTGTGCTTGAACTGGTATAATAATATTTTACGACAATGCTTATCATATTACTAAAGCTTAAAGAATACCCAAAAGTTAGAGGCTAAACTTAGCGTATACCGGCAAATAATGCTATTTCCACCAATATCACATCACAAGAACAAAATGATAAAATTTGTTTCACTTTGATAGATTGATTTTTTGGCCAAAAATTAATCATTTTGCTTGATGGGTTTTTTCAGGCTTAAGCTATAGCGTTTGAATGACAGGGCAAGGGTAAGAGCAAATTTGTCAGAATCTAAGCAATTCTAGAGTGATAAAGAGAGCTTTGTCGTATTTTTGTTGGCTTTGAGGTTTATGTTGTTCCATGCACTATTCTCTTTGTTTTGGCAAATACCCAAAAGAGAGAATATGGAAAAAGAAGCATATATTCTCATGTCTTGTACATATATATCAATCTCTTGCCAATATGCCTTTTGATGTGATACAAGGAACCACCACAAGTTGGGCAAAAAGGCAAAAAACTCACTTAAAACAAGTAAGATTTTAAGTTCGAATTTTATTATATATGATATGTTATAAAACTTAATTCAACTTAAAAACTCAAACTGATATGTGATACCCATCTCATAGGGGATTTTAATGTTATCCGCAAACTGACTTAACATACATGTCAAGCTCATTCTGACTCTATTATCCAAGCAACTCCACAACCTAATCAATCTCCTAAATTAATGGACGTAGTCCTCCTCTCGCTTCAGATACTAGAACTCTTTGACAATCCGACTCTTTGGCCTCCCATGATATCACCCAGAATGCATCAACCTCTTTGGTGACCCCTCTTCACGTCTATCATTTTTCTCAAGATCAAGCATCCAAGTCTATCCATTTATCTCACTCACTGTCAATGGTTTAGCATACAATTTAGGCATGACCAACGTTTGCTTAACTAACTAGTTAAGCACTTGAACTTGGCTCCAAGGAACTTGAGTTCGAGTCTCGCTGCGATATTTACATATCCTACCTTTATTCTCATCCAACTTTTGTTGAACGTTTTTCCTAATTTCTATTGGGCCTCTCTTAAAATGTGAGTCAAATGAAAATATTGTGCTCCATTCTGTATAAGGGTGCTTACTACCACCAGAGTCCTTTCTTCACCTTTTAGTCTATGTGGATTGGGTAGTTTTATATCTTCTTTATTTTTCTTCTTATAATTGTAATTTCTTTTTGGTGCAATAAAATTCCTTAGCTCATCAAAGAAACAGTAACCATAAGATACAAGTTAATTCACCTACAGATTTGTAGGTGAAAGAGAGGTAATGGAAAGCAAATAAAAGATATGAATAGTATGTTATGATTGAAAACAAAGAAAGGAAGAGTACAAGGTGACAAGCATAGAAAGAGATGAATGCAAAAGGACCAATATGAGTTTGAGAAGGAGATCACAAAACTGTCTCCCACCAATCAAGCCGGTCGCTTGCCTAATACCAACACTAGCACGAACATCAAACAGAGAGAAAAGCAACTAAAAATGTGCTTTAATCTGTGATGATCATATTACTCATGACACTATCTCCATAAGGCCTGAAAATATGCAGCAGATGGAGGGCTTCACAGGTTGTGTAAAAAGGTTCAACCAGTGAAAGCTAAGAAACCATGTAATCACCTTTCAGTCCTAAAGGTGATCTCCCCAGAAGGACTTGATGTGAGAAGAAGAGGAAGAAGAAGAAGCAGACCCAAAAATGTCATGTGGCCTGTGAGGATCAGGGTCACTCAGCTGACTCTGAGTCTGGGTGTGACCGGTATTCCCAAATTGCAGGTGCGATGGAAGCATTGTAGTGCCCACATCGTCCCAGACCGCACTGCCTGGTCCCCAACCTTCACTGAACCATGCATCAGCCATGTCTCCCCAGCCGCCCTGAGCCTCATAGCTGGGGTTATAATCTCCCTGAGGCGGGGCTGGAGGCGATGTAGGCGGTGGCATTGGGTCAGTGTCGATACTAGTCTTGAGCTCTTCGGGGGTTTCTGGTTCGGGTTCTGGTTCTGGTTCTGGTTCTGGTTTTGGTTTGTTGAGGTAGTGTTCGGGGAAGTTGAGCCTGGCATTCTCGCCCCTGAGCTTGAAGGCCTCGCGGTCGTAGGCCATGGCAGCGTCCTCGGCGGTGTCAAAAGTGCCGAGCCAGAGGCGAGTGCGGTTGCGAGGGAGGCGAATCTCGGCGACCCACTTGCCCCAATGCCTCTGCCTCACTCCCCTGTACAGCTTCGTCTGGTGCAGAGGCCGGAACATAGGCTGCTTCATCATCATCATCCTCCCTCTCGGGCTCAAGTTGAGAGCATCGCTCCAGTACTGAAGGAGATGCTGCTGCGCCGACCCAGACGAAGAAGAGGACAACTCTCCCGCCAACGGATAGCCATAGCCATAGTTATAACCACAACTCTGCTGTTGTTGTTGTTGTTGTTGCTGCTGCTGCTGTTGGTAATGGTGAGGATCGAAAGAGATCATCTGCTGCTGCTGGTTTTGCTGGGAATTGTTGAGGTACATGTGAGGATTGAATTGGTGGGATGGTTGAAAGGCGAAGGGGAAGATGGGTCTTGGATTGGAGGGTTGTTGGCGATCGGGGCTGCGGATCTTCTTGAGAGGCCTGGACATGGAGATGGAGGCCTCATCAAAATGCTTCTCCATTTCAACGCCTTTCTTGGACTTGGATTTGCCGCCCGCTGACATGGAACCGCTCGCCTCGCTCTCTCCCTAACAAGACTCTATACAAAGAGACAGACCCAGAGATGATGGGTCAAAACAAAGATTCCAAGAAAACAAAAAGGGAAATGAAGATGAAAAAAACCAAGATCAAGATTTCAGTAAAAAAAGGAAGAGGAATCTTGAAATCAAGGATTGGTTTTAATAAGTAATCCGATTGAACAAAAAACAGAATCGGATGCAAAGTGTTGAAAACCCCATCAAAATAATATTGAGAGAGAGAAAGAGAGAGAGAGAGAGAGCGAGCAGCAGAGATGTGTGAAGCAATCCAAGAAGATGTTAATGGAGGAAGCAGCAGGTGATGGTTTGAGTGTTCTGTTATGAATATGAGGAGAGGCAGTAATGTTTTTATAAGGGAGCGCAAAAAAGATATTTCCTGGTGGTTCCTTGGCTACGTTTTGATTGGGCCCACACGCCTTGCCTTCCCATTTCCTTACTTCAACTCCAAACGCTACCCTACACTACACCCCTTGCCAATCTTCAACAGACACGTACGTACATGTAAGTTGAACCCAAGCTCTTATTTATTCTTTGTTTTTTAATATCCAATCATATATGAAATTCTGATATGTAGCAAAGCCAACAAGTCGGACACAAATTCGTAACTAATTGTGTTGACAATTTGCCTAAACACAGGCAACAGTTTAAACTATAAACAAACAATAATAATGACATCAGAGATGATTACCCAATTCGATGCAACGTCACCTACATCTGGGGGCCCTCGACCAGTGGAAATATACTTCACTATTATGTAGTTATAAGTACCAACTAGTTATCACACAAGCTATTGACTTAAGCTACTTTAACTACTAGCTCTCGTACCTAGACCAGGGTCCTACTCCCCCTGTCTTCGAGTCCACCCTTCGAGCAAGCCTATGCTCGGTGTCTTAGTCTTTTTTGACAGATTTGTGAATCTTCAATCACGAACACAAGAACCCTAATCGATCAAACACTCAATCTTTGTGGATTGATGTTTAATCGAAGCACACCGTTCTAGTAAACCAATCAGACTCTCAACACGCCTATGTTGCACAGTTAAGAGCTCTGAGAAATTTCAGCACAAATAAAAGAACGGACATGTTGCTAATGGAGAAGCACAAGCTTTTTATAGTAACCTCATATTCTTAATCTGTCTCGGATTAGGAATAGGAAGTCTCAGACTTCCTAACAATTTAGGCAAGCTGACAGTTGGCGTTGCCGCCTTTGCTGATGTGTTCTTAACAGCTGGAAGTTGCCTAAACTCGCCGTGACGTCATTCTTCTTGCGCTGCAAGTTTCAGTTGCCTGATCTTGTCGTGACATCATTTTTCTTGCGCTCCATGTTTCAGCGACTCAAAATAGGAAAACTTCATTTCCTTTCTTAATCTGGAGTATATGCAGTCCCACCAAATGTCGTGCATCATGTTGTAATGACTTCTTACTTTTGCGCTAAAAAATTATGCCAACACTAAACGTAACAACAATATAGACCGAGCATAACCATGTAAAATTAAAGACGAGCCAACTATGAAAATGTATTTGTCTTACTGATTTAATGAGATTCTACATGACTAGTGGTTGAGACTCAGAAATTTGAGCCGATTTGTTTTACATTAGAATTAAGTTTGGATGAAACCTGTGGGGTTGAATGGGTAGCATTTAGAGCCGGTTGAAAAAACATATCGTGAAACGTCAGGTTTTATAAATGAAAATTTCAAAATAATTATCATATGTGAAAAACATTCACATATGTTAAACAATGTATGAATCGTTCACTCGCATAAAAATTTAAGTCAAGGGATAGATGTTATATATAAAATGCTTATTATGGAATACTCAAAATCCATTTCTTAAACTTGAATAAACAAATGCTTTAGCACATGAAGCCAAAGAATAACATGCAAGTTTATTGTTGATTATGTTGTCGATTGCAAATGTCTAGAAATTGTTACTTATAACATATGGTCGATGCATTCTAAAGAAGACAGAGACGAGAGAGCTATAAATTGACAATGGCCTTGCCCCATTAAACACATGCCATATATATAAGAGGGTTAGCGAATCTCGTAGAGCCACGGAGAGGTGAGAAATAGAAACAGTCAACGGATGGTTACAGCTGTATGGGAATGTTTCAACGTGGACGGTGAAGAGCAACAGCAATAGCAATAGCTCCTCCAATTCAATCCCTAGCTTGATTATATGGTCAACAATATATGGTCCCAAGTGACAATTATTTCTTACCGAATTGGGGTGTGGCATGTTGCCCACGCCTTCACTCACCACACCATGTAAATATGTAGTAGACTATGTATTCATTATATATAGGTTAAGTTGTGTATCAAGTTTATATTTTAATTTGGTTAACACAGCTTATAATATAGGTAGTTGTTAAACCATTATTTAAGCAGATACATACGTGTATACAGAAGATGAATGAGCTATTCAAGTGAGAACCAAGAGTTGTGTTAGAACTCAATCTACTCAAAAGTTGCAGCTGACATGCAAAAATTTTAAATTTTGTAAGTATGATATTATTATGTTTTTAAAAAAAATACAAAGTGTTTTTATACACGAATACGACGCTGATAACGCTGTAAATGACTCGAGTTTTAGCCGAGCCGTTCTAGGTCGACTCGTTAAATATTCGGTTTGGGCTCGTTATATAATCGAGCTCGAACCGAGTTCGAACTCAAGATCGATTGGGTTCGTTTAATAAACGAGCCGAACTCGAGCCTTACTATTTATAGCTCAATAGGGTCGCGACCAGCTCGTTTAATATTTAACTAATTATAAATTCTTATTAATGTATCATTAAAAAATCAGTGAATATTTATAATAAAAATAGACTAGTTGAATCGAGTCGAGCCAATCTCGAGGTTGGTCGTTTAGTATTTAATGCATTAAATACTTTTATTTAATATTTTTATTGAAAATTAAGTGAACCGAATCGAGCCGGGCCGAGCTCGAACTTGTTTAAGTTTTTTTGAGCTGAACTCGATCGTAATTACAGAAACTCGTTCAAACCTGAGCCGAACACTCTTTTCAGGAGTCGAGTCGAGCCCTATCAAAAGGAGACTTGATTCGGCTCGTTTACGCTCTTAGATTAGTTGCTGGCAATATAAAATGAAAAGTCATTAAAATACTTAAATAATAATTAAGAAATAAACAAAATTAGGCAGCATGAGTTGCTGGAATAGAGTTATATTATATGCCTTCCTAGAGTGGTTAGAATTGCGAAGATAATGTTTTCATTTGTATGACAACTTGTCAAACGAATGGTTTCTAATGAAGATATGTGTAGCTTGTTTCCATGTTTTTGTCAAGACATAAAAAATTTAGAGGGATATAAATAATTCGATGGTTAATTAGAAAGTGCAGCGAGGTGCTATATATTAGATAGATGCTTGAGCAATTTGGTTTAGAGATAATTTTAAGTGGCTACACTTAAATATTGCTGTATTTCACTTGGATACAAGTAGAAATTTTTTTCCAGCTGATTACGCCTAGAATGTGCAAAATTTTCACTTTGCACTTTCCGTCCAATTCTGTTAGTTTTCAAACGTTTTTTCATGTGAAATGACTAAAATGCCCTTAAGGTTAAAACAGTTATTATGATTAGATTGAAAAGACTAAAAAGCCCTCACAATTTCATCTAATTTTCAAAGACATGTCACTCACTCTCTTTCTCATTTCATTCATCCTCCCTCTCCCTCTCCCTCTCTCACACCGATTCTCACATCAATTCATGGGGATGTGACACGGCGTCGTCGCGGTGGTCCGGAAATGGCACGGTGGCGACGATGGCGGTGGAGCAATGGAGATGGGAGGTGGGTTCGACGGGGACGGTGGAGAGGAGCTTGATGGTGATGGAGATGGAGAGTAGTCGAGCTCTCTCTGGTCGCCGGTGAAGACGACGATGTCCCTTTCCGACGGGACAATCTTTTCCGGCAAACAATCTTTTTCCGGCAATGTCACTTTCCGATTTGGTCTCGCCGGGAACATTTGTAATTCTAAAACTTCTTGTAATTCATGTAAGACACAACATACAAAGCCTCACATCTAGCAAGAGCAAAACGAACCAAGCCTGACTCTATCCATGCTAGAGACGCGCCAGAACCGGAACTCGCCGGAAAATATAGAAAACAGAGTGTCATAACCATAAAGAACGAGAGATGTCGCGCATACCTAAAGTCCACCTCTGAAAACGAGCAGGTGACTCTCCCCTCCTCGACGCGCGAAGAAACAATGAAAAAGTAATTGCTGGAGCCCCGCCGGAGTGTCGTCGAAAATCACCGTGGAGCTGAGTTTGGTATTTAAATCTTCAATTATAATTGAACGATGAAGAAGATTAGATGGTGCAGAGACAAAAGAGAGGTGAGAGAGAAGAGTGGCATGTCTTTGAAAATTAGATGAATAGGTGAGGGCATTTTCGTTTTTTCAATTCAATTATAATAACTATTTTAACCTTAAAGGCATTTTAGTCATTGCACATGAAAAAACGTTAAAAACTAACAGAATTAGACGAAAAGTGCAAAATGAAAGTTTTACACATTTTAGGTATAGTCAGCTGGAAAAAAAAATTCTGAATGTACCTATATAAAAAACAACAATATCTATGTGTATGCACATGAAAATATCTCTTTGATTTATGTATGAAAAAAGGCATTACACGAAGAAAAAATATGACATTTAATAGGAAGCAAGCATACTTGTATGAAATGGGATTATTTTCACATTATTTAAGTAACTCCAATTCAAAACATTATTTTGGTCTAAAATGGTGGTTAAATAAAATAGTATTTTTTAAGACGAGCAATTATTAGCAATTGTTTATATTATGTACGATAGAGGGAATATAACAACCAAACTCATATCCACCTACAAGTCGTAGTCCAAAATAAGCAAAAACCAGGAACCATCTTATGTCATACAGTATTCCATCTTACAGCATGATCAGTATATAAACTAAATAGTGCAATAAAACACTATTGGGCTGAGAAGCGGAGGCGAGCCGACTAGGTGGTTATGACTACGAACAGAGATGTTCTTGGGTTGAGAAGCGGTGTCGATGAGTCTGGAAGTGTATAGAGAGAAACAGGGCGTGTGAATCAATTCAAAGAAGAAGAGGAGTTAGGAGAGTGATTTGATTAGGAAAGGGCAATATGGTCATTTAAACATATATTTTTTGGTTAATTACATTTGGCCCATACTAAAGTGGCCGATTGTACACTTTACTACAACTGAAGAAAAAAGTTTACATTAGGTTACCTAATTGCGTTTTTTTTTACATTTTGCTCTAACGATGTTAGATTTTGGATGAACTTTTTTTATTTTTTAAAAAAAAATACCAAAATACCCCTAGAGTGTTCTTCCCCAATTAAGACCAACCTCTGTTCAAATCTGGCCTGACCGGTTAATTATTAATAATTGGAATAATATTAATTATTAATTAAAATAATATTAATTATTAATAAATTGAAAAAAGTTTCGAATGACAACTCTCTCATACAAGCTCCATTTCGGGTTCATAGTATATCAAATCGAAGTGAATCGAAAAAATTAACAACTTTGAAGAAAGAAATATTTTATTAATAATTAATATTATTTTATTAATTAAATTATTATGAATAATTAAAATAATATTACTATTTAATAATATATCAAAATTTTCGAAAGACATAATTCTCTCATACGAACTCTTTTTTGGGTTAATAGTATATCAAATTGAAGATAATCAGAAGATCAACAATTTTATAGAAAATTTTTTTGTCCAAAATTCCATCCAAAGACCACAAGTAATTATTTTAATTATTAATGATGAATTTACTTTTAATTTTTATTAAATAATTATTATTAATAACAAACTAATTTTGTATTAATAGATATCATTAATAGAAATTATTGATTATTAATGTATTATAATTTGATGAATAATGATATCGATTAGAAAATTTGATGAATAAATGAGGGCAGTTTCGACTTTTCACACAAAATAACTTTCCATTAAAAATCTAAAACAGTTAGAGTAAAGTGTAATTTTCCATTAAATGACTATTATGCCCTTCATTCTTAACTTTAATTTATCATTTAGAGGAGGGCAAAGAGATTATTTCGTAATTATAAAACAATTGCATTATTTACAAATAATACCGCGAAGGTATTTTGGACTTTTTATAAATATTTTCATTAGATTTAACATAAATCGAGTTGAGTGTTAACCTTTTAAACTTGGGGTATCGAGAAATTTTTTTTTAAAATTTGGGTGAGTTACTCTAAATTGAGGTTTGAGCGGGTATACTGATACGTAATTAATAATAGGGTATCTGGAATTTTTTTTTAACTTAGGTATAATGAAGTTGGAAACCGTCAAAATTAGGGATTCTTATGAGCTTATTGCTAAAGATAAATGTGGATGGAGAATAGATGCAGATGGGGGAACTAGAGTGTAAAACTTATATATAGGGACACAGAAAATTGAATTGTGGGAGTTTTTTGTATACGTTTTTCTAGGTCATCTCCATTCTTGAAAAGAGGTGGAAGTTGTAGGTGTCAAAGAGGTTTTATCATGGACAAAACGAAATAGTTGGACGGAGGTGGAGCTTGAATTTGATTGCCTTAGGGTGGTGTACCATGTGAAACAAACTGGAAACATGTTTGGGGGCATTATTTATGAATGTATTCGCATCCGCTTAACTCTCAGGCTACATTTTTCCTTAACCTTTGCTCGTCGACTTTGTAATATAGTGGCTCACGAATTGATCGAATATACTTTAACTAACCGTAACTGAAATTATGATGAGTGATATGTCACACCATCTATAACTTCAAATGTCCAACTTAATGTCTAATTAGTCGTTATTTATTAAATAAAACTCAATTTACATTAAAAAAAAATCAACTAATAACCAAAACAACGAAGAAGGAACAGAAATAGCACGATGAATATGATGATGAGAGGGATACACGTTCGGGGAAGGTTTATCGCTTTCGGTGTAACTGAGAATTCAAATTCGTCAGTGATCAGTTAACAAAAGTCAACGAACAAAACGGTTTGTTTCACAAAAGTCGGTCGGAATCGGCACTTGTCGGTGGTCCTACTGTCACTTCAGTCCCATCATTCTTTTTTTAATCATATTTTACTCTATTTGTGGGACACGTGTACCAAATTCTATGGTGGCAGGGGCTTGCTCGAAATATATTGTCTTGAATGAATTATAGGAACCTAGCTAGCTACTACTCACAAATCATTTTTATCATCTTTTCATGAATTTTCCAGGATTTTGGGATTCTTTCACCACCACGATTTGAGAGAAAATGATTGATTTTCATTTGTTAAGAGTATAAGAAATAATTAATTCTGAATTGTTTTAGGAGTAATTCTGATAAATTATAAATAAAATATGTCTGATTCTGTTCATTTAATAAGAATGACAAATTTTATAAACTGATTTTATACAAATATGACTAGATGGTATACAAGATTACTTAATTTAATGGTTCAAATCTAAAATGACTTGAGAATTAGAAATTTGAATATAACATATCTTTATCATTTAATACTAATGTTCTAAAATTCCCTACACTTTAGTCGGGCGGAAAAGCTATTTTTAGGATTAATCGCAAAATAAATTAGATTGAAGAATTAATCGAAAATTATAATGCATTAATCGAAGACTATTCGGGAGAATTATACAGGAATTAGTTGGACAAATCAGAGATTTTTACAACGTTGTTTAATACATATCTTAGAATCATCACAAGTTAACTTAATTTTGTAGCTAGATTATGATATTAGAGGTTGATATTTTTCTTAATAAAGGAGTCAAAATTTTAACGTAATGTTCAATCTCTTTGTTTAAATATATAACTACTAATTGTTATAATCTACTACAAATCAAATTCGAGATAAATATTAGTCTCATTTAACAAATAATCCAAAACCTAGCCTAAATTTTTGAGATTTAATAGTCTAATGAGTGAGCTCACTCAAGAATTAATTTATTTGATATATATACACATAACTTTTAACTTGTAATTAGAATTTATGGTGAAAATTAGGTAAGTTAAACAAATTTCGAGCTTAAATGTATTTTTTGAGATAAACTTGAGTTTTAATATATAAGACCTATGCAATCAATTTTTGAGTTGAGTCGTATTTGAATATAAATTTTATGCAAGTCGATGTTAATAAATTTATATTATATTCTTAATACTAGTCCAAAATTAAGAATAAAGTAATAATCCTTAATACTAGTCCAAAATTAAACATGACATTTTGGAACAGCTGGTGTGTTTTTCATTTATTTTTAATATAATTTTCAGTGAAATTTATGACTAAATAAAATACTTAAATTAACCATGCGGGCATCAAAATAATTTGGGTAAATTCCACATGACCCCTCTTAACTATACGTATGTCTCACATGCCCTACTAACTACAAAATCAATCTGTGAGGTGCCTAATTATAAAAAAAATCTCACTTTACCTTTTTTTTGAATTTTTTCAAAATTCTGTTAAGTTTTTGTGAAATGACGAAAATACCCTTGTATCTGAAAATTAAAATAAATAAATAAAAATGATTTTGAACTTTTTTTCTATTTTATTTTACAAAAACAAAGAATGAAAATAATATTTTAGTATTAATTTTGTATTTAAAAAATTATTTATAAAAATAAAAAAACGATGTTTAAAAATAAATTTTGACTAATAACAAAATTTTATTCTTTATTTTTTACAACGAGAAAATTAGAAAAAGAAGTTCAAAAGTATTTTTATTTATTTATTTTAATTTTTCATATACAAGTGTATTTTCGTCATTTCACAAAAAACATAACAAAATTTGAAAAAAGTCAACAAAAAAGGTAAAGTGATATTTTTGAATAATTAAGGCACGTCACAAATTGATTTTGTAGTTAAGGGAGCATGTGAGACAAACGTATAACTAAGAGGGGTCAACAAGTCACGTGGAATTTACCCAAATAAATTTAATAGTATCTTATTTTGACCTTTTTGAATATTATTCAAGAATGAGACCAGCATAATGTTAGTGCAAGAAAACAATAGGCCTAAGCCGATTGTTTGACTTGTACTAATCCTCACATATTTATTTAATCAAACCTACATAAATAAAGAATTTAATGTTATCCAAATAATTAAAAATGATTAGGGAAAAAAATTAGACTATGATTAAAGGCTAAAGCTAATCTCCTAATTTTTTTATTTAGAGTTAGTGTGTAAGGTCAAACATAGTTGGAAATGACACAGCAAACCACTAATTCATATATAGTCTTTTATTAATGGATAAAACTTGGACTAATCCAGATATATACAGCTTATGATTTATTAATGAGCTGACTTTTATATAATTTATTATACCCTAAAATTAATTGGTTATAACTTACATTCATCGAAGAGCACTGAGAAAGAAAGTGTTTGACTTTGTGTGCATGGCTATTTGGTTGAAAGAAACCAGAGGTAATTTTATGTCAGTATCTCAAATTTATCTCATTTTTAAATCAGTACTTCAAGTTTGAAAATTTTTATGTCGGTATTCCAAATTTAGTTAGTTGCAGATAAGTACCTAATCTGTTAAATCTAACAGAATTTGGATGTGAAAAGAATAAAATGCCATAATACTTATGATTTGAAATCTGTCTGGTCTGAGCGGTTCAAATCCAGTCAAACTGGCTCAATTTGACAGGTTTAATAATAATAATAATAATAATAATTAATTAAAATAATAATAATAATTATTAACTAAAATAATAATAATTGATATTAATTAAAATAATAATAATTATTATTAATTAAAAAAGTAATAATAATAATTATTATTAATATAAAAAAATTAATTATTAATATTACATTGAAATTTTCGAATTTAATAACTCTCTCATACGACCTCCGTTTCGGGCTCATAGTATATCAAATCAAAGAGAATCGAAAGATAAAAATTTTTGAAGAATAATATTAATAATTAAATAAAAATTTATTAATTAAATAATATTAATAATTAAATAAAAATTTATTAATTAAATAATATTTATGATTAATAGTTAGATAATATTAATTATTAATATTATTCTTCAAAATGGAGGTCGTATGAGAGAGTTATTCCATTCGAAAGTTTCAATATAATATTAATTAATTAATAGTAATAATAATAATAATAATAATAATAATAATAATAATAATAATAATAATAATAAATTTTTTATATTGTTATTAATAATTATCATTATTTTAATCATTAATAATTAAACGGGTCATATTGAATTAGTTTGTCTGGATTTGAACCGGTCAAACCGATTTGACTGGATTTGAACTGGTCAAACCGGTCAGATTTCAAATCATAAACAATAGGGGTATTTTGGTTTTTTCACATCTCAATTTTGTTAGATCGAACAGATTAAGTACTCTATCTGCAACTAATTAAATTTAGGATTCCGACAACAAACTTTTCAAATTTGAAGTATTTATTTAAAACTGAAGCAAACTTGGGACACAGACATGTAGTTAACCAAGAAACAGAATGATTACTTTTACTATAAAAATTGGCATCTAGTTCCAGGCTGAGTATAAAATTCAAGGTAAGTTATTTATTTTAATTTCTAACAATTCAATCTTATAAGTTAGGAATAGGATGCAAGATTGGGTGTTTGAGTGTTATGATATGTGACTCGAATCTGTAACTACCAAAATACAAGTTCATAAAATTGTTATGATCATTTGACAACTCAAATGAATGCTAAATTTACAGATTTGTAGACTAAAAATGAACTGGCTAAAGGCATTGTTTAATCAGTTGTTGATTGGATACCACATTATGAGGTGTCAAGCATTCATTAGTTTAAACATCATAGATTTCTTCAAATTGGTAATTGTTTTCTTATAAATGCATAAACTCAACCCCAATTAAGTTGTTGAAGTGAAGAAAACGGAATGTAGTGGACTAAAAAGACTTCGGATCATTATAATCATTCTCGTAGCTTCATTTAGTCGAATTTTTACAGACATAACAAAGTTGCCACATTCTCTAATTGGACATGAACTACTCATTTTAATACTTTGCATTAGTGGTAGGTGGAGGTCCACACACTTCTTTAATTCCTTGTAAGATCTTTCAATTTTGATTATCGTGCAATAGTTATAGTGGGATGTTAATCTCTTGCTTTCAAATAATGTGTATCGAATTAGGCATATGTTCTAAGAAAATTGGTTGATATATTTTCACTTATGTTTATTGGAGAGATAGAGATCGAAGCAGTTTTGACTCAAATCAGAAATTGAAGCAGTAAGTATTTTCATGTATTGGCTACGGCCTGTAGATGACCTAATCAAATGAATGGAATGGAAAATGAAAGGGTAGGTTGGGAGACAGAGTTGAATAGAGTAATGTCAAGGCACGTCACAACTTCAATAGGGAGGAATAAAATTGAGACTTAACCTAACCGGTCATGGAGGAAGAGGTGCGATATGTACTATTTGATATGAACCTTAATAAAGCTTCATATTTTGATGAGGTAAATTCAGTTTTCTTTTAAATGCACTGAAGTATGAAGGGCGACAACATATTTAAAGGGCGACAACATATTTAATACAAATATACTTCTAATCCTAAAATTAAGGACCTCGGGGAACTGGGTGACTCGGGCCTTTTTCTTATACAATTTTTTTTATAAATTAGCAACGAAAGTCATGAAAAATCGGGTGAAAGAGTTAGTGGATCTGGTGGATTTAGGAGTGCGAAATGTCTTTATCAAAAGACGTCTCATATCAGACAATATCATGACCTCCTTTGATTTTGAAGTAATGCCATAGAGGCACCAGTGGTGTCACATATGTTTTTTTCATGAAACTATCTACTTTGCAAAGCTTCAGTTGCGGAAGCAAGGCGTGCAAACGAGGCATTGAAAATTTTTGACAAAGGTTTGGGTAAAGGTGTTAACTTTCAGAAATCATCTTTATTTTTTAGTGGAAACTCAAGGATTATGACTTTAATGATCATTATTGACAGTGAAGCAGTCTGCGATCATATTCAAAATATAACATGTCATAGGATTTAACTAACACCTCGACATTGTGTTAGGTCAAAATTTTGAAAAATAGCTAAAAATAAGAGAGTGATTTATTAGTGATGTGTCTTGTGAATTACAAGAGACATCTATTTATAGAGGCAATAGAAATAGAATAGGAAACCCTAATATATGTGAGAAAGGAAACATAAATATAGAAAACCTAATATAATCTAACAGCCCCCCTCAAACTCAATGCGGTGAAATAAGAATTTAGTTTGAAGCTAGTTAATATTGAGTTGCAGCAAGGGTTGCGGCTGCCGAGGATGATGTCGAGATGATGCGGCGAGGACTAAGGATGGAGGATGCGCGCCGCTCACGGCCGATGTCGGATGTCTGATGCTCGTATGTGCTGAATGATGCATGATGCCCGATGATGCATGCTGATGTCCGATGATGCCAGATGCTTGATGGCTGATGGCGAGATAGCATATGCCTAGGGGTGTTCAAAAAAAACCGAACCGACCAAAACCGACTGAACCGAACCGAATCGAAAAATGGTCGGTTTTGGTCGGTTCGGTTTTGATCGGTTCGGTTTTGGTCGGTTTTGATAATGGCCGGTTTCAATAATGGTCGGTTCGGTTTCGGTTCAGTTAGTTAAAACCGACCAAAAACCGAACCGACCGACCATTAACTAAAATAAAGGATTTATTTTCATGTATTTAGGATTTTTGGACTTAATGAGATCAAATTTGGTTTGGGCCTTGACTCCAAATTGAGCCCAAAAAGAATGGTGCTTCACACGTGGGAAAATAACAAAGTTAACCTCATTTTTAATTAATTCTTTGATTAAGCCAATCCAACAATCCAATCCAATCCAAATCGACAAACCTGGAGCCGTCCTCCGTCAAGTCCGTCTCCGGCTCTCCGCCATCCTCCTCCACTCCTCGGCCAAGGTCCTCTTCGCCGATCTCGACTACCTCGCACGCGACGCTCACTCTCTCTTCCCCGATCCGGCGTCTTTTCCTCTCCTTGTCGGCTCGTCCTCATCGATGACCCCTCGTCCCCGACTGGAGCTCGAGCCCGCGCCACGAAGCACGGTCGGTCGCAGTAGAGCACGAACGCATCGCCTGGATCTGGAGCCGCTACCGCCGACTCCATCCTCACTTGGATCTGGAGTCGCCGACACCATCCTCCTTACTGGTAAGTCAAAATCAATTGATTTTGAGATTTGGATATGGAGTCTCTGCGAGATTTGGTTACCTCTTGATTTGGATCTGGAGTCAAAATCAATTGATTTTGAGCAAAAACAGTGTAGATTATTAGAGAAAAAAATATAAAATTTGGATATTCGGTTTTGTTCTGTTCAAACTAAAAACCGACCGAATATGTCGGTTCGGTTTTGTCAACCGACCGACTTTGATCGGTTTGGTTTCGGTTTAATTTTTTGAAGAACCGAACTAGTCAGTTCGGTTCAATTTTTGAACCGTGAACACCCCTACATATGCCCAATGATTGCAAGATGCCTGATGGCTTATGGCGAGATAGCATATGCCCAATGATTGGAAGATGCCTGATGGTTGATGGCGAGATAACAGCTGCCCAATGATTGTCATATGCCAGATGCTCTCCTCTCACGTGCGGTATCCGAATTACGAGGATGTACACGTGTCAGTTTCCGGATTACGGGATAACTTTCCGAATTACGGGGATGTACATGTGTCGGTTTCCGGAATTACGGGATAACTTTCCGAATTACGGGGATGTACACGTGCCGGTTTTCGGATTACGGGATAACTTTCCGAATTACGGGGATGTACACGTGTCGGTTTCCGGATTACGGGATTTTTGATTGATGAGTTGATAGGATTGCTTCGTGAGAGGAGATCAAGAGCAACAGAGGGCTTGCGGTGGCGATGACTTATGAGGTGGATGACGGTTGCTTGAGAATTGATCGCGACCACGATGGTGGATACGAGAATTGATAATGATGATGATGGTGGCTAAGAGTTGGCACGTGAGAGTGGGTTTGATTGGTCAAGATGGATTAGATTATGAGATTGATTACGAGATCAGTTATTTGTGGAAGCGAGAGGCTAAAGATTGAGATTTGAATTGCCTCGCCCACCCGTTAGAATCACGAATCATTGATAAGTGGGCAAAGCGATAAATTGATAGAGATTTAACCAAGGATCAATTAGTGCTCTGATACCATGATAGAAATAAGAGAGTGATTTATTATTGATGTGTGTTGTGAATTACAAGAGACATCTATTTATAGAGGCAATAGAAATAGAATAGGAAACCCTAATATATGTGAGAAAGGAAACATAAATATAGGAAACTAAATATAGGAAACCTAATATAATCTAACAAATAAAGCTTCATATTTTGATGAGATAAATTCAGTTTTCTTTTAAATGCACTGAAGTATGAAGGGCGACAACATATTTAATACAAATATACTTCTAATCCTAAAATTAAAGACCCCGGGGAACTGGGTGAGTCGGGCCTTTTTCTTATAAATTTTTTTTTATAAATTAGCAGCGAAAGTCATGAAAAATCGGGTGAAAGAGTTAGTGGATCAGGTGGATTTAGGAGTGCGAAATGTCTTTATCGAAAGACGTCTTATATCAGACAATATCATGACCTCCTTTGATTTTGAAGTAATGCCATAGAGGCACCAGTGGTGTCACATATGTTTTTTTTCATGAAACTATCTACTTTGCAAAGCTTCAGTTGCGGAAGCAAGGCGTGCAAACGAGGCATTGAAAATTTTTGACAAAGGTTTGGGTAAAGGTGTTAACTTTCAGAAATCATCTTTATTCTTTAGTGGAAACTCAAGGATTATGACTTTAATGATCATTATTGACAGTGAAGTAGTCTGCGATCATATTCAAAATATAACATGTCATAGGATTTAACTAACACCTCGACATTGTGTTAGGTCAAAATTTTGAAAAATAGCTAAATGAAAATCCAGTTTGCGTTCTCAGTTTTCACGTGACTAACAAGTTCCATAAGTGAGACATCATTCTTTTGATGCTTGATTTGATTCTTGTAGTCATTCCACGAAGAAGAGAATTTCTTCAACATGACATTTGCGAGAAAGACTTTGCAAATCTGCATTCATTCGTTTACGACGTCGGCTGACAAGTTATCTGATGTGGGACATTTATGCTCCTTTCCGAGCCCAAATATTCCTCATCTTAGCACGTTTTTCCCTCGTCTCGGTCATTTTAGGGCCATTTAGTGTGGAGATCTACCGTGGAATCGAATTGTGTGCAGGGACAACTTTGGAAGGCCTTAGGAGCAAAACCGAAGAAAAAGAGGAGGTGGCTTGTGGCTCAAGAAACCGAGGATAGAAGAAAAGAGGATGTCACGATCGTGATAACCATCATCACGATCGTGACGCCAAAAAATTGGGTCGACAGGAGCTCTGTCACGATCACCACAACGATAGTGGCGAATCATCGTGACAAAGGCGAAACCGAGCTGTCATGGACCTGCCACGATCGTGACAGCTTCATGACAATAAGAAGACAAGAGTTAAGTCACAATCGTGACACCTTTAGGAGCGATCGTGACAAGGCCATGAGAAGCAGCAACGATCGTGACACCTTTAGGAACGATCGTGACAAAACCAACATGAAGAGCAGCAACGATCGTGACATTGAGCGCAACGGTCTTGAAATTTTCAAACGATGTCATGATCGTGACGCCAAGTGAGACGATCGCGACAAAGGTATTTTCTGCGGTTTTATAAATAGTCATGAGCTAGGTTGACCTAGCTAGACCCACTTTTTGAGAAGAGAAGACCAAGACTTTTCAGCCTCTCTCCATAGCTTGCCACCACCTTCCTTCAAGAACACTATTCCATTGAGTAGTCCAACACTTCATTTCCACAACACCAAACATTGAAGCAAGGAGAATCAACAAGAAGAGCAACAAGATTACTCTTAGAAGATCTCAAGCCCAACATGGGCCATAATTTGCTTTTCTTCTTTTCCCTTGCTACTTTTGTTTATGTTGCCTTGTTTTTCATTCTTAGCACCATGGTTGTAGGCTAAGCACTTACAACCATGGGTGCTAGACTATTGTATGAACATTGAGATTGTCAACATTGAGTAAAATATTCACGCCTATGCATATGTGAGTGAGCTACTTAGTTGAATGCTTGATTATGAGTTGTGTTGTTATGAGTGAGAGCTTGTGATGATATAAGTTGAGTCTTGCATACTTGAGTGTTTCTAATTGTTTGCATGTGAGAATGTGTGAAAACTTGGAGGCATGATTGTTAGCTAGAGACTTGTCTGAGAGGAAAGTCGGAAAGAACCATAAGTAGACTCAAAGTGAAGAGGCCTAACTTCTCGCTTCGATTCGAAAATAGTCGTACTTAATGTTTTCTAACGTTAATTTAACATCCCGAGAGGGTAGTTGACGTTAGGAAAAGCTTACCAGAGAGGCTAAGCAAATATGACTTAGATCGCTCACAATTGTGTTCGCATGCTATTTCACTTGATTTATCTCATTGTCATCGGTCTAGCACCCGTGGTATCTAGTTTAATCGAGAAAAAATTGTGAGTGTTGTGTGTTAGGAATTCTCTTGATTGGGATTTGTGAGTTAGAAAGTGTTTACATTATAATTCGTGACTTTAATAAAAAAATCCATCAACCAAACATTGAGTAGTTTTAATTATTTTTACAACATGCCGAACCATCTACTTAAACATTTAAATACCCACGAGTCGATCCTCGAGAGTTCGACGCGGCAAAGCCGGAAACACATTTGCTTGAACAATTAAAGGGCGAACCTTTTTTCGCCTTTCATTATCATAAATATACACTTCCTCCATATTAGGCTTGGTGTCCAACATTATCAGTACCATACTTTTCTCCAACAGTTCCCAAATTATTTTGGCCAATTTGTGTATCATAAATAATTTAAATAATTTATTCTTCATTGTTGGGGGGGGGGGGGGGGGTAGAAAGTGTGTCTCGCGCGGCGCACCCTTCTAGAGCGGGTGCTCTTCGCCTCACGCCTTTCCCCACACGCGCAACAACACGCGGTCGAACAAGTACATTTATATTCCGGGTCGAATCCACAGGGACCAAAATGGGGTCTCTCAATTGGACATTCCGTGTTCTCTTTCCCGACACGACTCGATAAAGTAAATTGCACAAGAAGAGAAATTAATCTACACTAAGTACACAACTACAACTACACTAAATAATGCAATAAATTTAATGGGGGGAGACGGATGATAGATGGTTGGTTAGAAGTCAAGGATTCGAATTGGTTGATGTCTTTGTTTAACCTATGTCTTGGATACCGTTCTCGCCTCTCGACATTGAAAACGGCTTAATCCCATAATGACACTTGCTCTCTCGAGTTCGTATCAATCCCGAGACCGCATTGGTCCGACAATATTAGGATAAGTGCTAATCCGGGGCGTCTAGACACGGCTTCGAACCCCTAGCACTTTGTGATACTAGGTCCGCGACTATCCGTCTCTGTCGAGCTGACTTAATCGCCTACACATGCATTCTACGCGGTGCTAATCATGATGCAAGTATTAAATTGAGTGAAACACACAACACAATCATTCAACACAACGGTGATTAGGAAATGAACCTATGTCATAATTACCAACCTCCCTCGCCTCTCGGCATTGAGATTGGCCTAATTCCAAGTCAACTCTTGCCCTCTCGGGTATCAAACCAACTCGAAACTGCATTCGCCCGACAATCTTAGGCTAAGGGTTGATTCGAGGTGTCAAGACCCGACCTCGAGCCTCCAACCCTCGGTAGTTCCTAGGTCCGGGCCTATCCGTCCCTCGCGGGATCGGCTTAGCCCCTAAACACGCGTACTAAGTTAGGCTAAATGTTACGTCGGGGTGTCAAAACCCGGTTTCGAGCCCCTCACACTTAATGATACCTAGGTCTATGGAACACCGTCTCCCTCTCGAGCCCGGGTAAGCCCTAAGCATACATTTTACGCGGCCCATAAAGCATACATGGATTAAAGCAAGGTAAACCCACACATAACCATCATTATCCTAAAACTAATACATCAAGATAACAATAAATCAATCCATACAAGGTCTAGCTCCTATGACCTCGGGTTTTTAGCCCCAAATCATGGTGCTCAAGCATTCACATACAAGGAAAGAAAATTACAAACCCAAACCCAAAAACATGGGTGTTGGGAAGTTCAAAACCTTCCAATCTAGCTCCTTCTTGCATTCTCTTGCCTCCTCTTCTTCTTCCCATGGTGGTGGTGGTGGAAATCCTCCCTTGGAGCACCAAAAATGGCCTCCAAGAGAGGTTCTTGGAGCCCTTTTCCTCTAGGAACCTTTGGGAGGTCGAAAACCCTCTCAAAAGTAAGTGTGTGGCTGAAATGTGAGAGTTGGATGCGGAAAAATGAGAGTTTTCGCATTTTAAATCGCTGTTATGGTGCTTAGGCATGATCTTGCCTATGGAGTCACGATCGTGCCTCTTATGGTGACGATCGTGACCCAAATCGTGCATCGCTACTGCATTTTCGAGTAAAATTCGGCCAAAATATTCATTAAGGCATGATCGTGCCTCCCCTAGGCACGATCGTTACTCCTTTAAAACCTTCTCCATGTGTCATATCTTCACAATCCATTCAAATCGATATATTATGGGCCTCAATCGGACGTCGGATGAGAAATCTACACCTTCGGGAAGTTTCAGTTATTGTGTAGAATTTTCTTAACCGATTTTCAGCTCCAATTATGCTCCAATTGTGTCTTCCACCTACAAAATGTCAAAATTCCACTAAAGATCAAAAATTACAAAATAATGGCTCTTGAAAGCCGAAACGAGGACAATTCGGTGCTCAATTGCGGGACAGATGTGTAATTGCAAGGTCTCATCGGACCCACAACAACACCCCACACTTAAAACCTTATCGTCCTCGATAAGAAAAACAAAATTAAGCACAGAATTGCCGAGTATGCACTAAGTGCGAACCCCGAAGTTAACTCCGATAGGGGGAGCTCGGCATCTCCTGAGGGTTTTGTAGGAAAGAGCCCCCAACCCAAAAATATGCATATGCAAGTGCAAATGGATTACACTCTATCTTACTATACAATATGCAAATAAAAATGAAAACTTTACAAAAAGAAACAAACACTCAAATGTCACAAGAAAAGAACTAATTACAAATGTACAAGAAATGTAGGAATCTCACATAATCATCGTCTCATGTTGATCATGTTGATAGTAAGAATTTCTCAAAGCTACCGACACAAATGCTCAAATGTACACAACTAGGCATATAGGCTCATGAAAACATGTGAATATCAAAGCACACGACAATGCACGTTGTACAATTTTCACTCCACATCTACATCAAGCATTTCATGTCTTTGCACATTTTGCACCACTTAAGGTCCCTTTCCCCTAATGCTTTGGTGCTCATAAGCTAGTAGTTAGACCAAATCCCATTGATCACATGACTAGAGCCGTGAGTAAATACATATGTGTAGGGCTTTCGTATGGCTTGTAATGTTAGGCAAAGGCTCGGGTAGAAGTTTTAGAAGATCAAAACGGTGTACATGTGGTGCACTATCATAAAGTCGCCTCGTTCCTCACAAACCCCAATTACATCATGTCTCACCCCAAGCTTGTTCTTTCCTAAAAACTTCTACCCCTCATCTCACTCAATCCCCTTATTTCCTTTTATGAACCCATTAAGATCTTATTGGTGACATGATCAACTTCCTTAGACTTTTGCCTTTTAAGCCCCAATTATCCTTCTTTTCTCCTTTTAGGTCTTCTCTTGAGTCTGGGGTTTTATTTTTGCCCTTCCTCTTTTTCTTTTTCTCATTTTTTTCTTTTTGTTTTTTTTTCACTTCAACAAAATTTCTCATACTTTTCCCAAACCCAAAGCTCATAATGTGGATAATTTTTCTTCTCAAGTTGGTTGTCATTCTTTTCTCATGAATCAAATTCGATTCATCAAGTCATTTGTAAGCCCTTTCATCCCAACCCTCTTATGCATTTTCATTCCTATACATTGATCTAAAATCTCATATAATGAACCCACACTCAACAAAGCAACTAAGCAATATGATGCACGGGTTCAACTTAATGTTTGGATATAGAAATGAAAGACATATTGGCTTGTATTGTTGGGTCATATAAAAAGGCTATTTGGCTCGGAAAAGGGTACTACGGATAAAGTGTCAAGGTAGCTTTTTAGGCTCAAACGGTCCAATGATGGCCTACAAATTGTTTCCCATGGTCACTAGTCCTTGGTCTGAAGCCGAGTGTGGTCGAACCACTAGTCCTAATCATGAAACACTAGGGGGGGATGCAAAAAGTGTTTCCGAACATGCAATGTAACAAGTAGAACGGGTTTAAAAGTAGACATACACTTCCTAATGCAACAACATTTACATGAATTCAATGACTCTATATAATTAATCATGCACAATCGAACACTCATGCCAAGTAGAAATTTACTCCTTGAAATCTTACTATCTAGCTCAACAATTAATGAAGCTCATTCAATCAAACACACCAAACAACCTAGAAAATTTCCCATAAAGCAATCACTGAACCTAGAAATCAATGATTGCGCAAACACCAACCCTAGATAGCAATAACTACCCGCAAAGAAATTCTCCAAGCGAACACAATAAAGAGCGAATATACAATGCGGAAAGTAAACGTGCAAGCATGCCGACTCGATTGTGGTGTGTGTTCAAACACACAACACACTTAGGGCTTGACTAAGCCCTTGACTCAATAATCTCGATTGTGGTGTGTACGAAGTACACCCCACACTTAAGGCCTTACTCAGACTTAAGTAGCACTAAAAATATAAAAATGGTCAAATGTGGTGTGTACAATTGGTACACACCACACTTAAGACTCGACTAAGTCTTGACTCACCAAAACATTTATACAAATCTAGATTATGCCAATTTCATCACATCAACCCATATAGAGGGGCAAACCTTTCAAGGTCACAAGGTGATCACAAACCTTGATCAAAACATTCTCAACTATTAAGTTCAAGGAGAGAGTACATGTTACCTCTCTCAAGAGAATGAGATTGTTTTCGCTTGAGGATTTGACCCGAGTTGACAAGTTAACCATGTTTTGTGAGGAGAAATCTTACGCCATATCTTTTAAGCTCACTTTTCAAATGTTGGCGTCGTGATAGAACTTTCTCCTTCAAAGCATACAAAACAAGTCTTAATTAGTAATCACTAGCAAAAAGACTCAAATGGTGAATTTACAAAGGAAATGATAGCATTTGGGGTGCCTTCCAATAGCGCGTTTTTTTAACGTCGTTAGCTCGACGGGACGGGGTGGGACTTCACTAGACCACTTTGCCAACTCTAGGAGGGATAGTGCATAACATGTCCCATAAACTCTGGAGTTGATTCTATCTCTTAGAGGTAGCACCTTCTTGGCCTCTTGAACCCATTAGGCCTCTTTAGCTACTCGTGGCACTTCGGCCACCTCAAGCTAGTCAAATATTCACAACCTCATGGTGAATCCCAATTCTTCTCCTTTCTTGATTTGCTTTCTCCCGTTACCTCCTCGAACCTAGCTAGAATCCAAGGAATCATGGCAACACTGGAGGGAAAAAGTTAGAACACAAGTGCAACTAGTGCACGCAAGCAAGATATACAACAATTGATATGCAATGAATTAGGACGAGGGGAAGAAAACACAATCTATCCAATCAATCAACCGTTTGGTCTCCGGCAACGGCACCAACTTGTTGGGGGGTAGAAAGTGTAATGAAAGAACATATTTGGGGAGAGAATTGATTGTAATTTGGGATGTGAGGAACGAAGCGACTTTGTGGTAGTGCACCACATTTACACCGTTTTGATCTCCTAAGACTCCTACCCAAGCCTAAGCCAAACATTACAAGCTTATTAAAGCCCTACACTAGAGCATGATTACTAATGGGATCGGTAGGATTACTAACCTTTGAGCACTAAGGCATTAGTGGAAAGGGATGTAAGTGATGCAACATGTGTTAAGGCAACTTAGTGTGATATGTACGTGGAGTGATAATGATACTTCTCGTACACCTTGATGTTTGCATGCTATTCTGAATTCATATAACTTCCTATGTGTGTCTGAATGATCATGTTAAGAGTTATGAGATTAGCTCCCATCACGTATGCTCGGAAATTGTCAAAGAGTTGAGCATGATTAGCTCCCTTCACCTATGGGAGGCACGATCGTGCCCCGTCGAATATTTTCTGGTATTATTTTCCCAACTTACAGAGCACTATCCCGATCTCAATCACGGGGAAGCCACAATCGTCACCAAGAGAGAGGCACGATCGTGACTCCACAGTCACGATCGTGACTCAATTCAAAACCGAGGCACGAACGTGAAGACGGAGACAAGACCGCGGCGTTGACTCGAGGAGAACTGGTCTCCCACGATCGTGACCCTCTCTGAGTCACGATTGTGCCCCTCATAGTCACGGTCGTGACCCGGCATAATTTCAGAAGCTATATAAAGACTTTTTGCCCTAGGGAATGCGGACCTTTTTGACCAACCTAGCTTGTAGCCTCCATCAGCCAACATTTCCAGAGCAGTTACTTCAAGGGAGACATTCTTGGTGTGCTTCTTCTTGATTCATCCATCATTGGATAGAGGAAGAATGGAGAGTCTCCACTAGAAGTCCACCATTGGAAGCAAGAACCCTTTGGAGAAGGCCTTTTTCAGCACCATTTCACCAAGAAGAGGCCACTTTGGGAAAGATTTCACCATCCATCCATCACCAACCCAAGAGCATCTCTAAACTTCTTCTTTTATTGTTTTATAACATGTTTTGTAATAGTTTCTCTTTGTGTGTGATGATATTGGATTTGTGCACCATGGTTGAGGGCTAAACCCCTTAGCCATGGGTGCTAGACTTTGTAATTTGTGATTGAGTGCTATTTGATGAATGAGTTTTAGGATTATATTGATGTGTGTGAGTGTTCTTGTTTTAATTCATGCTTGCTAGATAGGTCTAATAGAATGTATGCTAGGTTTTTCGGCCTTAGTCGACATTAATTGTGAGGGGTTCGAAATCGTGTTTCGCCACCCAGACGTAATACTTAGCCTAAGTTAGTATGTGTGTTTAGGGGTTAAGTC
This sequence comes from Geranium rotundifolium, assembly GCA_963920655.1. NCBI lineage: Eukaryota > Viridiplantae > Streptophyta > Magnoliopsida > Geraniales > Geraniaceae > Geranium > Geranium rotundifolium. The sequence goes on along the minus strand of OY987315.1, from coordinate 8,433,896 downwards.
AATCTCGAGAGAGAGAGACGGGTAGTCCCGAATCTAGACAACACCGAGTGTTAGGGGTTCGATGCCGAGCGGAGACTCCCCGAAATAACACTTGACCAACAATTGTCGGACGATTGCAATCTTGAGTGACTATGAACCCGAGAGGGCAAGGAGTGACTCGAGATTAGGACAACCCCAATGCCGAGAGGCGGGGTTGTCAATTAAGACATAGGTCACACTTATATCACCTATTTAACTCTAGAGTTATTGTAGTAATCCACGAATTGCATGTCTAGCACCCTAGGCGCTTCTATTAATTTTCAATCACCCACATAATTGCTTGTTTGTTTCTATAATTGGAAAACACCAAAAACATTAGTAAAAATCTCGAGTTCCTTAACACAATCACGCATTCGACCTAAAACCCGCATTAGTCCCTGCGGATCGACCCGGTTACTTACCGGTCTAAATATATTACTTGTGATCGCGTACGCTTGCGCGAGAAACCCTACCCGAGACGTGACGTTTTGCACGACACGTTTCGGCCCTACAAGTTTTTGGCGCCGTTTCCAGGGACTAATTGGTATTAGGTTGCGTGTTTGCTTGTGTTTGTTTTAGTTAATCGTTGATACTTGTTTGTGTTTATTGAAGATACTCGTTATTGCATGACCCAGAGCTCGGGAGTGCTTGAATTTGAATACAATCCGGAAATCGAAACGCTTTGTCGGAGGAACAACGCCTTGAGGAGGCATTCTCGTGAGGATTTGCTTGATACCGGTAATATGGCGGCAACACCGGGAAGGGTAGACCAACTACCACCCATTCTTGAAGGAAATTGTGAGGAAGACCCTCTTGACTTGAACAACAATGCTAGACAAGGACGTGAAAGAGATGAGCAAGATGATGATTACACAGAAGAGGAATATATTCCTCCTCCTCCTCCTCGCAGTAATAGAGGAGGGAGAGGAAGAGGAAGAAGAATTCAACGTCCTCACCTTCCGCGATATGGAAGACGGGAAGAACGATATCAAAGGGGTCAAGACTTTTCCCTCCAACCGGTGATGTTGAGTCTCCTAAAGACTATTCCACAATTCATGGGCAAGAAGGATGACGCCCACACTCATCTTACACTATTGGAAGATGTAGTTGAGACTACGTCTAGCGGGTACCCGAGAGATTTGGTATAGTGTAAGTTGCTTCCAATATCTTTGAGCGGCGAGTCTAAGAAGTGATACATGACGCTACAATTGCGGGAGAAGCGGAATTGGGAGAGCCTTGAAAGGGCATTCCTATGCAAGTATGTTCCACCATGAAAGGAAGGGGAATTCCATAAAGAGATCAACAACTACTCTCAACTACCGGGCGAGACACTCGGTGAGACATGGGAACGATTTAAGCAACTCTTGTGGAAGTGTCCCGATCACCGCATATGTGATGAGGTACTTAACAAGACTTTCTATCGGGGGCTTAATCAAGCTTCTCAAATGGCCGTGAACGCTGGTGCGGGAGGATCTCTTCTATCTTTAGACCCCGAAGAAGTGTTTGATGTCGTAGAACAAGTGGCGTTACAAAGCTATGAATGGAACGATTATGACAACTCGAACAATCAAGTGGCATCGGCCGTGCGAAACGATGAAGATCAAGAGTCTATCAAGAGCCTCTCGGAGAAGATGAACATGCTTCTTAGGCTCGTTCAAGGAAAGAACATGGAGCCCCATGCACAAGTAAACCGAGTTGACCATGGCAATAACAACCGTGGTAACTATGGTAGGAAAAACAATGGCCAGGGATATCAAGATCGCCCTACACAAAACCACCCCCAAGGCTATGGGAACAATTACAACGAAAGGCCTTACAACAACCCTCCGAGGGGGTATGACAAAGTGTTTCAAGAACGCTCACAACAAGGAGCCAACCATCAAGGTAATTGCCCTCCGGTCTATGACAAGGGCCAAACCTCCAATTCTAAGGAAGATGAGCCCTTGAAGAATGTCTTAGCGGCGTTCATGAAAAGTCAAACGAGCATGAATGAGGAGTTAAGGCGAGGAATGTGAAATATAAAAGCACGGTTCGAACAAAATAGTGCACCACGGCCAATGGAGACACTCCCAAGTAACACCGAGGTTCCTAATGACAAAGGGAAAGCTCATGTTAAGGCAATCACTTTGAGAAGCGAAAACACATTGCCGGGGCCGTCTAAATCAAAGGAATATGAGCCGCAAGAGGAAGAAAGGGTTGAGGAACCATGTGAGTTTGAGGATGAAGATCTCGATAATGAGGAGGAAGAACTTGATGCACCTCAAGAGAGGTGTGATGATCCTCAAGTGGAATCACAAAACGAGCCCGTGTATATGGAGCCACCTTCACCGGTGTTGAAACCACCATTTCCACAAAGAGTGAAGAAGAAGGCGAAGTGCAATGATGCACAATTTGCTAGGTGTCTCGACGTGCTAAGGCAAGTTTCCATTAATATTCCACTCATTGAAGCCTTAGACGAGATGCCTAAGTACCATAAATTCTTCAAGGAGATCCTCTCAAATCGGAAAAGACTACAAGAATACTCCAAGGTAGAGTTAAATGAAGAGTGTAGTGCACTGGTTTTAAACAAATTGCCACCTAAGGAAAAAGATCCTGGAAGTTTCACAATTCCGGTGGAATTGGGCGTGCAAAGGAAATGATGTCCTTATGTGACTTGGGAGCCGGGATCAATCTCATGCCACTTTATGTTTTTAATTCATTGCATATAGGGAGTATGAAGAAGACGTCGGTCTCGTTGCACTTGGCGAACCAACAAGTTTTTTACCCTGAAGGGGTAGTGGAGGATGTCTATGTGAGAGTGGGCAAGTTTATCCTACCCGCGGACTTTGTGATTCTCGACTTTCCGGTGGATAGAGTTGTGCCGTTGATTTTGGGGCGACCCTTTTTAGCTACTGCTGATACAGTGATCCGGGTAAAGCAAGGAGTATTAGAAATGACAGTTGGCTCAGAGACGATTGTATTTGATATTCTAAAGGGGATCCGAACCCCTGAAATGGATCACCGGATCTAGCATCTATATCCGTCATTGAAAAGGAGGTACAACATGCTATTTCATCGTTATGTTTAAGCACTAATAATTCTGATCTTGTCTTCTTTGACCAATTGAATGAAATGGAGAATTCAAGGGAGCATAAGAATGTTTATACTATTGAGTATGAGAAAAGGAAGAAAGGTGCAAAGTTCGTGGAACCAATGTTTCTAGGAAAGAGGGATATCCCACATGTGAAATCATTATTTGAAGAAGCTTCTAATCTGGAGTTAAAGGTTTTGCCATCACATTTGAAGTATTGGTTTCTGGGTCCGAATTCTACGCTTCCGGTGATTATATCTTCTATTATAACTCAGGAGCAAGAAAGGAGATTGATGAAGGTGTTGCAGGATCACAAGCTTGCATTAAGATGGACTATTGTCGATATCTGTGGGATTGATCCAGCATATTGCACACATAAAATTATCCTTGAAAAGGAATGTCAAGGCTCCGTTGAGCATCAACGCCGGTTGAATCCGGCGATGAAAGAAGTTGTCAAGAAGGAGGTGTTGAAATGGCTTGACGCGGGAGTTATTTTCCCTATATCTGACAGTAAGTGGGTGAGTCCCGTTCAGTGTGTACCCAAGAAGGGTGGCCTCACCGTAGTCACCAATGCCAAGAATGAGCTCATTCCACAAAGAACTATCACAGGATGGCGTATTTGTATGGATTACAAGAAATTGAATAGTGCAAATCGAAAGGATCATTTCCCCCTCCCGTTCATTGATCAGATGCTAGATCACCTTGCAGGGAACGAGTACTATTATTTCCTTGACGGCTACAGTGGATACAATCAGATTCACATAGCCGTTGAGGACCAAGAGAAGACTACTTTCACTTGCCCCTAAGGGACATTTGCATTTCGTAGGATGCCATTTGGACTCTGCAACACCCCTGCCACATTTCAGCGGTGTATGATGGCAATATTCTCGGACATGGCCGAGGAGTATCTTGAGATATTCATGGACGATTTTTTGGTTTTCGGTGAATCCTTCGAAGCATGCTTGGAGCATTTGGAAAAAGTATTGAAGTGATGCAAGGAGACCAACCTAGTGCTTAACTGGGAAAAGTGTCATTTTATGGTCAATGAGGGTATTGTTCTCGGGCACAAAGTTTCCAAGGAAGGTATTGAAGTCGATAGAGCTAAAATCAGTGTAATTGAGACTCTCCCTTATCCCACTTCAGTTAAGTTGGTGCGAAGCTTTCTTGGACATGCGGGTTTCTATAGACGCTTCATTCAAGATTTTTCTAAAATTGCAAAGCCGCTATGCAAGTTGCTTGAGAAATTTCAAGTAAGTGCAAGGTGGCATTCGACGAGTTGAAGGCTCGGTTAACCAAGGCACCGATAATTGTAGCTCCCGATTGGGGTAGGCCTTTCGAGGTAATGTGTGATGCTAGCGATTATGCACTTGGAGCGGTACTTGGTCAGAAGCATGACAAAATCTTTCGGGCAATTTATTATGCGAGCAAGACGTTGAATGGAGCTCAAGAAAATTACACGGTGACAGAGAAAGAATTCTTGGCAGTGGTGTTTGCATTCGAGAAGTTCCGCTCCTATGTGATTGGTTCCAAGACATTGGTACACACCGACCACTCCGCATTGAAATATTTTTTGACTAAAAAGGAAGCAAAAGCTCGATTGATACGGTGGGTTTTGTTGCTACAAGAGTTTGAGTTAGAGATAATTGATCGAATGGGGGGTAAGAACCAAGTAGCCGACCATCTCTACCGGGTTAAGAATGATAAGGGGGAGCGACAAGAAAAGATCTGTGATTCTTTCCCGGATGAGCATATCTTGGCAATTGAGAGCTCGATACCATAGTATACCGATATTGCAAACTATGTGTCATGTGGCCTACTCCCTCTTGAGATGACCTCTCAACAAAAGAAAAGATTTCTCCACTCATGCAAAGGCTATTATTGGGATGAGCCATTTTTATTTAACCAGGGGCAAGACGGTATTTTACGACGGTGTGTCCCGAAAAGTGAGATATCTTCTATTCTTGAGACTTGCCATGACTCTCCGTATGGAGGACATTTTGGTGGAGAGAAGACCGCAAGAAAGGTACTCCAATCGGGATTTTATTGGCCATCTATTTTCAAGGACTCACATGAGCACTTCAAGAATTGTTACCGATGCCAAAGGGTAGGGAACATTTCCCGACGACACGAGATGCCGTTGAATAGCATTCTCGAAGTGGAATTGTTTGATGTTTGGGGAATGGACTTCATGGGTCCATTCCCATCGTCTTATGGAAAATATTTCATAATAGTAGTCGTGGACTACGTGTCCAAGTGGGTTGAGGCGGAGGCATGCATCGCCGCGGACGCCAAGACGGTCATCAAATTTGTGAAGAAGAACATAATAGCAAGGTTCGGAACACCAAGGGCAATCATAAGTGACCGAGGGGCTCATTTTCGAAACAAGCTATTCCGGGCATTGGCCAAGAAATTCGGCATGAAGCACAAGATGGCGCTTGCATATCACCCGCAATGCAACGGGCAAGCCGAGAGTGCTAACAAAGAAATCAAGGGTATTCTAGAAAAGATTGTGAGCCCTACGAGGAAAGATTGGTCGGAGCATTTAGATGAGGCTCTATGGGCGTACCGCACGGCCTACAAGACACCGTTGAAAATGTCCCCACACCGAATGGTTTATGGCAAGGCATGTCACTTGCCGCTGGAAATTGAGCATATGGCGAGATGGGCCATAAAGAAGTGCAATATGAACTTGCAAGAGGCGGGAACCAAGAGGTTCCTTCACATTGAGGAACTTGAAGAGTGGAGGCGAGACGCTTATGAGAGTAACGCCATCTACAAGGAGAAAACGAAGCGGTGGCACGATAAGCATATCGTGAAAAGGAGTTTCAACCCGAGGCAACTTGTGTTACTATACAATGCCCAACTCAAGCTACACCCGGGGTAATTGAAGTCAAGATGGTCCGGGCCTTTTAAGGTTCTTAATTGTTTGAACAATGGAGTTATGGAAATTGTGAACTTGAAGGACAAGTCCACTTTCTTTGCCAATGGACTCCACTTGAAGCACTATCGTGGAGTAGATGGAAGGGACTTCGAGCCGGAGATGCTTGAAGAAGAACTTTGTTTTATTGATGTAGGTGAAGGATCGCCGCAAGGTGGCGAAGAAAAAGGAAAAGCTAAGGAGGATCCGCCGCAAGAAGGCGGAAAAGAGTAGTTGATGTCCCACCCCTTGAACCGTCGAGCTAACGACGTTAAACAAAGGCGCTTCTGGGAGGCACCCCAAATTCTAACTTTTTCTTTGTAAATTCACCATTTGAGTCTTTTTGCTAGTGATTGCTAATTTAGACTTGTTGTGTGTGTTTTAAAAGAGAAATTTCTATCACGACGCCAACATTTGAAGAGGGAGTTTAGAAGATATGGTGTAAACTTTCTCCTCACAAGAACATGGTCAATTTGTCAACTCGGGCCAAATCCTCAAGCGAAAACAATCTCACTCTTTCGAGAGAGGTAACATGTACTCTCTCCTTGAACTTGATAGTTGAGAATGTTTTGATCAAGGTTTGTGATCACCTTGTGACCTTGAAAGGTTTGCCCCTCTATGTGGGTTGGTGTGATGAAATTAGCATGCTAGCGTTGTAGGAATTGTGTGATGGTTCAAGGCTTAGTTGAGCCGTAAGTGTGGTGTGTACCTCAAACACACCACATTTGGTCATTTTAATGTTTCAGTGTTGCTTAAGACCAAGTGAGGACTTAAGTGTGGTGTGTACCCCATACACACCACGATCGAGTTTATTGAGTCATAGGTTTGGTATAACCCTAAGTGTGGTGTGTGTGATCACCCACACACCACAATTGAGTCATTTGATGGGTTTGCTTTAATGGTCTTAGTAGGTGCATTAGTACTCACACGAGGTTAGGAGACATGGGTGAAAAAAAAACAAACCAAAAAGAAAAGCAAAAGGGAAGAGCAAAATCACGGGAGTCTCTTGGGGAACCCACCTCCCATCCACTTTATCATAGAGGGGAATAATTCACTTTTCCCCCAACCATTCTACATCATCATCTCAACCATTATTTTCCACCTCCCCAATTACAAGAGGAACCATCCTTTCAAACCACCCAAAAATCATTTTTTTTACACCCGATAAGATGAGCCGAAGAAGAAATCCGGTGGAAGTCTCATCATCGTCCGACGATGACGAGGTGAATTCACCACCCCTAAGATGGCCGGCTCACTCACCCGCCCGGACTAGTAGCTCGTTCATTCCGCCGGATCCAATGGAGCTCATCGAAGAAAGGCTCGCTGATATCACGATGGATATCATGCAATTCCGGGAAGAGTTCAAGGAGTTTCGCTCCGAGACCACCAATAAATTAGAAGATATCATGGAGATACTCCAAAGCTTGACCGTGCTAGTCCGGGAGAGAACTCAGAGAGGGCCTTCTAACCGATGAAATGTGGGTAAGAAGCATATACTTGTAGGAAATTTGTATAGTCGGTCTTTAAGTTTTCTTTTGTTTGTCTCTTTTGTGTGTCGTGATTCCGAGTAAGGAGTCAAGTGTGGTGTGCGTGATCATCCGCACACCATAATCGACTCTTTTAACGGTTATCTTCAAGTCTAAATGCAGGTACAACATGGTACAAGGGTTCGGAGAAAGAAAGAGGAAAGAAAGGAAAGAATTGGGCAAGAAAAGGGCAAGGCATGATCGTCTCTGCCCAAGCCACGATCGCGGGAAAGAGAAAGGCACGATCGTGCCTAGCGAGGGGGCGATCGTGCCTCGATGAATATTTTTGGGGGATTATGTCTCCAACTTACTGTGGACTAGGGCGATCTGAGTCACGATCGAGACACGATCGTGACCCACTCTAAGGCACGATCGTGACCCCCTTAGTCACGATCGTGACTCGCGGATATAAAGATGATTTTCTGCTTCTTCTTCCTCTCTTTCTCACGAACCCAACCCTAATCCTCTACTATTTCAACGCCGACTCACCTCTCTAGTCGCCGGAAAACGCCACCAAAAGCCTCCCTTTCACCCTAAAAGTCACCCCCATCACTTCATACCCTCTCAACCATCCAAACCACCACTCAAAAACTCACCCTCCATACTTTCCGGCGAGATTTGTCGGAAACCTCCCCACAAGTCTGTGCAACCACCTTCCCTCACCACCAAAAGCTTCCCTCTACCGACCCCTCACATAACCCTCACAAAAAGCCGCTCCACCGACTTTCCGGCGACTTTCCAACGACCCTCCGGCGAACTTTCCAGCGAACTCCCTTTAGTAAATTCAGACTCTCTCGTTGCAATGGATCCTCCAAGAAAGTCCATCGAGTCATCCCGAACTCTGGCAACAAACAAGCGGGCAAGGACCGGGACCTCGAACACGAGGCCAACTCTTCTTGAAAATGCGCCTAGAGGAGCTCTGCCAGAGACTCCTAACGTAGCTTGCCTCACCTTCCCATCGCAATACAAGAAGAGGTATGATGCTTTTAGAGACCGGGAAGTTATGACCGGTCGATTTTTCAATGAAATGATATGCAAGGAATTAGGCATATGGGAAGAATTGCATGAGAAAGCTGTGTTAATGGGATGGCCGAGAATGATGACTTGAAGACCCTTGGTCTTTGAGGATTTGACTCGGAAATTTTTTGCTACTATCCACCCGACTAAAAAGGACAAAACTGAGATTGGTTTTAGGGTGTGCGGGAGGGGATGTGTATTAGAGATGAGAGACCTCACGGCCATGTTCGGGTTTGATGAAACCCGAGACCCTCCACACACTCTCTCGAGCAACGAGATGTGGAACGAGATAACCGGCCAACCTTATTGGGAGAAAACTAACAAAGCAAAGGCCATTCCAGAAGACCAACCTGGAATGCTCAGTTTGCAAAGGTTCTTGGCCAGAACTCTATTTTGTCGGGAGAACGGCCAATATGACGTGACCCTCAAGGAGCTTTGGATCCTTAATGCATACGGTCTAGGTGTCCGAGCTCCTTGGGAGAGGACAATTTGGGACCAGCTACTGGAGATGCCCACCAGACAGCCCGGAGGCATCGGAGCGGGGTGCTTGGCACCCAAATTGTGTGGAATTTGGTCAATGACGTCAATTGCCTGGAAGGCCCGCCCATCTTTGATCGAGCAGCCGTGAGTCACTTGGCCATTAGGGGTTCGACCCTTAATGAGATCGTGAAAGAGACATATCCCCAACTTGAGCGAATCAGGAAGAAGATCAAGGCCGGAGAACGACTGGAGACCAAGCTTCGGCTGGGGGAGCGAAGAGGAGATAGAGTGGGGGCAGCCCGTGGAGCACCCGAGAGGCAGGCAGCACCAAGAGCAGCGGGAGGTGAGGACCAGTATGGGGCGATGCTTGCTATGATGCAAGCTATGGAGTTGAGGCAGAAGGAAGACTCTGAGCGGGCCCAGAGAGAGTGGGAGCGGATGCATGCGTTCCAGGGACATGTCGACCGGAGCTTGGAGAGGCAGCATAACGACATGTGGGTAATTGTGAGCTTCTACCAGTCGTAGTTCGAGTCCCACCCATCGTTCCAGGGAGCGACATTCCTAGCCCCTGTCGGGCCATATGAGCGCTTCCTCTATCAGTACCCGCCTACTCACGAGGCCGGTTCCAGCGCCCCCCCACCGTTCGTGCGTGGAGATGGAGGAGAGGAGGATTACTTGCAGGATGAGCCTGACTACTAATGAGGTACCACTTCTGTCGTGGTATTTGACTTGTTTTGATAACCGTTGTTTTTCTTCTATTGGATTGTGTTATTTTGGATTTGTTGTTTGGATAATTTTTGGTGAAGTTTGCATATTTTGGGCAACTTCTTTGTGTTTATTTTTGATGATAGTTGGTATGCTTTTTTATGACATGTTGACGTTTTTAGTGAGCATGATGGGTAGGCTACTCATGATGTTATTACTTGAGATATGATTGTTTGGATAAATATGGGGGTGCATGAATTTGTTAGATAATGTGGAAAATGTCAATGTGTACCAAGGAGTATGTGCACATGTAACCCATTTCATGTTGAGCTTTGTTTGATCAGACACACTTGTTGCATCCCCGCTAATGTCTCGTGTTGAGAAACTAGTGAACCAACCACAAATGGCTTCGGCCAAAGACTAGTGACCATGGGAAACAATCCGTAGGCCATCCTTGGATCGATTGAGCCTAAAATTTATCCACCCGAACATTCATTCCTTAGTATCTTCTTCGAGCCAAATAGCCTTATTTGTTGTCCCTACTTTGAGAACCAATGTGCCCTTTTTAATTCTACGACTTAATATCAACTTGAACCCGTGCATCATATTTGAAATTTTGATTAGCTAGTCGTGCAAGATGCCACACACAATATTATGTATGAAGTTATAACAGAATGTTATGTTATCAAGCAAACATATTAATTCCAATTTTATCTTGATAACATGCTTGTTTGATAACATGATTGTTTGATAACACGGTGTTTGCAACATGATTGCTAAGTTAGCCCGAATTTAGAATTTAATTTCGGTTTGCAACCTGCGAGTTGCTTATGGATTGTAATTTAATTGTGACCTGCGTGTCACGACATTTATTTTATTTAAATTAAATGTAATTACGAAGTCCCAAGACAAGAAGAACCGAAGAGAAGGACGGTAATCCCGAAGAGGCGTGGAGCCAGTGGGAGTCCAGGAGAATGAGTTAAGACAAGACCTAGTATAGGTTCTACTTTATTCCAGTAGGGTTGGCGGGCTAGCTAAGGCAAATTTACATTTAAGTTTGTAAATGTATGATTGAATGTATGATTTAATTTTCATAAGTTCATGATAATTAGATCATCACCCACATGTGTAAAGATTAATAATAATAAGTTAATCACGCACATGTAAACCAGAATTGAAATTATCTCTACATGGATTTGTAGATGATAAATTCAAATTAAGATCCAATAATGATCAGTGATAATGGATATTTAAAAGGTAAGTAATTACAAGTCAAGTTAGATACTGCCCACTTTTCATCACTTCGATTAGCTCTCAGACTCATGGGTGGATACGATTAACGTGGATCCATGAGAATGAGTTCTAATAGAAGATGGACTAGTTTGCATGGGTACGTGCGCATTAGCATAGTAACCATGCAGATTAGACCATGCGTTGAAAATTGGTTGACTTGGCTGCGCTTCTCAGATGATCTGAGCCAGGGTATCAGATATAGGGCAATGTCGTATACATACAATGTATAAGCCCTAGCCAAGAATCACATGGAATTGTGAAAGGACTGGACTATCCTACTCCAATGTCCAAACTTAGGGCGATGAGATTAACTGACTTCAGTTTTGGGTATGCGGAGATCTTGATTTAGATTCAAACACAAGAATCAGAAATGTTCACAATCAAGTATCTCTAACTTCAACTTAATTAAGAATCTGACCGAATTTATTTTCATGTATAGATTAATGGAACCGTCGCAACCCAAATCGACACGTTCTGGCAGTGAAGTCTTAAAGTCTCTTCTGTCGAGTGACAGGCTGACGGGGACCAACTTCCTGGTTTGGGAGAGGAACCTGAAGCTTGCCCTTCAGTATGACAGACAAGAGTATATCCTTACAGACAAGCCTTTAAAAGAGCCTGCAGATGATGCCAGCGAGGCCGATAAGAACGCTTATGACAAGTACTTAAGCGATCGACAAGATGTTGGCATCCTCATGGTCGGGTCCATGAAAAATGACACCCAGGACCAGTTCATGCATCTTATGGGAGATCCCCAAGTGATGAGTGAGGAAATTAAAATATACTACCAGAAGAATGCTCGTGTCGAAAGATACGACACTCTTAGGGAGTTATTTTATAGCAGGCTGAATGCTGGTGAGGCAGTGAGCCCACATGTTCTTAAGATAAAGCGGCTCTTTGATTGCTTGGCCAGTCTAGGTCATAAATTCATAGAGCAGCTGAAATCAGACATAGTCCTGATGTGGCTTCCAAAGGTTTATGGAGATGTGATCACAAATTATAATCTCCATAATATGGAAAAGATTATTAAGGAACTGCATGGAATGTTGGTGACAGCAGAGAAAAATCTCAAGGGCAAGACCCCTGAGGATCTGATGGTCAATAAGGATGTTAGCTTCAAAAGAGCTGACAAACCTACTGGCAAGTCACCAGGACACTCCAACAAGGGCAAGGCACCAGCAGGGTCAGGTAAGGGTAAGGCGCCAATGCACTTAGCTGTGCAGATAAGGGCACCTAGAGGTCCGAGAATCCAAGCGGTTCCTAGAACCGAAGGGAGCACTTCGACCTTAGAGGTAGTCTGTTACTACTGCCAGCAGCCATATCATTGGAAGAAGGATTGCAGGCAGCACAAGGATTATGTGAAGGGCTTGCAGAAAGGAGGACACTCTTCAGGACCTGGATCAGGTATTTACGTTGTTGAGTATAATCTCAACGTTACTTTCTAAGATACATGGGTAGTTGATACTGGAGCAGAAACTCACATTTGTGTAAATCTGCAGGATCTGGAAAGTAAGAAGCTCCTTGGGAAAGGCGAGCGGGATCTGAGAGTCGGAGACAACAGTTCGGTGTCAACGACGACTGTCGGTTCTGTTAGTCTTAGGATGCCCACAGGGCTTATTTTAGTTTTGGACGATGTACTGTGTACCTACATTTAGTAAGAATATTATTTTAGTGTCCAGTTTGGACAAACTTGGTTTTGTATTTGCCATAGACAATGGCTTATTTACTTTATCAAGAAATAATATCGTTTATGGCACTGCATCTACGGTTGGTGGATTATATATTTTAAATATTGATAACACTAACTACAGTTCAAACTATAACGTAAATAAGAGGTTGAAGTCGGATGACTTAAACCAGACAGTGATGTGGCATTGTCGTCTAGGCCACATAGGCGAGAAACACGTCTCGATGTAAGCCCGTTTGAATTCACACCAATCAAGAGATGCGAATCTTGCATTATGGGAAAGATGATAAAGGCGCCTTTTGGCGGCTTAGGTGAAAGGGCGAGTGATCTCCTGAGCCAAATACATTCAGACGTATCTGGGCCCATGAGTACACAAGGCAGGAGAGGTTTTAGATACTTCATAACCTTTACCGACGATTTCAGTAGGTATGGGTATGTCTATTTAATGAGACATAAGTCGGAATCCTTTGATAAATTCAAGGAATTCCAGAATGAAGTACAGAACCAGCTTGATAAAAGTATAAAGGCACTTCGTTCCAATCGAGATGGCGAGTACTTAGATCAGGAATTTCTCAGTCACCTAAGGGATAACGGTATACTCTCAGAATTAACTCCGCCAGGAACCCCTCAGCTGAATGATGTTTCCGAACGGAGGAACAGAACCCTGCTTGACATGGTTCGTTCCATGATGAGTCACGCCGACCTTCCAGTATCGTTCTGGGGCCATGCCCTAGAAACGGCCACATTCATTTTGAATCGGGCACCTACAAAGGCAGTGGAGACCACTCCATTTGAGGTTTGGCAAGGGAAAGATCCCAAGTTGTCTTTCCTCAAGATCTGGGGTGCGATGTTTACGTCAAGCGGTTGCTTGGTGATAAACTCGAACCCAAGGCAGATAAGTGTGTCTTTGTAGGGTACCCCAAAGAAACCATGGGGTACTACTTCTACAAACCCGAAGAGAACAAAGTCTTTGTTGCTCGAGGTGGGGTTTTCTAGGAAAGAGAATTCTTATATGGGGTAAAACCCATAGGGTGCAAATGGATATTTAAGTTAAAGAAAGATATAGACGGGAAGCCTCAGACTTAAAAAGCAAGACTGGTTGCAAAAGGTTATCGTCAAGTCCAAGGCATGGACTATGATGAGACTTTTTCACCAGTAGCTATGATTAAGTCAATTCGGATGATGTTAGTCATTGCAGCATATTTCGATTACGAGATATGGCAAATGGACGTCAAAACCGCATTCCTTAACGGGAATTTGCAGGAGGATGTCTATATGACCCAGCCAAAAGGTTTTGTCGATCCAGAACATCCCGAAAAGGTGTGTAAGCTATAAAGATCAATTTATGGGTTGAAGCAAGCTTCCAGGAGTTGGAACTTATGGTTCGATGAAGCCGTTAAAGAGTTCGGGTTCATCAGAAATCCAGATGAACCCTGTATCTACAAGAAGAGCAGTGGGAGTAACATAGTGTTCCTGGTGCTGTATGTCGACGATATACTGATCATGAGAAATAACGTCCCAACCTTGCTTGAGACCAAAGTTTGGTTAGGGAAGTATTTCTCCATGAAGGACTTAGGAGAGGCCGCTTACATTCTGGGGATCGGGATCTACAGAGATCGATCCAAGAGAATTTTAGGTCTAAGTCAGAGCACCTATATAGATAAAGTCTTGAGAAGATTTTTAATGCTTGACTCTAAGAAAGGGAACCTCCCGGTAAGACATGGCATCAAGCTCAACAAGAAACAGTGTCCTAAAACACCCGATGAGCTTAAGAAATTGAATGGAATCCCGTATGCCTCGGCAGTGGGATCCATCATGTATGCCATGATCTGTACGAGGCTTGACGTATCGTTTGCCCTCAGTTGTGCCAGCAGATTTCAGTCTAACCCAGGCCAAGATCACTGGACTGCCGTCAAGTGTATCCTCAAGTATCTGAGGAGAACAAAGGACGCCTTCTTAGTGTATGGCGGGATAGAAGGAGAACTAAGCGTCACTAGATCTGTTGATGCTAGTTTTCAGACAGACCCAGATGAGTATGTGTTCATGTTGAACGGGGGAGCTTTCAGTTGGAAAAGCTTTAAGGAAGCGACAACAGCCGACTCCACCACGGAGGCGGAATACATAGCTGCATCAGAAGCAACTAAGGAGGTGGTGTGGGTCAGGAGCTTCTTGAGAGGAATAGATGTACTACCGCGAACGTCTGATCCCGTGAGCTTAAGGTGTGACAACACGGGGGGCCGTAGCACTCGCTTAGAGAGCCCAGATTTCACAACCGGACCAAGCACGTCGAGAGAAAGTATCACATCATCAGAGAGATGGTTGATAAAGGCGAAGTTGAGATAAGCTACGTTTCAACGCATGATAATCTACTTGACCCATTAACTAAGGCACTACCGCAGCCTAAGCATGAGGAACATGTCAGGGGAATGGGTTTAGATTGGAATACCAATTGGGTCTAGGGCAAGTGGGAGACTGTTGGGTTTTTGTGCCCTAGCACAATGTATTTTCAATCTAATCATGTAATAAAGATTATTAGTTGAAATAAAATCGGCATTCATATTACTAAGTGTTGTAGTAATATCTTAAGTATGATTTGATTTGTATCATTGATGTGTCAACACATAATAGTAGATCTACAGATCAGATAAAATCTTACTTAAGCAGTCCCCGATCAGAATAGCTTCATAAGAAGCGATCGGTATGAGGCTAACTCTAAATGATCACACTCTACTGATCATAGCCAAAAGGGGGCTAGAGTTAGGTCATAGTATCACCAGTCAGTGGTGATATAGGACGATCCGATCATGAGTATGTTACATAGACACAGTCATGAACATACTCATATGTCGGCACGTGAAATCACATCCTCAAACGGAAGGACCATTGAGGTCAATATGTAATGGGTGACGAATTTGACTCAGTCTAACGTCTCTTGTAAAAAGGTTACAATAACGACTATGATTGGCTCGATCACAAGTTACATAAGTTGACTCAATGGATTATTGAAGGATTTATCCCTCATACGGACGTGTGAGAAAATATCAGTTTAGGCCACTTGATGAGTACAACTGGAATACAATAGCATGGCCATGCAGTCGATACATAGTATCAGTTATAATTCAGTTAACTCAGAATCAAGGATGACTTGTCTATGCCTCGTGGTTGTCAAAGATATCAAGAGAATAAAAGGATAGATTCATGTACGACAAGATTAAGTCGAAATCTCGATAATCACAAGCGTTGGGTAATCATGATGTCTTGCTAGAGGCCACTCATGATGGAAAGGGTAAAATGGTAATTTTACCAGTCCGCCGACGTGTCGTGAGCCTAGAGGGTCACACACTAAAGGTTGAGTAAAACGGATGGAATAATATGGAGGAATCATGAGAGAGACAAAATCCGGTTTTGGATTAAACCGGATTAGATCGATTTCGGTTTAGGACTAAACCAGAAATCAAGAACAGTTTAGTAGGACTAATTAATTATAATCTAATTAAATAGATTTAATTAAATTAGCTAAATTGGGCCTATCCAGAATGGGCTTCTCTATATAATTAATTAAAAGCTTTGGGCTTTAAGCCCATTAAGGCCTTTAATTAATTGTTGCCTAAAAAGGTTTATAAAAGGGAAATTTTCAGATCTGAAAATTAAGGGAATTATTTTTCAAAACCCTAGCCGTCACTCTCTCTCTCTCTCTCTCTCTCTCTCTCTAGCCGATTTCGGCCACCCCTCCTCCCCTCTCTCCGTCCGTTTTGCTTGCTTCGATCTTCTAGTAAGGATCGTTGTAAGTATCCCCGGATTGCTCTTCCTGTGTGGACGTTCTTTAGAGGTCGCTAAATATTATTTGGTGACTACGGGATTTCAAATC
The DNA here is from genome assembly GCA_963920655.1 of Geranium rotundifolium. NCBI lineage: Eukaryota > Viridiplantae > Streptophyta > Magnoliopsida > Geraniales > Geraniaceae > Geranium > Geranium rotundifolium. The sequence goes on along the minus strand of OY987315.1, from coordinate 8,417,318 downwards.
AAGGTAAATATAAAAGTTTTGATTCTAGCCTAGATCTCATGATCAATTCATGATCATGCAAGATCCTTATTAATTCGGATATTTGAGGTTAATTTCTTGTATGGGCATGATATTATTTGATTGGAACCCTCAAATAATTCCTTCAATAACGTAGGACGGTAAATATAAAGCTAAATAAAAAATGACACAGCAGATTGCTTACCCATTTCGGTGCAACGTCACCTACGTCTGGGGGCTCTCAGCCTAGTGGAAAGGTTTCACTTATCAGTAATTCGTCAGAACATACAAGTACCTATGATCATCTCTAGATCTATACTTTATGCTACTTATTACAGTGCAACCTATCTCAGGGTCTCCCCCTGAATCCAAGACTCCTTCTTGATTCCACTCTTCGAGCTATCGCCTTGCTCTGTCGGTTCAAGTCGTCGTTGAACGTTGTGGTTGTGTGCAGTCTTTACTCACGCGATCAGTAAACCCTTAATCACCTAACTCTCAATAGTTATGGTGATACACAATCCTTAGCACAATCTACAACCTCTCAGCCCGCAAATCTTCACGTCTAAGAGCTTTGTAAATTATTGCTAGGAAACAATAAAAGAACCACATGATTGCTAAGGGGGTAGCCTAAGCATTTATAGCAATCGAGCATGAGTACTAGGGTCGCACTAGAATACAAACGATATGATGGTATACAAATGTCAGAACTCATCTCTCACCATACGATTTCGAATTGGACGTCTCAGATTTGCGGTTGGAAAGAGTGGTAGGTTAATATAATTACCGTACATAGTCAATGATTTAAGTGTCATTACAAGTTGTTAGCGGGGTAGTGCTGTAATTTCCATTTTGTGATTGACCTAGAGGAGATAATTATTACTCAAATTTCGCCAATTTCAAATTTCCATTTTGTGATTAAGCTGGAGGAGATAATTATTACGCAAATTTTGTCAATTTCAAAATTTAAGAAATCAATTAATCTTTGATCGGCTACACTCCGAAAACTGAAAGGAAATATTTTTCAATCAAGAATCATGGGTAGGTACTTATGGTAAATTAACGTCGATAATCTTTCATCAGTTCAGTTGTTGAGTGTGTTTGTAATGTTTCATCTGTAACAAAACAAAAGGTCATGTGTCATTGGTATCAAGAATCATGTCTCATTTTTGTTAGTAACCAAGTGTCATCTGCACGATGAGTATGCCTTCAGCCTAGTAGTTCTTTACTGTTATTTTTGCTTCATGTTTCAGATTTGGAATGAGTCAAGGTCATTGTGTTATATGTTATATTACACTTGCTTTCTAATTACGTGCACTTTTTTGGTACACATGTTATAGTTGTAGATGTTCTAATGTTGTTCAAGATTATGGTGTGGCCTCGTAATATCTCGTGGGATTGAGTATATGAGACCCCATTCGAGCACTATCAGAAAAATGGTATCATTTTCAAGATAAGGGATCATCGTCTCAATGAGTAGTAGCGTATAATATGAACCCAACACACTTTTGTTATGTTTTTTTTGTAGCAACTTTAATTTGATTTTTGTTGGGTTGCAGACTTTATTTCTTTATGTTTTGGTTAAAAGTGGTCTACATCTTGAACAACTATTTTGTTGTTAAATGAATTTCAGTTTCTGGTTCTTATTATTTACCCACATTCTTTGACCGAGTTCCTGACAATTCACAGTGTTTTTTTGTTTTTGTAATACATATGAATGTTTTGCAGTTTAATTGCATATCTCATCTTATAGTTTCAGTTTCCTACTCATATTCAGTAGTGGACTTTAGAATTTTTGTACCTTAAATTACTAGTTTAGAATGCGAGTGACACATTTTTAAAGGACAATAGGTGTTAGTTTAATACAATATGTTCCCAATTTCTATTTTGTGTCGTCAATGTTTTGAAATGTGTCATCGGTCATATTTCATCTTCTATAATATGTATAAGTACGATGACAGTAGGTTTTTGAATATCACAAACATTCAAAAAAACTATTCCATTGATTTAGTTCGAAGTACAAATATTATCTTAATATAGTCTTCTTCGTCCCCCATGTACCCTCGGTCTCCTGCTTCTTCATTTTGCAAATCTCCACCACCACTTGTGTCATCATCACTGCCTTCATCATCGCAATCATCAGTCTCCTGGTGTACCATCCGACCCACCATCAAACTTGTCAACTCCAGTAATCGGGCAAAACGCCATTGAGTATTTGTCATCCCCAATGTTATAGTTCTCAGTCTCAATGTGTACATGACTCAGGGACAGTGAACACATGTGTCATCAACAACTTATAATAAAATGTGTCATTGTGTCAACATATCATGAACAGAACATCGTAAAGTGGGTATGTGTTATCAACAATTATGCAATTGAACTTCTATTGAAGTGTTTCATCGTCATAAAAATACGGCGTTTTTAAAATTTAATTCAGTTAGGATTATCAACATTATTAGAAATGGTTTGATTGTTTACCTGTTTGTGTCGTAGGTAAAATTGAATGAAATACTACCGCCCCGTTTTGCATAGTTCATTCTTGACAAGCTATCAGCCCAGAACAATCGAGTCAACCGATCGTTTTCATCGTGGTCATACTCATAATATAGATCTGGGTCGGATGCCTGGTCATTGATGAATTCGTTTATGACCATATGCAAATTTCATCTTCGCCACCCACACACACATATATATATATATATATATATATATTGGTTTGATATTGATCGGGCAGTGAGGTACGAACCCACCATATAGTCCACTGACCATCTGGTAGTTTTATCGACTACTCTACTGTCACATGTGTTGATTGTTCGATATTAGACAAATAATAACCAGTATAGTATTCAGAACTACAAATGCATTGATTCGTTACCTGATAAATCGAGTGGCTCGGTTGAATCAGTCATCATTGATCTCCATCCTACACGTGATCGTTGAATAGGAAAAACTGTTATTTTCATTAATATAGAAAGATTTGTATGTACAATAAATATTCACTAACCTTCAGTTGATGAAGAGTCTGCCATTGTAGCCATTTGTTCAAGTTCTAAATGATTTGGAAACGTGTGTTGCAGTCTTATTTATAAATGAATCTGAATCAATGATCCCATGATTTGTGGAAACGATTGGCACAACCATCTATACAGTTACCATCTTACCCCTGTTGACTATATTCAATATGTTTTTTGGTTCATTTTGGAGGTTTCATTATTACTGCTGATTAGTGTCATCTAATGGTTAGGAATCGTTCTAACATTTGTGCTATAAACTACGTTTGTATTATAGTTCATCCCTGAGTACTAACCCTAATGGGTTTCCTCTTAATCACCTTCTTTCTTCTTTCCAGAATCGGAGACGTTCTGGAATTTCCTAAACGTATTCGTACTTTCTGCATAATCTAGACTTTCCTGATTTCCGTCGATCAGGATGTTTGTCGAGATGCCGTCAACAATGTCACACAAGATGTCGCATATGATGCTTCGACATTCTTTATGACATTTTCTCTAGTTCCTTAAAAATAAGCCAATCACTAAAACCGTCGTAACTACAATATTGCTTAGTTGCTTCGTTGAGAGTGGGTTCATTATGGGATTGTAGAGCATTGTATAGGATTGAAAAGCACAATAAGGGACGGGGGATAAGAGGGGGCTTGACAAGTGAACCAAGTTTGATTCACATTTGAAATATTAGGCAATCAACGTGATAGTAAGTCATTCATTACATGATATCTTGGGTTCAGGAAAAAAAATTGAGAAATTGTGAAATGAAAAATCAAAAGAAAAATGGAGAAAAATATGAGAATAAGAAAGAAAAGAAAAACAAAAGGAGAAAGGGTAAAACAATAAAACCCCGAACCCAAGAGAGAACTCAAAAAGAGAAAAAGAATGATGTGAACTTACAAAGCAAAAATGTATGATAAAGTGAAAAATAGTCATCACTAAGATCTTGCATGGTTCACAAGCAAAAGGGGGATTGAGTGAGTTGAGGGGTAGAAAGTATAGGGAAAGAACATGTTTGGGGAGAGAATTGATTGTGATTGGGGATGTGAGGAACGAAGCGACTTTGTGGTAGTGCACCACATTTACACCGTTTTGATTTCCTAAGACTCCTACCCGAGCCTAAGCCAAACATTACAAGCTTATTAAAGCCCTACACTAGAGATTTGCTCATGGCACTAATCAAGTGATCAATGGGATCGATAGGATTACTAACCTTTGAGCACCAAGGCATTAGTGGAAAGGGATGTAAGTGATGCAACATGTGTTAAGACAACTTGGTATGATATGTACGTGGAGTGATAATGATACTTCTCGTACACCTTGATGTTTGCATGCTATTCCGAATTCATATAACTTCCTATGTGTGTCTGAATGATTATGTTAAGAGTTCTGAGATTAGCTCCCATCACGTATGCTCGGAAATTGTCAAAGAGTTGAGCATACTACCTTGATTTTGTTCATATGTGTTGTAGGATTGTTTGTGTGTCTTGATTGAGTTGTGGGTGTTGGTCTTGAAACCCTCGGGAGAAGCCGAGCTCCCCCTACGTGGGTTGGCCACGGGGTACCTAACTCGGCAAATGTTGGTTGCGTTTATTTTACTTATCGGGATGATAAATATTTAAGTGTGGTGTGTTGTTGAGGGGTCAATCGACCTCATTTTGACCTCGATAAACCCCCCATTTCGATACTTATTTGCCTCGTAGTGGCCGTAGAGGGCCAAATAGGATCATTTTACGCTCTTGGTATGTTTCAAGAATATATGCAGGAAAGGGTAAGAAGAAGGCTACAATACGGGACTCGGGATAGCGAGACTTGGATAGCAAGAAAGAAGAAGGGGCCAAATTGCACTAGGCACGATCGTGCCCCCCCCCCCAAGGGACGATCGTGCACCGTCGAATATTTTCTGGTATTATTTTCCCAACTTACAGAGCACTATCCGATCTCAGTCACGGAGGAGCCACGATCGTCACCAAGAGAGAGGCACGATCGTGACTCAATTCAAAACCGAGGCACGATCGTGAAGACGGAGACAAGACCGCGGCGTTGACTCGAGGAGAACTGGTCCCCCCAGCGAAGGCATGATCGTGACTCCCATAGGGACGACCGTGACCCTCTCTGAGTCACGATCGTGCCCCCCATAGTCACGATCGTGACCCAGCACAATTTCAGAAGCTATATAAAGACTTTTTGCCCAAGGGATTGAGGACCTATTTAACCAACCTAGCTTGTAGCCTCCATCAGCCAACATTTCCAGAGCAGTCACTTCAAGGGAGAAATTCCTGGTGTGCTTCTTCTTGATTCATCCATCATTGGATAGAGGAAGAATGAAGAGTCTCCACTAGAAGTCCACCATTGGAAGCAAGAACCCTTTGGAGAAGGCCTTTTTCAGCACCATTTCACCAAGAAGAGGCCACTTTGGGAAAGATTTCACCATCCATCCATCACCAACCCAAGAGCATCTCTAAACTTCTTCTTTTATTGTTTTATAACATGTTTTGTAGTAGTTTCTCTTTGTGTGTGATGATATTGTATTTGTGCACCATGGTTGAGGGCTAAACCCCTTAGCCATGGGTGCTAGACGTTGTAATTTGTGATTGAGTGCTATTTGATGAATGAGTTTTAGGATTATATTGATGTGTGTGAGTGTTCTTGTTTTAATCCATGCTTGCTAGATAGGCCTAATAGAATGTATGCCATGGTTTTCGGCCTTAGTCGACATTAAGTGTGAGGGGTTCAAAACCGGGTTTCGCCACCCCGACGTAACACTTAGCCTAGGTTAGTATGTGTGTTTAGGGGCTAAGTCTATCTCGAGAGAGAGACGGGTAATCCCGGATCTAGACACCGCCAAGTATTAAGGGTTCGATGCTGAGCGGAAACTCCCCGAAATAACACTTGACCAAAAATTGTCGGACGATTGCAATCTCGAGTGACTACAAACCCGAGAGGGCGAGGAGTGACTCGAGATTAGGACAACCCCAATGCCAAGAGGCGGGGTTGTCAATTAATACATAGGTCACACTTATATCACCTATTTAACTCTAGAGTAATTGTAGTAATCCACGAATTGCATGTCTAGCACCCTAGGCGCTTCTATTAATTTTCAATCACCCACATAATTGCTTGTTTGTTTCTATAATTAGAAAACACCAAAAACATTATTAATAGTCTCGAGTTCCTTAACACAATCACGCATTCGACCTAAAACCCGCATTAGTCCCTGCGGATCGACACGGTTACTTACCGGTCTAAATATATTACTTGTGATCGCGTACGCTTGCGCGAGGGACCCTACCCGCATTGGTCCGACAATATTAGGATAAGTGTTAATTCGGGGCATCTAGGCACGGCTTCGAACCCCTAGCACTTTGTGATACCTAGGTCCGCGACTATCCGTCTCTCTCGAGCTCGACTTAATCGCCTACATATGTATTCTACGCGGTGCTAACCACGATGCAAGTATTAAATTGAGGCAAACACACAACACAATCATTCAACACAACGGTGATTAGGAAATGAACCTATGTCATAATTACCAACCTCACCTCTCGGCATTGAGATTGACCTAATTCCAAGTCAACTCTTGCCCTCTCGGGTATCGAAACAACTCGGAACCGCATTCGCCCGACAATCTTAGGCTAAGGGTTGATTTGAAGTGTCAAGACCCGTCCTCGAGCCTCCAACCCTCGGTAGTTCCTAGGTCCGTGCCTATCCGTCCCTCTCGGGATCGGCTTAGCCCCTAAACACACATATTAAGTTAGGCTAAGTGTTACGTCGGGGTGTCAAAACCCGGTTTCGAGCCCCTCACACTTAATGACACCAAGGTCTATGGAACACCGTCTCCCTCTCGAGCCCGGGTAAGCCCTAAGCATACATTCTACGCGGCCCACGAAGCATACATGGATTAAAGCAAGGTAAACCCACACATAACCATCATCATCCTAAAACTAATACCTCAAATAACAATAAATCAATCCATACAAGGTCTAGATCCCATGACCTCGGGTTTTTAGCCCAAATCATGGTGCTCAAGCATTCACATACAAGAAATAGTTAGATTCAAGATAAGGAAAGAAAATTACAAACCCAAACCCAAAAACATGGGTGTTGGGAAGTTCAAAACCTTCCAATCTAGCTCCTTCTTGCATTCTCTTGCCTCCTCTTCTTCTTCCCAGAGTGGTGGTGGTGGAAATCCTCCCTTGGAGCACCAAAAATGGCCTCCAAGGGAGGTTCTTGGAGCCCTTTTCCTCTAGGAACCCTTGGGAGGTCGAAAACCCTCTCAAAACTAAGTGTGTGGTTGAAATGTGAGAGTTGGATGCCGAAAAATGAGGGTTTCGCACTTTAAATCGTTGTTCTGGTGCTTAGGCACGATCTTGCCTATGGAGTCACGATCGTGCATCGCTACGGCATCGCTACGGCATTTCCGAGCAAAATTCGGCCAAAATATTCATTAAGGCACGATTGTGCCTCCCCTAGGCACGATCATTACTCCTTTGAAACCATCTCTATTTGTTAGATCTTCACAATCCATTCAAATCGATATCTTATGCGCCCCAGTCGAACGTCGGATGAGAAATCTACACCACCGGAAATTTTCAGCTATTGTGCAGAATTTTCTTAACCGATTTTGAGCTCCAATTATGCTCCAATTGTGCCTTCCACCTACAAAATGTCAAAATTCCACCAAAGATCAAAAAGTACAAAATAATGGCTCTTGAAAGCCGAAACGAGGACAATTCGGTGCTCAATTGCGAGACAGATGTGTAATTGCAAGGTCTCATCGGACCCGCAACATTCATGTTACTTAAAATATGGTAGCCGGCAGTTTTGTTATCTATCTCGTAATTAAGAATGTCGTTTTGACTGTTCCTCGTTTGACAAGAATGGGGTTCATGTTTAGGAAAGCATGAATGGCCATTATTACTAAATACGATTTATAGCTTTCAGATTGTAGAATTTATGTGCACCGGGTAATAATTGGCAGAAAATTCGGAATCGAACTTCCGGCCACTGGTTAAAAAATTGAGCTTTAAATTGAATTGTACGGGTGGACCTATTTTTTTTATCAACGTGCGGGTAGACTTGATCTTCTGCTGGAACAAAAATGAGGAAGAGAGAGCAGAGTGTATCGTAATCGAGATGTCACTGGCTTGAAAGTTATAAGTTATGTAGACCGCGATGGTGATCTAAATCTAGTAACTCTCAAGGTTTGGCACATGGACTTCGGTACATCGCCCACTCGGAGACTCGGAGTAAGGAAGGTGAACATAAACTAGATTCTGGAATGACGATAAACACTGAACGAAGAGAGCTCAAGGAACGAGCTCTTTTTCAATAGTGAACTCGACGAAATCTAGTTGCTCGGAAAAGAGAAAAATCGAATTTGGAGAGTTCTTGTTTTTGGGAAAAAATTGTATTGTAAAGCGTAAAAACCAACTAAGCAGAGGCTTGGTTTTTATAAAAACCGAAAATAAAAAATGTATTATAATTATAAATAAATATTAAAACCGTGAGAAAAACTCCTCTAAAACGTCACATCCAACGACCAATTCAAAATTATTTGAAAACAATTCTGAGTTGAAAATAATTCTGTAATAAAAATATATATTGGCTCGTACTACAGCGAGCCGCACAAACCCAACTCAAGCCCATGCGAGCCGGACGGCCGGCGGCAGCACAAGCACGTGGACTGGACCCCAAGGCCCAACCAAAGCCCATTTCCCAACACAGGATGTACTATGAAAATTTCAATAAATAAAACTAAAACTGTTGCTATACATTTCTTCTATCCCTGTCTTAATAGACATGCCTAAGACACAATAATCAAACAAAAATCAACTACAATAACCATAATTTCTAATGCGTGTTTCTGTGCCACCTTAAAGATCTAAAATAAAGAATGATATATAACATCAGAGCAACTTAATCTGAACCGAATCTGGCCCTCCTTACTGCATATCAAAATTTTCTGAAACTTGTATAAGGCCACAGCACAAATGGACAAGCTTCACTACACTAACACTATCACAATCCTGTTTCAGTATCACTCAATTTTGTTTCCTTGAGAGCCCTGAATTTAGCTGCAATGTCATCGTAGTCGGGCAGCTTTGGATGGACATGGCTCGGTTGCTTATACGGGCACGAATTCCACCTCTCCATGATTCCTCCTAAACTGTCCTTAGGCCTCTCCTGAGGCATTGTTGCAGCTCTCCTATAAGGAGGCGCCGCCATTTCCTTTCCTGCCACAATATCCGGATATGTAAACGCGTCATAAACAGCTGCAACAACATGATCATCACGTTGATGCCCTCGTTTTTGCTTGCCTATTGGAACTTCCCAAACATCCTTCTCGTCGCCAGTGCAGTAATAGCACGGATGCTCCAAGCTGCACTCGTTGGAGCCATTCTGTCTACATTTCCATGACTCCAATTCTTTCTTGCTCTCTCGAGTTCTCCTTGATTTTACATTCTCATTGCGAGTTCCTTTCGTTGATGGCTTGAACATGAATAGTCTTTGGTCCTGGTCTTTCGCCTTTGGGGACTCAAACTCCTCTATGTCATCAAGATATATTAGAGTTTCGTCGTGACAATGATACGAACTTTCAGAAGAAGATGCTGAATTAGTAGCATAAGTCCTGCCAGTGACTGTCAACGCATTCTCTATTTCCTCTTCTTCGCCTGATGCGAAGTTATATGAAGACTGGCGAATGATAGAGGAGCTAACAGAAGTGGTAGTCATATCGGAATTCTGGCGAGATGGCTGGCACGATCTGCTCGAGCACTTGTTTCCAACTGATAACGAATCCAATGATCTCGATTCTTGAATCTGGCAACCTTTGTCTTCATTGTGATAAGTGAGAAGGTAATTGTCAATAATCCGATTCTTGCTACTTCCTTTCTCCTGTATTTGAATGGCAAAGATTGTTCAAGAATTTAAACTAAATCATGTAAGCAAGTTCAATATGATAAGTGAGAAGAGCAAAACACATTACTGCACGAATATTTACCTGTTTTTGTAATTCAGAAGCAAATTCAAGAACCAAAATATCCTCAACATCATCAGGTGATGGCTTCACAGACAGTTTCTCTTTCATTATTTGTTCTTGCATCTCAGAAGCAAATTCAATCGCCAAAGGATCGCTGCAACCTCTCGCAATCTCATCAAACAAGGTTTGCTTCTCATCATCATGCACTGCCTTTGGGAACAGTTTCTCTTTTATCTGTAAACATGGGTTCACTCATCATGATCTCTCAAAATGAGTTATGATCCATAAATTCGCAGTAGTAGAGATATTGACTTATTAATTACTTGGTGGTTAACAAGATTCCCGTGAAACAGCTCAACTGCAGCAGTTGTGAACCGCTGTCCATAACGCTCCGCGAAGAGCTTCCTGATTCTTTGAAGTTCGGGTATATCGCCACATCTAGCTGATGCAAATATCAGACTCGAAATTGCTTCGTTGATGTCATTAGGAATATCTCTACAATCACAACAACAACAACAACAACAAAAATCAGACGCACAAGAACAAAAACAAACAAATGAATAAGTCGATTTGTTCTTTGCAGTGTACATACTTGTGCTTGCGAATGTAGGAGAGGTTGGCTAGTATGAATTCACAGAACTGATCTAACATTTCATAAGCTGATATTAAGCTCAGATCATCACAGAGCTGCTCTGTCTGAAACAAGAAAAATGACGCATAAGTGTATCATAAGGAAAAATTGTAAAGTTAATTTTTATCACTGGGTTTGATTAGTCAAGCTTAGTTAAAGTACCAGAGTGGAGAAAACCTAATTCAAAAAGCTTATGAGGAAAAGTCTGGAAAATAAATTTTTATCAAATATATTATGAGGAAAAATAGGAAAATAGATTTTGATCACTGTGTTTGATTAGTGAAGCTTTAGTTTAAGTCCCAGAGTGGAGCAAACCTAATTGAATAGGTTTGGAAAATGTATTGCTATCATAGCTACTTTCTAGGCATGACTTGTGAGACTGATGATGTGTGTCTCTTTCACAGCAAAAACAGCTGTTGGATTGAATTCTTTGAACTATACTTACCCTTAATGATTCTTGATTTGCTCACTTGAACCGCTACCAGAGTTTGAACTTAGTTCATAAGCTTATGCAAAACAAAATCACCAAATTTAAATTGGGTTTTCAAGAAGTTTCTGAAAACTTGGGCAGATCCAACCAAATCAAGCGTTGCACACAAGCAACACATCTCTCAACATGTTGCAATGAAGACTTTTAAGAAAATACTTTCTCTACTTGGAAAATTAAAAAGTGTATAGAGTTGTAGAGAAAAATGAGAGCAGAAACAGAGAAAAACAGGGGAGGAGCAAATAGAATTGACCCTGTTGAAAGCAATGTCTTGATGACCAGCTAAGATGAGCTGGGTGACGTCATCGCGGACCAGCTTCGCAATTGTACTCCTCTTGTTCCTCAGCAGTTTGAGCCGGCACTGCACACGCTTCACCAGTTTCTTACTGCAAGAACACAACACAAACCTTAACCCAACAACAACAACATTTGATCATCATTAAAACAAACAAAAAGGCTGAAACCTTGATTACCATTTGGAAGCTTTTCTCCAACCGAAAAGGAAGTCAAACATGGCTGAGATTGGAGCTAGGTGGGGTGTGCTGGTAATGGAAGGTGAAGAAGAAGAGGAGAGAGAGGGTAGAGAAAGGTGGTTGAAGGTAGAGGAGAAGATGAAGACAGTTGGGGTTGGGGTTGGGGAATCACTGAGTCTGAGGAGAAGTGGGTTTGAAAAGAGTGGCAAGAAACGGTTCTCTTGTTTTGTTTTTGTTGCTTAAAAAACTGACCCACTACCACTACTCTCTCTTACCGATTACCTAGAGAGAGTTTTGGGGGATGTTATAACCATCTATTTCTCCAAGTAAATTGAATAAAACCATCCCATTACTTTACTTATGTGATTCACAACTACTTTGGTTCTTCACCCGGAATACATTTGTCATAACCGGATTGGATCAGATCTGATCCTCCGGTTTCTTAATTATTAGAAACATATTTAGAACCCTTATATGACAAAGTAGTCAGGTTCTGACCGCGAACCTCTAGTTCAATTTTGGATTTTACTCGTGTGGAACATGTTGGTTTTCAGTTTTAATTTATGCTCGATTTATAGGCTCAAATTTAAAATAAAGACCGAAATTTTATGAAATAATTAAAACCAGAAAACAGGAGCTGAAAGAGCTCACCTGAAAAGAAAATGTACTTTTGGACCTTGGTCATAAATCGTGACATAGAGAGTGTCGTGTATATGAACATCTATCATTCCTCTCCTGAAAATCAACGTAATGGATTAGATCGTATAATTAAACACATTAAAAATTTTCATTAGAATCTAACGACCACGAGGGATAAAAACAGAGTTCATTTTATTTGGTAATGAATCGTATCTTGTGATTATCAAGTATAAAAATAAGTTTAGCAAAAGAATTGAAAATCCAACAAATTCTGATAAATATTAATTTTGTTTGCTGTTATCAAGTATTTAAATTAATCTAGGAAAAGATATGTAATCGAACGACATTCTAGTTAATAATAAATTTATTTGTTGTCATAATTTAATTTCTTGATTATAATTAATAATAAATTTATTTTTTATTATCATTAGGTATTTAATTTTTTTAGGAAAAGAATTGTAATCCAAAAAAATCATAATTAATAATAAAAAAATTATTATCATTTTAATTTATTAATTAAATTCATATTAAAAAAATTTTAATATCACTTTAATCTATTAATTTTAATTAATATTATTTTTTTTCATCATCATTTTAATTAATTTTATTAAGTATTCAAATTAGTATAGGAAAAGAATTGTAATTCAACAAAATTTTAATTGTTATTTTTTTGAAGGTGAAAACGAATTTATTAATTAAATAGCAACTAGCCAGACATCAAGCTGAACAACTGAAGATACAGATGGTGGGACAAACCTCTCACTATAATCCCAGCTACTGTTAGTTAAAACAAACTTGGTCAATTTGTGAGTCATTTGATTACGAGCAAAATAAATAAGAACACATGTTCCGATAGTAGATAGTGCGCAACACCTTCGCTAATGATTCCTTCAAAGTTGTTCAGCTCGACCCGTTTAGCATCATGTAGATTACAACCTCCAACTCATACGAATGGAGAAATCCTAATTGTTATTAAGAAAATTTGTTATTATCATTTATTAATTTATAATTCAAAATTTCATTTACATAAGAAAAATAATTAACAAACAAATTAAATCATAAATTCCTCAATAATATTAAATTTGTTTTTATTATTAATTTTAATTAATATTAATTTATTATGATATTATTATTAGGCATTCAAATGGGTTTAGAATAAGAATTGTAATTCAATAAAATCATAATTAATATTAATTTTTTTGTTATTATAATTTTGATTTATTAATTTTAAAAATCAAGAATTTTATGATAAGTGTAGAATTAGAATTGAAGTGAAATAAAATTAAAACTAAAGTTTAATATTTTCTAAGGAAAGAGCGGTATGTCCTTAGCACTTCTAGGGTTATAGTCTCGTCCCTTTTGGCGAGGTACCCGGTGGAGGGTCTGCCTGTGCGCGACTACGAGCTCAGGAATCTATGGCTATCTGTGGGTGGAGGAGGTTGCGGTGAGTGGTGAGGATTCCTCGATTTCGACCAAACTATGGTGGTTGAAATCTGATCCGATAGGACAATCTGTAGCCCATCCTAATTCGTATTGCTCTATCGATTTTGTTAATCCGATTGATCGGTTTCACGTTGTGTGAATGATTTGATTGAACAAAGACTTTGTAGGAGGGGTTTTAAAGCTGGAAAATGTCGTCTAAAAAGAAAATGTAGTTTTTGATTTTGGACATACATTGTGACATGAAGAGTGTCGTGTAGATAAACATCAATTATTTCTCACCTGACAATCAATATGACAGATTAAATATAGTGTAATTAAACTCATAAAGAAACTCATCGAAATCTAATGACCGAAAGAGATAAAAACATAAATTGTTTTTTAGTTAATAAATAGTATATTCAATAGCATTATGTATTTAGCATGTACAAAAATTATTTTTAAAAAATAATTATAATCCAACAAAATTCTGATTAATTTTTTTTTGTTATTATCAAGTATTCTAAATAGTTTACGAAACGATGTGTAACCCAATGAAATTCTCGTTAATATTAAATATATATTTTTATGGTAATTGTAATTATAATTATAATTAATATTAAATTCGTTTGTTATTATCTTAGGAAATGAATTGCAATTCAATAATAATAAACTTGTTTGTCATTTTTATTGTATTTTTTTAATTTTAAGTCATATTTAATTTTTTTTGTTATTATCATTTTAATTTATTAACTTTTTTATTATTCCTGAGTATTCAAATTAATTTACGAAAAGAATTGTAATTCAACCAAATTCTAACTGTTATTAAATTTGTTTGTTATTATTTTTTAAATCAAAAATTGAATTTACACAAAAAAATATAATTAACAAATAACTTAAACAATAAATTCCCTATTAATATTAATTTTTTTATTGTTAATAATAAATATTTTTGTTATTACTTTTAGAAAAAAGAGTTGTACAAAAAATCCTAATTAATATTAAATTTAGTTGTTCATCATTTTAATTTATTAATTTTTAAACTCAAAAAATTTAGAATTAGAATTTAATATTAATATTAGACTGAATTTCGAAGAACCGTGTCAGCTAAGGTGCCCTTGTTCTGGAACGACTTTCGGAGAACCGTGTTATCGTTAGTTTAACCCATTTGTCAGCATTTGAATGAAAAACTCGCATGTACCAAGATTCGAACTCAAAACTTCACATGTGTTAGTGTGATCTCCTTACTGAAGGGATCCGTAGTTTTAGATATTTTTTATCATAGATCATGACATGGAGAGTGTTGTGTAGATGAATTTTCACATGCGGATATGACCGTATAATCAAACACATTAAAATATTCATCTTAGTCTTGATGATCGGAACTGATAAATATATAGATAGTTGTATTTGGTTGATGACGCTTTGATGGGCATTTCCTTTTTATTTCTTTTCCTTGTGATAGTGAATGGTTCACACTTTACCAAAGTACACTTTGTCAATTTTTAGTCTTGCCGGTTTTTAGTCTTGCCCAAAAAGAAACAATAACAAGAGAACACTGCTGGTTCTAACTTGTTTGTAATGGCAAAAGGTTTATGCTAATCTTTATGGTTTTGGAGGGACACTCGATTCCTTGAGATAAGTTAGAATAAAGTAGTTGAGCATAGGAATCCAATTAAGCTAGAGAGAACAATTTAAAGAGTGGATATAAATTATTGGAAGAAAAAGGTTAATCCAATGTACTTGGTCACATTGTAGGTGCCAAAACTTCATGGCTTGAACCAAACGAAATCAAAGAAAGTACAAATGGACCTATGAATTGTTAGCAACCAAACAATCCCAAATGGGTTTTTGTGCTGAGTAACAAATGGTGAAAGAGACTCTCATTTTGGACTCTTTGACTCCACCTGCTCACTCAATCAATCCTTTTCTTGTGTTAGTAAAAGCAAAACGTATCAAACAAAATGAAGATGAAGAAAATTTGAGAAAACATATGCTACAAGAAACAAATGGCTGAATGGAAATAATATGAATAATTATTAATATGAATATGAATATTATTATTATTATTATTATCTTTACCTCTTCATATTTTTTTCAACGCTTTTAACTGTATCGAAATTTAATATGGTATCAAATTTGACTATAGTTCTTAAATGAATAGAGTAATAAAAACATTACTATTTTAGATGAGAAATATGTCAAGTCTACGTAGACGATAAATTTTTATATTTTACATCTTGCCTTGGCTTATATGTGAGACATACACGTGAATAAAGTGTTCAAGTTTCCAAAACAAAACACTAGATTTAATGACCACCTATAATTTGGGTTATGTTCAAGAGATTCAAAGGAACAGGTTATCAAACCAACCCTTGTCCCATCTGTTTTGCCACATTTTTGAACATTGATGATCGAATGTTTTTGGTCACCAACTTACGGGAATGGCATGCTGATCTGCAGATGTGGGGCAAAAAAGTAGCTCCAAGTTAATGATGCTAACTGGAGAAAAAACACAATACAGTTCTTGAGCAAGCGTGCAATCATTAATTCACCATGACCCAACAACTATAGTGCGTTTTTTATTACTCATATGGCATATTTTATTCACATGGGCATGCAACAAAAGTTATCAATTAGGACGCACCCATGTGTTTGTTGTTATGCTTGAAACAAGTGTATCAATTTATTCAAATTTTTAAATAGTATCAGAGCTTGGTATCTCTTTGCATTTTTATGTGCAAACAATCCATATGTTATTCTATATTTGACATGAGCATGAAAACAACTATTAAAATTACCTGCCAAAAAATATGTGGATCTTATTATCACTTCAATGAGAAATTTAGCAATTCTACCTTGAACATTCACTATTAGTTTTTTCAACAGTAACGGCGTATAACTAACACATATGCCGTTACAAATTTAGTTCTAACGGCGTATGCACTAGGATACGCCGTTACAAAGTGTAACGGCGTATTCTAGCGCATACGTCGTTAGTCTACCTTATTTGTAACGGCGTATTCTAGTGCATACGCTACGCCGTTACAAATTCTTTCCGTTATGTTACCGTGAGGAAGTAGTGTTACCGTCAATTAGTAACATGAATATTCAGGAAATGAGAACGTTTAACATTTTGTTGAAGGCTGGTAGCTAGGCAAGGCGAACAAAAATCTTTGAATAAATGTGTTCTGTCAACATGGTTTTGGCAATTAATGGGCCTAATGGTCAGATAAGTATACAATTAAGTTTGGGGAGATATTCTAGTAGAAACCTTATATTCAAATTGAAAAATAGGAACAAATTTCAGCCGTTAAATGAGATGAGGAATGGTGGAGATTGACGCGGTGGCATATAGGTGTAAATAAGTCGAAATTGAAATTTATTTTGGTCTTTTTTCCATTTTACTAACTTGGCCCAGGGGTAATATGGTCATTTCAACCCATCCACTGTTGAGATATGCGAGAGAGTAGATTTGCAGAGAGGCGATTCGCGATTCCAATTAGGGTTTGCTTCAATTTTGATTCGAAAAATCTGAAATCAAAGAACATGAATCAACCAATACGAATCGAGCAAAATAAAATTAAGGAACGCGAGTCGAAGAACACGAATCGACCAAGACAAATCGAAGAACATGAATCGAAGAACACGAACCGAAGAAGTCGAATTGAACAAGACGAATCGAAGAAGATGCACTATCATCAAGTTCTTGAAAAAAAAATAGAAAACAAGAGGAAACGTAAGAAGATGCAGAGTGTTGTGAAGAAGAAGACTAAGTAACTGTTTGAAAGGTGTTTCAGACCACTCAAACTGTTTTAGAACGTATTTCAAATTTATGGAACTTGCTGGTTTGTATGGAATATCTGTAAATAACTCGGTGTCAATTGTGTCTCTATTGATATGTACAAAGAAGAATTATTTTGAACGTGTCTTCATAGATTCTCGGTTATTTAGAAGAATTGTACTCCCATCTTTAAAGGTTCTCAGTTACTGTTAGGAAGTTGTTTCAGACCACTCAAACTCTCTGATTTGTGTGAAATTTTTGTAACATAAATTTATGTCAATTGCTTCGCTCTACTGATATGTGCTCCATTTGTTGAAATTGTCTCTCCAAAACATGTTTCAATGTTCTTTTCTCATGAATTTATAGGTTCTCAATTACTGTTAGAAAGATGTTTCAGACTGCTCAAACTCTCTGATTTTTTTGTAATTTTTTAAAATAGACTAATGTTAGTTGCTTTCTTCTGTTGATATGTGCTCATTTTGGTGAAATTGTGTATCCAAAACCCGTTTTAGTGTCCTTATCTTATGGATTTATAGGTTCTCAATTATTGTTAAGAATGTGTTTCAGACAATTCAAACTCTATGATTTTTGTGGAATTTCTGTAAATAAACTGATGTCAGTTGCTTTTTTCTGTTGTTATGTTCTCATTCTGGTAAAATGGTTTCTGCAAAATCTTTCTCAGTGTTTTTTTCTCATAAATTTATAAGTTATCAGTTATTGTTAGGAAAGTGTTTCAAACCACTAAAACTCTATTATTTTTGTGGAATTTATACAAATAAACTAATGTCAGTTGGTTTGTTCTATTGATATGAGGTCATTTTGGTGAAATAGTCTCTTCAAAACCTGTTTCAGTGACCTTATCTCATGAATTTATAATTTCTCAATTAATGTTAGGAAGGTGTTTCAGACCACTCAAAATGTTAGAAACATGTTTCAGACATCACCTTGTTACACTCGGGGAACCCTCGTTACACCTTTTCCCCGACAGGGTTCACCTTTCCCCACCTAGAGTATAGCATGGAACCTGGTCCCCGCGTTACAGTCGGGGAACCATCATTACACCTTTTCCCCGACAAGGTTCACCTTTCCCCACCTAGGGTATAGCATGAAACCCGGTCCCCCCTTTATAGTTAGGGAACCCTCGTTACATCTTTTTCCCGACAGGGTTCACTTTTTCCCCTATGGTATAGTATGGAACTCGATCCCCTCGTTACACTCAAGGAACCCTCGTTACACCTTTTCCCCGACAGGGTTCACTTTTCCCCCTATGGCATAGTATTAAACCCGATCCCCTCGTTACACCCCGGGAGCCCCTCGTCACATATTTTCCCCGACAGGGTTCACTTATAGGGTATAGTATGGAACACATCCCTCTCATTACACTCCGGGACCACTCGTTACAACCGAGAGCCCCTCGTTACACCCCAGGAGCCCTCTTACATCTTTTTCCCAATAGGGTTCAATTTCCACATGTTCAAAGTTACTGTTAGGAAGGTGTTTCACACTACTCAAACTCTCTGGTTTTTGTGTTATTTTTTCAAATAAACTGATGTTAGTTGCTTTCTCTTGTTGTTATGTGCTCAATCTGGTGAAATGGCTTCTAAAAACATGTTCCAAGGTCCTTTTCTAATTGTTACATAGGTTCTCAATTACTGTTAGGAAGGTGTTTCAGATTGCTCAAACTCTCTAATTTCTGTTGAATTATTGTAAAATAAATTGTTTTCAATTGATTCTATTTCTTGATATGTGATAACTTTTGTGAAATGGTATCTCCAAAACTTATTTCAATGTTCTTTTCTAATGCATTCATAGTGTCTCAATTACTGTCAGGAAGGTGTTTCAGACTGATGTCAATTTCTTCCCATGGTTATATAGATTCTCATTTACAGTTAGGAACATGTTTCAGAGCTCGAAAATAAGTATGTATCAGCAGAACGATGAATTGTGTAGATAATCACACAAAATCGAGAAAATCACAAACTAAGCATAAAAATTGAACGTCCGATAATTGATTGAACAAAATTAAATTTCTGATCATCGATTGATAAATATCGATCGATCGATTGATTAATATCGATCAATCATCAAAGAAATTGTTGCAGAATTGAAGAATTGCTGCAGAATTGCGACAGACCAGATCGGCGAAGACGAGTAGAGGAGGAGAGGAATTGAGATGACGACGGACAAATCACCGGAAAGAGAGACGACGGAGGAGCATCCCGAAGGAGGAGTAGTCATAGAGGTGTCAATGTACGAGCACACACAACCGACGGAGGCATCACTAAAGAAGAAGGAGTGGAATAAACAATTACTAATATACCCTTTTTGACATTTATTGAATTAATTTTCAGTTGAAGTTAGTTATTTATGAGAGCCATTGATGAGTTTTGATCCAATGGTTGTTGTTTGTTCCTACTTTTCTATTTGAATAGTAGTTTCTAGTGGAGTGCATCCCTTAAGTTTGTAGAATATATTTGTCGTTGTTTTTTTTAGTAATTCATGATCATTACTCTCGAGTATGCAACTTTTGCATGTCACTACCCTTAATATGCCACCACTATGAGATTTCATTTAATTGCACACCGCCCATCACAGAGTTAAATATGATGCAAAACGTCTATAATACCCCTATATTAAAAATTTTAAAAATTAAAAAAATATATTTTGAACTTTTTTTTCAAAAAATAATTATTATGACATGCATAATAAAATACTGATTTGAATATAATTATTTTTTTAAAAAAATTTCAAAATATATTGAAAAAAACACTTTTAACAACATTTTTTTTATTTTTATAATTTATTTTAAAAAATAATATTCAAATCAGTTTTTTATTTATTTATCCCATAGTTTTTTTTAAAAAAATAAGCTAAAATGATTATTTTCATTTTTTAAATACATGGGTATTTTAGTCGTATAAATATTTAACTTTCAAATTTTATTAAATGTCTTAAATACCCCTGGATTTAAATTTTTTAAGGAATTAAACAACTATTTGTTTAACTTTTTTAAAGAATATTTTTATGGAATAAATAATAAAAAACTGATTTGAATATATATATTTTTTCAAATAATGTTTTATAAAATATTTTGAAAATAATAATTTTTGTTCAAATTGGTTTTTATTTTTAATATTTTTTTCAAAACCATTTTTTTTAAATAATATTGAAATCAATGTTTTATTATTTATGTGAAAAAAATTTTAATTTTTTTTTCAAAAGATATGTATTTTAAATTTTTTAATATAAGGGTATTATGAACATTTAATATCAGATTTAAGTCTGTGATGGACGATGCAACTGTAGTGATCAAGAATTACCCTTTGTTTTTTTGAACATTTTTACTGTGGAAGTTTAGGAAGATTAAACTTACCAAAAGTTGGATCCAATCTGGTAACTCACCCTAATCGGTACTCATGAGATCCGATATCTAGTTTTCTGGACGGGACAAAAAGTTGAAAAAATTGAACCCGAAAGTCCAAGGTGATTCCCGAATTATGCACCTAGAAACCTGCCTCAACCCATACCCACTATATTCTTTTCATTTAGAGTTCATATATAATTATTTAAAGTTCAAATATATCGATTTAGTGTTCCAATTTTTCTCTGAAGATTTTATAATTTATCTTATTAGGAGTTCAAATATGCTTATTTAGTGACAATGGGGCGTGTTTGAAGATGAGTTTTATTTTATTCTATCCCCCGTCTTGTGATGAAAGTTGAAATGTAATGAAATAGTAACAAGCAACAATTAGAAGATTTCAACTATAACGTAAAACAATCACATGTGCTAGGCAACCTTAATTTGACAATTTAACATGCAATTAGATGTTATCACATGCTCAATCAAATACCTATTCCCCTCTTGGTATTAAAATCAGCTTAGATTTGGAGTGTCTATTATTTCTCTCAGACTAGAGCATACCTCGAGCTTACAATGCGTACAATAATCCAGGTTAGGAGTTTTGAAGAATTGAACCTCCAAAATTATGTTGTGTCAGTTACGAGTTGGGTCTCTTAAGACGAACTCACAACTTACACAATCATCTGAAATGGTCACTCAAGTTATTGAAATATAACTAGCAATTCCGAGATACAAATATGCAATTGAAATAATGGATATGCAAATGAATTATCATCTCAAAATATTGGACCGAACACCCATGATTATTAAAAATTAGACCATAATCATGATGTGCAATATAAAAAGTAGCCATGAGTATACAAAAATAAAAGTAAAATAATAAAACAATGGAACCCTAAACTCTGAGGGGTTGAAATTCATGAATTTGGTCGATTCTTTTTTATTAGATATATTAGATATATCTAACATTTTTTTAGTCTCGTGTACTTTGTTATCATCTTGATCCTTACAATCTAAATCACCTTCTACGGCTTCGAATAGTCTATCGAGGCTCTAAAATTGCCTCCTAGAGTTTACTAGCTGTTGGGGATAAATCAAGTATTCAACCTTAATCACGGATATAAAGATCGAAACTTTAATCCCCATAGCCTTGCAGAAATTATCCACCCAAGAGACGACCAATTCGATCAACAAATAAAAATTCACAATATTAAGCTAGGGAAAATGATAATCAAGATAGAGACACGAGATTTATGTGGTTCGGCAAAGTCTACATCCACGGGGGTCCGGAAAATCCACTAGAAAAAACTTGACAACTTGTACAACCCACAAGCTTGTCACAATTATGAGATTTACAATTAATTCCAAATCAACTCTTTTGCTCAAGTTCACTCTCTCTCGAGATTTTCCCATTCACTCAAAATTTGTTTCATCACAAATATATACAAATGAGTTCTCTACCCAAAAGCTCACACCCAAAATACAAGAGTTTTAGCAATTATCTCAAGCTTTCTCCACCAAAAGCTTAATTTTTCTCAATAGCCTTCTTTACCAAAGACTTGAATAAACTTCTCTTCCTCTTTTTTCTTTGGGCAACACCACCACACAACATTGGCAGCAACTCTTTGAACTCTATCTCCTTTTCTTTTGTTCTCGTGCAGCTCCACAAGAATCACACGCAGCAAGCTAAAGCTTGCTGTTCCCTTTTATCCAAATAGTGCCCTAATGGGCCACTTAAGGGATGGGCCCAAAATGGGCCTAACCTCTAATACCAGTTTAGGGGAAGCAGTGATAAAAGAGTCAGTGTGGAAGAAGAGATTGTTGAAATTCACACTTGAGCTAAAGTCTCATGTTGAAAGTGCATGAGGTGAAATGATAACTTATATATACAATAGATTCAAGACCTATTAGACTAGTTTTTTGGAAATGGATAGATTTGCTTAAGTTGCTAGTTGGTTCTGTTTGGGCACTCTTTCTAAGGTCTTGATCCAACTCTTCCATCTTTGACCATATATAGAAGGTTCAATATCATTCTAACTTTCAAAGGGTTATCTGTCGTGATTGCTTTAATCTTCAAACCTTGATTATATATGGCACTAAACGGATATATAATGAAGAAAAATATGTAACTAATTTAACATTTTAGAAAATCTGTGTTTTTTTTGTGTTAAATCTTGGACTCAAGACCCTCCACTATGAAGGAGAAAGATTTATTATTTTGTCACTAGACGCAACATTTATCAGCAGAGAGAAACCCAAAATAAATTGAGAAGGAAGAGGCACAGCTGTAGAGACCCAAATCTTGGTATTTAAACTTATATGTATGTAAGTGACAAATTTGGTACATAATTAAACTCTGTTATGCTAGGCAGTAATAAATAAGTTTACAGCTCCCTTCAAATTGCTGAGGCAACTGCAGGAGCCGTGATCATGCTTTCTATACCAATCCTAATCAGTGGGTGAAGGAGAAGGACACATATATATTGAAATTCACCAAGATTCAGAGACAGGAAAAGAGTTAACTTTTCCTCTACTAACAGCCGATTTTGTTTGTTTAGGTAACTCATAGGGCTATGTGGATGAACTTAATTACAGCTCATGCGATTTGGAATAAACCAATTTGGAGCAACAGCCGACTTCATTTGTTGCTTCTATCCTTAGTAAACTCCTTCTCTCTAACATGTCACAATAATTAACTTGCAACAAATAGACCTATTTTGAATCTAGCTACATATGACACATATATATCCAATAAAGTCTACATTGCACAGTAAAGTTTATTAAACTAAATAATCTTGACTAGTCAGCACAAAACCACAAATGAATCCAAGAAACATCACAATCTTGATTACTCATCCACGTCGCCGGAAAATCAAGAACCGACCTTCCTCGCCGGAGACGAAGCAAATACGGCAGACGGGGCATTGCAAGAAGATCTAAAAGAGCCCATTACGGACACTGCGACGGTCCTAACCTTAACAGCCAGCTTCTTCAACCTCTCCGTCCTCGACTGCCCCAAACCGACGTCCTTGGACGACACTAAGGTGTAGCTCTTGAGGAAAATCTGCCTATGCTTCGTCCTTACCTCTCCTCTGCCCCAAATGATATGAACCTCCTTGCGCTTCGAAAGGGCTCTCCAGCTCCGGCCTCTTGGCTCCGCGGTGGCGCTTTTTTGATCCAACGGCTCGTATCCGACGAGCCTGCCGTTGAGAGTGGAGCTAGTGTTCCTAGCAAGAGTGTTCATGGCTGAGGCTCGGTATAGGTGCACTAGATGATATGATCTTAGTCTTATAAAGAGTTTTGATTCTATTTTTTAATACTAGCATGATAAGTTTTCTCAATTTTTTATTTATTTAATGTGAGTATATAAATATAATTTTTTTTTTATCAATTAGTCTGTTTATTTTCCTCTAGTTTATGGTTTTGTGTTCGTTTTTGGCGGGCGGAGAGTGAGAATAGAGTCAAGCAACTTAGTTACCAAGAGCTTTCTCTTATTCCGTGTGAGAACGTGCACAACTTAAATTTGGAAAGAAATGTGTGAGGAGATGAATATTTACCTAAGTATATTAGCTTAAAACAAATTTATATGTTTGTTGTTAAAATCAAATCCAAATTACAAATAAGAAAACTTAGAAATATGAGTGGTTAGATCGGTCATTGACAGAGACACATAGGCAGATGAAAAGTCAAAATTTAATATTATAATTAAAATGGGAATAACTAAAATAAATAAATTAATAAGGTGATGTGGTTAGAAAATCTATCACATTTACGTAGGATTTAACATATTCAACTTATTTAACTAAAAAAATTTAATCACAATATATCAAACCATTAAATTTGGAGGTTAATATCTCATAAATATTTATAATAAGAAATCAGTTTGATAAATTTTTCATAACAATTAAAGCTTTGTCAAATTATTATCAGCTTGACTAGAGGGGTACAACCGAACCGTAACTCTCGGTTGTGAGAAAAATTTAATCGAAACTGAGCATCAAACGGTCCGTTTGGTTTTGAACCGTCAATTTCAATTCTATAATTCGGTTAAACTGACAAAATAAATTAAATAAAAAAAATTAAAACTATAAACAGGCACACCTATCACTACTACAGATTTGGTCGTTCCCGGAGAGATATTGACAAATCTCGCCGGCTTTGTGGTACCAACCCGATGAGACTTATATCTCGCCGGCTTGGTAAACACCTACCCGGCGAGATATTCAATATCTCACCGGGTAGGTGTTTACCAAATCGGCGAGAAATTCAATATCACGTCGACATGGGAACTAAAGTACGTAGGTTGTAAAAGTCAATGGTCAACGTTCTAGTACATTATTTTTACCGGCGAGACATTGATCAAAGTTTCACAAGGAAAGATATAGATTAAAATAATATAATAAAATAATAATTTTTTTTATCCGGCGAGATATTGCTCAAACTCTCGCAGGGAATGATATAGATTAAAATACTAATTATGGTTGACTAAATACTCCGTCGACTTATCGGTTATGATCATGTGGTTCTATTTGGCGAAAATTTAATTTACATAAGTAAACCATCATAATCTACATATCCAATCACTATCAGATTTTTCTATAGTAACGGCGTATACATAATGCATACGCCGTTACAAAAATATTAGTAACGGCGTACGCAATAGTATACGCCGTTACTAATTGTAACGGCGTATAATACTGCGTACGCCGTTACTCTTTCTAATTTTTAACGGCGTATGTAGGTAAGTACGCCGTTACAAGATCTTCCCGTTATGTTACCGTTATATTACCGTTATGCCGTTGTGTTACCGTTAATTAGTAACGGCGTATTTACCTGCATACGCCGTTACAAAATCAATGTATGAATCTTCACAGAACCTCCTCCCATTCTCCCCACATTTTTCTCCCAATTCTCTCATACTTTATATTTCCCGACAAGGGCATTTCCGTAATATCATCTCCATTTTTCGACAACTCTCTCTCAAAATACTACGGTTCATATCATCATTCTCCATATTAGCAGGTACGTACATTTTTTTTTATTAATAATGCATTATGTAATGTATTTTATTAATTTAGGTTAAATGCACATAGATTATTCCATTAATTTTGTTGTTATAATGATAATAATTAAATAATTTAATTGTTGTTATAGTTGATAAATATAATCAATTTTAATTGATTATTAACCGTAGTTATTTGTATAATATATAGAATGGATCGTGGGTGGATAACATCCCGTAAGATGAGTGAGGAGTGGATGAACGGATTAAGCAGTTTCGTCAAATTTGCGAGACGAAACGCGCAAACAGATGGCGTGGGACATTTCAAGTGTCCGTGCACTAGATGTTGTAATTATTCTTGTCACGATATGGACACCATTTGCGATCATGTATTGAAGAAAGGTTTCCTTACATCGTACAATGTGTGGATCCATCACGTCGAAGCTAGAGGGCCTAGTTCGAGTCGGCCTAGTTCGAGCCGAAATATAGATATGAGTTTCCCGTCAAGTTCGCATAATCCTCCTTGTTCGATGTCGGCGCACACTCCAGAGTACGTCGATCTGGTGCATCAGTTCGTGAATGATGTAGATCCATCTAGAGATGTAAGGATTGGTGAAGATGAAGGCGAGAACGACGAGGATGAGTACGAGGACGAGGACGAGGACCCACAGTTGGAGATAAGTTCGGTGACCGAAGTCGAGGCCGGACTTGCTAAAGCGAAGATGACGGCATACAACCGGTTGGTGATGGAGTCACAACAACCGTTGTACAAAACTACAAGCGTTGTCATTAGTGAGGATACTTCTTTGGAAGCGATGTTAAGGATGTTGGGTATCAAACAGAGCACCGGAATGTCAGACGCGGCTTTTACCCAGGTCACGAAAGAGCAATGTCGTATGTTACTGAAATTCTGAATCGTAGCCGAGTCAAGAAGTCGAACACGAAGTCGTAACTTGTGTATCGACTACTTTTCTAAGAACGTAAACCGTAAGTAAAATAGTAAAAAGATAATCACGACACTAGAGATGATTACCCAGTTCGGTGACTCCGCACCTACGTCTGGGGGCACTTTGCCAGTGGAAAGGTTTTCACTATCAGGTAGTCAATAGTACAACTTCAAGTACCAACTAGCTATCACACAAGCTATTGTCCTAAGCTACTATAGATATCACCGTGAACAACCTCGACCAAGGGCCTCTCCCCCTGTCTTTGAGATCCTCTCAATTCCACCCTTCGAGCAAGCCTATGCTCGGTGTCGTCGTCTTCTTTGACGGAGTTGTGAATCTTCAATCACAAACAAAAACCCTAACCGATCCAAACACTTAGTCTTCGCGACTTAAGGTTTGATCGGAGCAAAGACCCGTTCTAGCGAATCTTAATCAGCCTCTCAACACGCCGATGGTGCACGGTTAAGAGCTCTGAGAAATCTTGCAATTGTTAGAACAAGAACGGATGATCTGCTAATGGGAAGCCAAGGGCTTTTTATAGTAGCTCACATTCCTAATCCTTCTCGGACCAGGAACAGGAAAGTCAGGCAAGTTGTTACCGCCTTCCACGACGGCTGGAAGTCGTCTTGCCTGTTCTGACTTCCTAAATAAATCAGGCAAGTAGAGTTGCCGCCTATTGCTGACGTGTTACTGCCAGCTGGAAGTCGCCTGACTTGTCGACGTCACTCTCTTGCGCTCCAAGTCTTCGTGGCGCCTTTCTTCTTTCGCTCCAAGCTTCGTCGAATTAGGAAAGCTTCAGATCTTTCCTAATCTGGATCGCAACAAGTCGCTCCACATGTCATGTAGCATGTTGCACGACTTCTTACTTTTGCGCTAAAAAATTATGCCAACAATTAAACGTACCAATGGGTGGGCCAGGACGGGGAGCTCCGTAATGCGCCTTATGGGGTCAAGGGTGTACACCGGAAGGCCGTACTTGAGCATATCCGAGCAGTGAAGTTCCCCTCCGGATATCCGGGAAGTTTGAAGATCAAGGTCAATCCTGATGAGAAAAAGTTTCTCGGACTTAAGACCCACGATTGTCACGTGCTTATCCAACGCATCTTCCCCCTTGTCATTCGGAAGTAAGCTCCGACTCATGTGGCAGAAGTATTAGGAGACCTCGGCAGGGTGTTCCAGGTGTTGTGCACGAGGGAGCCGACGAAGAAAACACTAAAAAAATTGCACGAAGATAGGGTGGTTTTAGTCTGTAAGTTGGAAACTATCTTCCCTCCATCATTCTGTACGATTATGGTTCACCTGCTACTACACCTACCGGATCAAGTTATGCGGACCGGCCCAGTTCATTTTACTTGGATGTTTCCAATTGAACGGTATGATCCTTCTCTTCGATAATTTCATTTCCAATTACCATTGAAATGTATAATCGAATTTCACATTAACATTCATATTTTGAATGTAGGCAACTTGGCGTGTACAAGAAAAGTGTGCGAAACCCTCGATATCCAGAAGGTTGTATAGCCCAACAGTACTTGATGCACGAGTCTGTCACCTTCACTCAAATGTACCTAAACCGCGCCACTTCAGCCATGGAAACATTTGTTAGTCCAGCTCTGGGTTTCCACTTATCAGTTGTTTCCCCACATGTACAAGTAAAAAGCGTGGTGCGGAACGAGAAATTGAGCGCATCCGAGATGTTCTGGGCAAATTGGACTGTTGTTGAGAATTGTGACGAAGCAGATAAGTACGTAGAATCACATCGAGCAGGATTCGTTCAAAGATTCCCTAGAAAATCTCTAAAGGACCGAGTTATGTCATTCATGTTTGAGTGGGGAAAAGTTGAAAGTACAATATATCTTATGTGTAAATTCATACAACTTAATTACTGCAACTAATATTAGAATTTAATATGCAGATTGTCGGTCGAGGGGAACAACGAGAGTTGATACTACTATCTGCAGGTCCTCGTTCTTCGGCCATTTATTCACAGTGTACTGTGAATGGTGTAAAGTTTTTAACGTTGCGAATCGACCAAGGCCGGAAAAATCAAAATTTAGGGGTCATGATTGAAGCAAACAGAATATGTTACTACGGTGTTCTTATGGACGTCGTTGTCCTAACCTATTCTGAAAGCATGCCAGTCGTTTTGTTCAAGTGTCGGTGGTACCACGAACGAACCGTGAGGAAGGACGACAATGACTTCATTTCCGTAAACACTTCCACGGATTGTCATAAAAAAAACCCGTTTTGCCTTGCTATACAGGCGAAACAGGTGTACTACATCAACGACCCGGATGTGGTGCACTTTGCGACTTCGTGGAAGGTTGTCAACGTCGTCTCTCATAGGGGTAACTACAAACCGAGCACTTTAGCTTGTGCAGGTGATGAAGAGCCGGAGTTCGAAGTAGATGAACCGTACCAAGAAGATTGACATGGTGCGACCGGGTGGTGTAAGGATCGACTTGTGATACTTACACCAAAATCCACGGCCTGTCTATACAGCTGATTCAGAGGAAGAAGAAAACGAGGACGAAGACAACGAGGACGGAGACAACGAGGACGAAGATAATATGGAAGGGCATGAAGATTATGATTCGGCCAACTCAAATAGTTAGACAAATATGTATTTATGTTTGCAACCGACTATCAATAAATTAGTTCATTTCCGTAAACACTTCCACACATTCATCATTTTTCATAATAAAATAACTTGTCATTTCCGTAATTTTGAAGGAAATGCCCCAAAGGGCATTTCGGTAATTTCTAAGGAAATGCCCCTAAGGGCATTTCGGTAATTTTACAGAAATACCCCCAGGGGCGTTTTCGGTAATTTTTAAATAAATGCCCCTAAGGGCATTTCGGTAATTTTTACGAAAATGCCCCTTTGGGGCATTTTTGGTAATTTGTAAAATTCAAAATTCTTTTTTTGACGATTAATAAATTTGAAATCGTCTTTAGATATAATGACCTTCTCGTCAAGCGATTCAAACCAACGACAGAAGTAGCCTCATGCTCGGGCACCGAGGCATGAGTTAATGGACCCGAAATTCTTCTTGGCTTACGAGCAGTCGGCGCTCGACACACCGCCTCCGTCGCCGCCTGTTGGTGGGGAGTCCCCTGATCATATTGATTGCTACACTCCCTTACCTCCACAGCCGACTCAGCCGACCCCCGATTTCGGTTGGGGCTACCAGGTTATGCCGCCTACATTCACGGGTTGCGAACTCTCGAATGTAGGAGCATCCTCTACGCAGTCTCCGCCTTTGAACGAATACGGTTTTGTTTCCCTAGAGTGGGACGAGACGCCAGATAAGGAGTTGTATTTCGACTTCAAGCTGCAGCCGAATTGCTTGAATACCAAGAGCTGGATGGCCAGGAAGAACGTCGATCCAAAACAAGACGTGTCCCTCGACTTGGAAGAAGAGGCAATATCCAAGAAAGGGGGACCTTTGGGATTGTTTTGGGACGCGGAGTTACAGCGTTCATATTTTATTTTGATACAGATATACCTTAAGACAGCGTTGCTGGATTGGAGGCAGGACCCGGCTAATATAGACCAGCACGAAAACTTAAGAAGGATGACCGAAGTGGAGGAGACTGAAGTGATGATGTTAGCGAATCAGCATTGTCACGACCTGAAGCTTTCCGCGGGACGATTAGATGCCAAATTCCCCCGAGGACGCAAAATTTGGGGATTTGGAGATGATTACCAGGTACAGGCCAGACCTAGAAAACGTGGTCAGTCCTCCAACGGTGTGTCTCCAGAGGAGTTCGAAAATATGCAAACTAGGCTCAGCCATGCGACGGAGCAGACTGCCGCGCAGAATGAGAGGTTCGAAGCTCAAGAAAGAAACATGGAAGCTCAACGAAAAAGCTTTCAATGGATGTACGAGCAGATGCGAGCAGCCAATCCTTCTCTGCCCCCCTACGACCCAAACATGTTCTCCAACTTTGGTACTCCACAGTCGTAGTTTAATTCATGTCATTTTTATTTAAACAATTGTAATTTTTATTTATTTGGATTTGGATTTTAATTTGAATTTGAATTTTAATCTGCAAAAAATAAAAACTAAATAAAAATTATATATTATATATTATATTTAATATATAATTTTTATTCGGTTTTTATTTTTTAATAAATAAAAAATTGTAACGGCGTACTCTAGAGTACGCCGTTACAAAGTGGTTTTTAAAAATATTGTTTTAATAATTTGTAACGGCGTATTATTTGACAAAATACGTCGTTACTAACTTGACGGTGTCAAGTCGTGTAAACGGCACCGTCTACTTAGTAACGGCGTATTTTTTCAAATAATAAATTAATGGCGTCATCGACGGTTACGCCGTTAACGGATCGCTAAAACGACGTCGTGTTGGTGTAGAGGCGTCATGTGTACGCCGTTACAATTTGTAACGGCGCTTTTGTAACGGCGTATTGTCTAACGGCAATTTGTACGCCGTTACAAATTGTAACGGCGTATATTTGGTCTGTAACGGCGTATTTGCATACGCCGTTACTAATGAAAAAAAATGGCAGTGAACAGTTTCGATTTTTATAATTCAACGGGATGTGGACATCGTATGTTTAGGGTATGTAAACCCTTACTTCCCATAATCTTAAACCTCTACATTCAACACGATTCAATATTGTCAAAATATTTTCTTGATCCAACCTTACGGATGGAACCGAAGATATATTTCTCTATGTCGGGTAAAATTTCTAATAATTTCATTTTCAAATCGATCTCGATAAAGTACTGGATGAGACGAAAGACGTGTACATATATATATAACGAGTTTCTAACTCTAACCCCTAATTATGAAATTAAAATTTAATTCTAAATTTTTATTGCAAGCAATCCTTAAACCCGAATCGTATAATTTTATTATAAATTTATATCTAAAATTATAAAATGTAATTATAAAATATTTTTAAATATAAGAACCTTACCGACGAGACTTTGACCAATGTCTTGCCGGCTAGGAGGTAATATTTTTACAATTTTAAAAGTTATATAATTAAATTCATGTTATAAATCTAAATCTTAATCCCAAACCAAGAACAATCTCGTTTATAACATAAATTTATTTTCTAATCCTAAACCCCAAATCTCAACCCCAATTAAACATATAATTTTGACTTTTATGGTTGACTAAATACTCCGTCGACTTATCGGCTATGATCATATGGTTCGATTTGGCTAAAATTTAATTTACATAGGTAAACCATCATAATCTACATATCCAACGGTTTAAATTTTTATAATTCAATTTTCTTACATTCGGGATGTGAATAACGTATATTTAGGGTATGTAAACCCTTACTTCTCATAACCCTAAACCTCTACGTTCAAGACGATTCAATATTGTCATAATATTTTTTTTAATTCAACCTTACGGATGGAACCGAAGATATATTTCTTTATTTCGGATAAAATTTCGAACAATTTTATATTCAAATCGACCTCGATCTAAGGTTTTAAAATTTCATTTTTAAAATGTAAACTCTTTCCCGGAGAGATATTGCCAATATCCCACCAGCTAGGTGGCACATGTTTAATTTAAATGCACATGTCTAATTTAATCAAGCACTTAGACGAGTTTTCCTCACTTTCTCTCTCGCGATTTCTTCCCTCTCTCTCACGATTCCAGACATCTCCGTCGCCTCCCCATCTCCTTCTGCCGCCTCACCGTCTCCTTTGCAGCCTCCCCGTCTCCATCTCCGGTCGAATTTGTCACAACTCAGCTCCGCCTCCTCGTCTCCATCTCCGAATCTGCCTCAACTCCGGTCCTTGCCTTCTCGCCGGAACACCTCGATTCACCGGTAAGTGCTCGTAAATTTTGAGTTTAGGGACGTTTGATTTTAGAATTTAAGGTTGGATTCACTTATTTTGGGATTTAAGGTTTGATTCACTGATTTAGGGTTTGGTTTGTTGGATTTAAAGTTTGATTAACTAATTTTAGGTCAAATGAGGTTTAGATTCTGAATTGGGTTTAGGATAATGCAATACTGAATTGCTTGATGCTTGAATTATTTTGATACATATGTAGATTATATGAATTGCTTGATTCTTGAATTGTTTTGATACATATGTAGGCAATGTTGTATATTTCGGCCATGGCGGCCACCGTGGCGGAGTCATGTCGCCGGAATCTCTATTACCGACACGATATCACCATAGCATAGTGCGAATGGCGGGACGAACGTCGTGGCGGGCTAAGAAGGCGCCCTGGCGTGCGAGTTACCCATATCGCCATGGCGAAGACCACGACGGAGGTGGCGACGTCCTGCTTGCGAGTCGCCCAAACCAGTTGAAAATGGTGGCGCTGTGACTAGTGAAAGAATTGAAGAAGAAGACCTTGACTTTCTTGTTCTTTTTTAATAATTAAATGGTTGCTGGGCTGACTGAGTGTTGGGCTGCGCAGGCCCACCAGCGCAACCATTTTCAATGGGCCACACTCCACATTTCACACAAACCTAGTAGTGGTTTTGTTTTTAAATACTTTTAAGGGATAATGACACTATGTTACACCTAACTATAGTGAAATGATATTTTCTTACCTTAACTATTTTTTTTCTTTTTTAATACCCTAACAATTTTTTTTGTGACAATCTACCTCTAAAATGCCTAATATACCTAAAATACCCCAAATTCAATTAAAAAAAATATAATTGAACTAATAGTGAAATCAAACTAGTTAAAATTGGGCCGGTTCAAATCAGATTCATTTACCCGACCAGAGGGATTTTAGGTATATTAGGCCTTTTAGAAGTAGGTTGTCACAAAAAAGTTGTCAAGATACTAAAAAAGAGAAAAAAATAGTTAGACTATGAAATTGTCATTTCGCTATAGTTAGGTGCAACAAAGTGTCATTATCCCTATTTTAATGACTTATCTTTTTAATTTTTTAGTTTTTAGTTTAATCTTTTATTATATATATATATAACGTGTGTCTTTAAATAACATTAATCTATTTTTTATCAGTTTAATCTTGTATATATTTAGTTTAGTAAATATTCATTTATTTGTGCATAAGGTCTCATATATTTTTGGTTTTACTTTAATATTGTAAGTTGTATATGTTTACTAAATGTTGAATCGTGTATATAATCTTGTTTATTTTTTTTTAGTTTAGTCTTATATGTATTTACTAAACTAAATATGAAGAAGTATATTGATTTATATTAAATAAATTATAAAAATGGAAAATCCTCATAGCCCCGAAATTCCCTGTCCGCCATCATAGCGTCATGCGACATCTACAATATTGTATGTAGGTAATTGCTACACATGTAGGAATTGAGTAATTATTAAATTGATCACGTGTTAATGTCTTTATTGTTGAATAGTTTGTACATGAATTGAAATTTTTTGAAATGATTTTGGATTTTTGACAATTTTGAAAGGATTGTGATTTTGGATTCGTACAAATCTTTCAGCATGTATAAAGAAAAAAGAAAGGTGAGGAGAAGAGGATGGCCCAAGAAGAAATGCTTCTTGAAGCGGCTCAAACAAGTTCAAGATTTAATGGACAATGCTATGTCTATATAGATTCCCAAAAACTTCATTTATGATTTTATGACCTGTTATGGAAATGGCTTTTTCAATCAAATTATGCCATTAACTAAATAACTATGACTACAGACATAATGAACTCTTGGAACTTAAACTGTGTTGGCAAGGGATGAAGAAGTGAAGAAAATAACCATAGTGCATAAAGCTTTATACAATGTCTCATAGATTTAGTAGTAATTGTCAAAAGCTGGTAAGCTTAACCTCATTAGATGATATTAATTTTCATTTTTTCTCTTGTTTGGATGTAAAAGTTGTTAAATATTGCCTTGCATAGCTGACTGAATAGTGAAATTTTTGTCTATACATATGTTAGGTTCTTTGTGTTGGAGAGAGTGATATAGCTCCTTTACACCGTTCCCTTTTGGAAGATGACTGAAATCTTGAATTTGGTAACGTTAGGCTAACAAGAACTGACTGCTGGTTTATATATGCCCTTAATCCTTATAATATATTGGCTTATTTATAAGTTTATTGGTTTCCTTTTCCAGATCCATGGAAGGCTGTAAGTGCTTTCTTGCATGTAGATGTAACAATCACATCATTTGCCTTAAGTTCTTATTTTAGACAGGTTCACTAGAACTGATTGTTCATCACTAGGAACTTATATTAAGAATTAACTAGATTGATTTTTCATATTTATGTCAAATTTGGCTGAGCTTGATTTGGATCCAATTTTTCTTAATTGTTCCATGTTCATTTACTTTACTTTGATTGAACCTGCGATTCTCCATTTTATCATATTTGAGATGCTCTCTTCTATTCTAGGTGCTGACTAGTAGACTAAGATCGACGGAATAGTTTGATGTATGCCAATTATTTCTTGATTTCATTCACTGATGATTGATAGTTGATTTGTTTTGTGTAGTTACTTGATCTTTGGTGAGTTCATGTTACTTGGGTTTAATAGAAATTTGATGTTTATTAATATTTAAATTACAGGTCTTGAAATTATATAATTTCAAAACCCGTATTTTTTTTTAAAAAAAAATACACATTTAGTCTAGCCGGCAAGACATTGACCAAAATCTCGATGAGTAGGAAGGAAAACCTACCCGGCGAGACTTTGGTCAAAATCTTGCCGGGAAAGGTTGTAAAACCTACCCGGCGAGATACTGCCAAAATCTCGCCGGGAAAGGATGTAAAACCTAACCGGCGAGATTTTGGCAATATCTCGCCGGTTAATTTACTAACGATAATTTCAAATTCTCGCCGGAAAAACTTCACCAGCCGGTGAGATATTGGTCACCTACAAGTCGGCGAGATATTGATGCAATATCTCGCCGACTATGACCATTCCCGACGAGAATCAAGGCGGCGAGTTTCGGGTGAAAATCTCTCCGGCTTGACCAAGCCGGTGAGACTGGATCTCCTGCCCGGTGGGAGCAAAGTCTCGCCGGCTTGGAGCTCATTTTCAGTAGTGTATGCTAGAAAATGTATTTATGACATTAATAGAAACAGGCCAAAATGGCTCTATTTAAATATAAAAGATTAACCACATAGTCAAGCAAAAATTATACAAATATGTTCAACTAAAGAGAAATCAGTTATGTATACTGAGGATTGGAGAGGTGTAAACGCTTGCTTTGGTGTTTGATTTTGAGTGTTATTAATATGTAAAATAAATCTGAAGGAGTAGTTTGGTGTGATGGTAGTGTACTGCGCTTGGTTTGTTGTAGACCCAATTTCTTCGGTTTGGTTGCTAACGGTTTAGAGAGATCAAATTGTAGACTGAATTGAAGAGGTATCGATTACCGATAGTAGCGCGCTACGCTTGATCTGTTGTAGACCTAGGTTCTAATCTCTCCTCGACCACATTATTTTTTAGTGCTAATAGATTAGCTCTTCGAATCGGTTTGGTTACCGACAGTTTAGAGAGATCGAACCATAGACCGAACCGAAGAGTCTTTGGTTGTCGAGGAAAAACAAACTGGGTACAACAAAAATAATCGGTTCGGTAAACGAATGGATCTATTGGTTGATTATGCTGGCGGGTAGGATGAATTTAAGAGTAGTTAAAAAAAAGTAGTGTATTGTTAAAGAAAATTGTCAAATGAAATGATCAAGTATTTAGATTTTTGACTTAATATAATAATGTCACATGGTTGCCCCTAAAATTTATGTTTTTTACTTGGGTACTGTAAAATTTTTGTTAGCATTGTGGGCAGTGGCGGATCCAGGGGGGGGGGGGGGGGGTGCCCCCCTTGCCCGGGAATTCGAAAAAAAATCATAAAATTTTTTCCGAAAATTGGATATACCCGCCCCCCCCCCCTAAATTCTGATATGTATGCAAAAATTGTGCAACTTGACAATAAAAGTTGTTTGACTTAATGGTTAAGGAGTAGTATTTTATTAATGAAGTCCAAAGTTTAAACCTTTGGAATTGAAAAACATTTTAATAGATGTGTTTTTTTTAATGATTTATGGGCCTAATTTTACTTTTAATAGTTGTGTGAGGTTTTAAAATTTGTATTAGTTAATTGTTTTTTCATTTTTCATTAAACTTTTTGTTTGGTGGATTATATTTATTAATTATTAAAAAATTCAATTTTTCAAGCAAATTTATGCAAATATTAAGTACAATAGTGGATCGTTTGATAAACAAATCGAACTTGAGACCAAATTATTCGAGTTTGAAAAGCTCGCGAACCGACTTAATTTATATATATATAAAAGTTAAATTCAAACTCAACTAAATAAATAAATAATCAAGCTCGAATTAAATTTGTTATACACATTTAGTAATTATATTATTAATAAAATTATTATTTTTAATTAAATATATTATTTAATTATTAAAATATTAATGTAAAATTTTGTCTCCTCGACAAATTTTCTGGATCCACCACGGGTTTTCCAAATTTGTAAAATTTTCACCATTATCGGAGAAGAAGGAGGTGGTGGCAGAGGCAAGGTGAGGTTGTTGATGTCGATGCCCACATGGTTGTTGTCAATATCTCCGAACTCGAAATCCTGAACAGTATCGAACTCGACGGCGAGAACGTGGTAGGTGAAGTTGCCGAGGTCGGAGGCGTTGAAGAGGGCGAGGTACTGGCTGGGGAGGGCACGGAGGTCCTTGGAGGAGGAGAAGGAGAGGGTGAAGGCGAGGCCGTGGCCGCCGAGCTTGGGGTACTCGGGGACTATGGCGAACACGAACGAGGTGGAGAAGGAGAAAGCTCTGTCGTGAGTCGTATTCCTGAACCGGAGAGGATTGTGGACATATTAGGTCCTGTTTTTGGTAGAGTATTGAGATTGGTGAAGAATGTTAAAAAAGAAGAAAAGAAACTTGTGGGTTTGATGAGCAGGATTCAAAAATTGGTCACATAAGAAAAATGGATTTGGAGGCGAGCAGAAGCAAAAGCAAAACCCACCCAAGGATTGGCTTCATGGACGAAGATGCATTTTCTACTCAACACGGTTGAAGTTTACCAGAAAGTAAAAAACATTTATGTCTAGACTGCCAAATTGAATCAAGTGTAAATTTTGCCAAGTAATTAAATAATCAATTGCAGTTTGATACCCAGGTTCTATAGATAATAAATTTAACATATTTCTTCAAAGATTATACCCAGAACGAACATCTACACTTTACACCAACGTTTTTGAAGGAATACGAGGCTCAGAGACATTTTAGTCTTTTCACCTTAAGAGTACTAACGGTGAAAATTTTGCAAACATCAATTTTAAGAGTAACCATATGACATTATCATGTAATCAAGATTCTAGATGATATTATAAAATACATGATTTTTAAAGGGAACTTCTCATGACCGTGTTTATATGGGTAATATATTCCTTCCCATACTCCTCCCTGTCCCAACATTTAGACAAAGAATAGTACAAGAATACAAGTGAAATATTTTTTCGGTTTATACATAGTTATTTTCAATATGACATTAAATGTCACGTATAATGTAAATTAATGTGTGTAAATATTCGATGTGTCATGTTGAATTAAAAAAGTTCTTACCCTAACTTTTGTATTCATGTAGATCCATTTGCATAGGAATTGAACAGTGATTAGGTACAAATGATTTTATAAAGATTGAGTAGTACTGTGATATTCATATTTTTGGAAAAGATTGCAATAATATAGAGAGCGTCAAGTGACGATGGTTTCAACATAAATGGAAAATATGTCCTCTCCTCTTGTATTCCATAGTAGTTTGGAGTTTGTGGTCCTCAAAGTGTGTGAAGGTGAGGCTATCTAGCTCAAGTTCTTCGAGTGAAGTCATTAATGGCAGTCACATTTAGATCCTCGATCGGTACCAACTTCAAACCCTTGAGCACAAAACACCCTTCTTTGCTCATTTATGGCCATTTCACGTAAATAAACGAAGCTATGTTGCGGGTCAGTAAATTCTTCTTGCACCATCATCACAACACCCACACCTTACTCCATGGAACCAGAGCCAAAAAGGGTTGAGTCCTGTGACTCTCCTCTTTTCATGTGACACACACCCTTGCCTGTGATTTGCTTCAATACACTCACCTCATCTATATATTCTCACCCATCTCTTCCTTTTCCTCCACAATTTTCTTGCCATCCAAACAAGAAACCACCAAATTGTAGCTGGCCAACATGAAGACTTTTGTTTCCTTGGTGATCATCATCATCATTCTTGTCCCGTCTCTAGTGTCATCAAGGCACATCAGCCGGCCCCACCAGCGTAATTTTTTTATTTTTTCTAATCTGTGTCAAATATTTAATTTGAGACTTTGCATGACAGATGTATTATATTGTAACACTAAAATTTTATTTGAATTCTCGTTTTTTGTTAAAAATAATAATTTACTTAGTTATGATTTTTGGATGAACAGAATATGGTCACGATCGTCACAGCGTGGTGAATAAGGATGATAAGACGAGAGATGGTAATGTGGCGGTGATGAGAAGGGGGGCGGAGACGGTGCAAGTGGCGGGGTCGAGGTTGCCGGACTGTACGCACGCTTGTGGGTCGTGCAGGCCGTGCCGATTGGTGATGGTGAGTTTCATTTGCGCGTCGCTGGAAGAGGCAGAGACATGTCCCATGGCTTACAAGTGTATGTGTAAGAACAAGTCTTACCCTGTTCCATGATATATATGTGTGTGTGCCCTCTTGTTGCCTATGTTTTTGTCCTTCCACATTATTTTCTTCAAACTAGATTTAGAAATGGCTTTCTTAATTTGTATGTAATTAGAGAGTTGTGTTCTCTTATCATCTGAGTATTCAATGAATAGTATTGTGATGATTTATGCAAGCATACTCCAAACTTTCCATGTGAAAAATGCATCAAATCTATAATTTATATACTCAGCTTGAGTTAAGGTTTATCTGACTTTAATATGTTGATATTTTTTGCAATCGATCTCACTAAAATGCAGTATTAGAAAGTTGTTTGTAACTGTAAATATACAAGTTTGTACTTTATAATGATATACTTCCAACTTTCAAGTATGTTATGTACATTGTTGCCTTGTTTTTGTTGTACCATTGACAACGGTGTCAATTTTTGAACAATAAATTTGATTCTACCATCATGTTCAACAATTAATTACTACTTCAAACATTTAAAAATTAATAGTCACGATGACAACCATCTTCTTCACATCTTCACCAACGGCCTCCAAGCTCTAGCCACAACAATTCATTATCGATCTGGTTGGTACGTATTTGTCCAATCCATTTGACTTGGACAAAACCTGTATAGTTTATGACTTAGGGGTAAAATCTCCTAAATTAAATCCACATCATCAGCCATTAGGTAAGAATTGAGAAGGACACAGGGTGGCAAAACCGTAAATAAATCCATGGTTATAATTCACAGTCTCTCACACACACAGTAGCAGTTCAATTCTAGGTCAAGCAGTGTCCATCAATGGAGTCAAATTGGGCATGCCTTCCCAAAAACGTACTGGCCTCGATCCTGGTCCGGCTGGTCCCTCTCCCCGACTACGTCCGCTTCAGCGCGGTGTGCAAGCCATGGCTCTCCGTGGCTGTCGACCACAAGAGGCTGAGAATGGTCTCCGCCTCCAAAAAGGGCTTCCCTCAGCTACTCGTCACCGACCCTCCCGAGAACACCCTCCCCTTCCGCCGCCTCTGCTGCGGCTCCTCCCACGGCTGGGTCGCCACCGTCGACAAGAACCTCGTCATCACCCTCTCCAAGCCCCTCAATCCCGCCCACTCCACCATCTCCCTCCCTCCCCTCGGCAACCAGGAGGTTTTCGGCTTCCCTTTCTGGTTCGATTTCATCATGCGCAAGGTTGTTCTCTCCGATGACCCCGATCTCTTCCCGGACCGGTACGAGGTGGCTGTGATCTTTGGTATGTGCAGGTCTCTTGCTTTTTTGAGATCCGGCGATAAAGATTGGATTTTTAGGACTAACAGCAGTCTAGGTGATGGTACATTTTTGTTTTCTGATGTGATTTGGAGTAATGGGAAGCTCCACGCCTCGGAGATGGCCTTGTCCTGTGGGATGTTGTGTTTTGAGGTTGTTGAAGAGGGTGGTGATGGTGGCACGAAGCGGCTTGTTTCGAATGAGGTTGTGAAGAGGACTGGGTTTGAAGAAGGGGAGAGCAAGAGGAAAAGAAAATCCGACAGGCACAAGAGTTATTTAGTGGAATCCTCGTCTGGGAGGGATTTGTTTCTGGTTCAGAGGTTTCTTCAAACCGAAGAAAGGGACAAGGTTAAGGACAGGAAAGAGGCGAGGCCGATGACTGTTGATTTTAAGGTTTCGAAGCTGGGTTGTGAGAAGGAGGGTTTTAAGTGGGTGGAGTTGGATAGCATTGGTGATGATGTTTTGTTCTTGGGAGACAACCATTCGATGGCAATCTCGAGCTTGGACTACGAGGACTGTGACAGGAACTGCATATACTACACGGACGATGAAACTGATGTGCTGTTGTACACGCCTCGTCGGGACATGGGCGTCTTCTACTTGGACGATGCCAGCATTGAGAAGTTGGACCCTGATCAAGATAACATGCCTCCCCCGGTTTGGATTTTGCGCAACTTGGACAGCACCTGAATCATGCGTCGTTTTGTAAGTCTTGATTAGCTATTAGCTACTTATTGATTCTAGTAGTTTATGCTTATGTTAGCAACTATGTGTTTAATTGATTTTGCACAGTTTTGGTATTGTTTTTGTCTTGCTTTGGGGAGATAGAAACTGGATTTCAGTTTTTCTCTAAATGTTTCTCATGTGAAATGAGAATTAGAGTTTTTGTTGCCTTCTTTTCTCCTTTGCATATTCTTCCAAAAGTTTCTGAATCACTTTGTTGAAGAAAAGTTGAAAAAATACCAATAGGTTAATCATTTATCTAAGTAGCGAAATACTAACTCTACAAGAATCAAGAAAATAGAAGTCAAGGGAAGAGTTTAGTTCGTCAAGCATCTTAGATTTGATCTTGAAAAGCTATTTCTCCTCTCCCATTACCCTACACGTGAGAGGTGTGTGCAAGCCATGGCTTTCAAAGATAGGCTTTGAAGGTTAAGCAAACATTACACTGTAGATCCTATGTGCCATTTGCCCTAGTTGCAGTGCAGAGCTTTAACTGTTAGGCTTCACTGGTGCTGACTTTATCTGGACATCTTACTGCTTTTGATTCTTAATAGTTAATGCAGTTTTCTATTTTGCTTGGGATCGGATAATACAAGCTTGCACTTGCATATTTTACCTATGACAATATCATGATATGTGTTTATGTCTAATTCACATTATTCAGATAGGTACAACTATTTTATTCTATTTATACATAAGAAAGTCAAGCTTCATATCTTTTTTACATACTCACACACTAATATTTATAGGTGGGCAAATTAGATTCGGAACCGGTTTCGAACCAAGATTCGAGTTGAACCCGAACTAGAAAACCAAGAAGAACTGTGGGTAATGGGTTAGTTTTGATTATGATTTTGAGAGAACCGATTAAATCGGCTCGGTCGTGAGTGTGAGACGACTGGCGAGAGAGAGAGAGAGAGAGAGAGAGAGAGAGAGCAGTCAAGACTAGCTAACTCTCGATTCAGACAGAGCCTCGTCTTCTTCTTCGGCTCTTTGGTTATGTCGTCG
Organism: Geranium rotundifolium; assembly: GCA_963920655.1. Classification (NCBI taxonomy): domain Eukaryota; kingdom Viridiplantae; phylum Streptophyta; class Magnoliopsida; order Geraniales; family Geraniaceae; genus Geranium; species Geranium rotundifolium. The sequence goes on along the minus strand of OY987315.1, from coordinate 8,374,971 downwards.
CACTTTTGCAATTCGTATATTCTCTTTATCAATATATAACTCACTGGTGGATTAAAAAAATTCCTATAAACCGATCATAATGATGTCTAAATCGACTCTGTCCTGGTCGGATTGAATCATCAGTGATTCGCCTTGTTGGGTTAAGGTAAACATGTCGGGGTGAGTCTGGCAGGTTGCCCCGGCATGCTTCCCTCCTTTGTAATTTTGCTATTCTAGCTCTATTGTGGCCTCTTTTCGACATGTTTTACTTGAGAAGCACTTGATGTAACTGTGAGATAAAAATAACATATTAAACACTAAAATCTATAAATTAAGAATAAAATGGGGTTAAAAGTGAGGAGATTTGGCTTGGGAAGGCGATGAAATTCAAACCCTATTAATAGATATAAGGGCAAAGGACAGTAAGTCACACCTAACAATATCCAAAAAACAGATAGTCACCTCATGTTTGAAAGATGACACCTAGTTACACCTAACGATTGAAAATTAACACTTAGCACCGACCGTTAAATTTTGGATGAAAATCCACACAACATGTTGTTTCCCTCAACAATAATTGCAATAGCATTTTTTAATATTCCTCCGCTAGGTACTGAACCGGAAAAGTTATTGAATGACAAGTCCAAATCTTCAAGCTGAAAACTTTCAAGAAAGTCGGGGATAACTCCAAACAATTTAAGCTCACGTCGTCCATGTCACTATCCTTTTATATCTAGGTATCTTGATTAATCATAAGTCATAGAGCCGTCATCTTTATTTAATTAATCACTGTTTCTTGATATGCGAGATGACTGAAAATGATACTTCGTATCATTTGCATGGCCATGCATTTCTTTTCAGTCATTCTTATCAAGTGGCCCAAACTGATACTTATCTCATACTTTATTATGAGGGATAAATCCCTTAGACATCTCTCGTATCACACATATAACCCATCCCCGAGCCAATCATAACCGTTATGGTTACCCTGTCACAGATAACGTTGGATTTAAGTCAAACCCGAATATTGACTATATTGTGATCACATAGACTCTTTGGTCTAAGGATACAATGACAAGCTACGACATCCGAACATGTTCATGGGAGTATCTATGTTACATATCCAGGTCGGGTCGTTCAATATCCTTTCTCCAATGATATCTATGATCTGACTCCGGCAAGCCCATTGCCAATGATAGAGCGTGATCATATAGATCCATCCTCATACTGATCGCTTCTAATGAAGCTTGACTGACCAGAGACTCGTTAAGTATAAATCATACAGATCTATAGTTCTACTATTAGTGATGACATACTCAATGATATAGATTGAATTATACGTAACTTATTACTACAACACCTTAGTAATAAAATGCCGATTTAATTTCATTACTAACGATGATACATATACATAAACATAAATAGTATTGGACTAGGGCATAAATCCTACATAACAGTGTGGAATGTAATTGGTTCAATTCAAATAAGTTCAACACGGTCATTCTCGGTCCTGTTCTAGTGGCATTTTGGTCATTCTTTTAGAAAAATTAAAAGTTTTCAACCAAAATCTAACACCGTTAGAGAACTGTAAAAAAACGTAACTAACGACCTGAGATTAAATTTTTTACTATAATTGTAGTACAATGTAAAACGTGCCAATAGAATATGGGTAAATTGTAATTGACCCTAAAAATGAAATGAACAATCCAACTAATAAAATCATATTACATATGTACTACAAAAATGAAAATCAAAACAATCTCACGATATATTTGGGTTTGATTCGTGTTTCGATCCAACCAGCCTACCACGACAAATTAAATTGCGCGCAAAGACGAACTTTTTTTTTCAGTTTATGGTAAAATGACTAAAAATAAATTCACTAAAACATCGTAATTACGGCGCAGCGCCACTGAACAAACACTTAATCTAAGTTGTTTAAATTGTCATTATCCATGAGCGTTCTTAAGAATTTTCATAAGGTAATGCCCGATGCGAAGCCTCTAGGCCAGGGGAATGAGAACCTTACTACTTGAGCAAGCAAGGGGGTTGTAATCTAGTACAAGCATATGTTTGGCATACAAAATTTGGAACATCTCCCAATCGTCGGATCTTGAAATTAATGGATGCAATTTACGCTAACTCGTCAATGACATACAAATGTATTATGAATTTATTTTGGTCATTTGACTTAACAGAGAGGTATAAACGTATTTTTATACAATTAATTACTTTTAACTATTTTTTCCTAATTTGAATATCTTCAGAAATGGAATTGGTTTCCAATTAGTTATGTTATTTTCACAAAACAGTTTCATTGTTTCGCTTACAACTATTTCATCGGTTTTCTTACAACCGTTTGATGGGTTAATTTGGAACGGTGTTGTTGGTTCACTTGAAACAGTTTTATCAGTTCATTATAACGATTTCATCTTTTCATTGCAATGGTTTCATTGATTTTGTAATTATTTCATTAGTTCACTTGCAACGGTTTCATCGGTTCGTTGATTTTGTAATTGTTTCATGGACCCCCTTTTAACGGTTTCATCGGTTCACTTGCAACTTTTTCATCGAATCACTTAACACGGTTTCATCGGTTCCATTGGAAAGGTTTTATCGGTTCACTTGTAACGGTTTCACCGGTTCACTTAGAACGATTTCAAGGGTTCACTTAGAATGGTTTACCGATTTACTTGGAACGGTTTAATTGATTTTGTAATGATTTTATAGATTCACTTCCAACAATTTCATTGGTTCACTTGGAACAGTTTCATTGACTTTGTAATGGTTTCATGGATTTTACATGGTTTAATTCATGGTTTAACTAAGAAATCAATGAAACAAATGAATCGATTGAATCAATTCAAAATGAGATGATTACATAAAACAAATAGAAGATGAATCAACTCAAAATGATTTGCGATTGAAGACGAGAGGATTACATATACAAAATAGAATGTCATAGTATCAAAGTAAATTAACCCAATTTTATAGTTCCAACAACGATTAATGAAATTTTAGAGTTTTGAAATATTACAACTTCTATATAAAATGCAGCATACTGATAAAATTGAGTTAATCCCAAAAAATATTTAAAATTAACAAATTATCCATGATAAGAACTCAACCTAGAAACACAGATATGATTGAAATCATCATAAACATATAAAGAATGCATTGTTAAAATAGATATTGAAATACAGAGCCACCAATTTAACGCCAAAAAACACAGACCGTTTTGTGTAGCCATGGTATGGAATGAGAGGGATGATGGATCGATCTACTAGTCTTAGATGGTATCGTTGAGGTCGTCATGTCGATGGATCAATGGAGGCGATGGTCTAGTTGAGGTCGCCATGTCGATGGATTGATCTGCTGGTCCTGGATCGAGCTGATACGTCATGATGTCCTAGAAGCCACCGAATCGCCAAATATTTGCGTCTGCCGAGTTACTGATGTCGAACGTGAATCACTATCTCCGTCGCCAGACATGAATCGTCATCGCTGATTTGTTCATGAAGCGTTGTCGCCGTCGCGATTCGTCGTCTCGTCTGTCATCGATGTGTTTGGATGTTGTGATTCCTACGAATGTTGGCTATTTTATATGATGGAAAGATGTCCACCCATATGTCGCGACTTAAGACGCCGATGCTCAAATCAGAAGATGTCCATCCAGAAGTCTCGGACATCACGATCGAACATCTCGCCATAAGACTTTATGGAGTTTCCTTAATTAGAAGATTTTCGAATATCAGAAGGATTCTTTCCGCATGAGCTGTGCATCAGCAAAAGGAAACTTGAAGGAAACGTAATCGGCAAGGCGTGCACGAGATCCTTTAGGAAACCCTAAATAGATCATCGTCCAACTTCTACATATATGTGATCGTCCCACCCGTAGAGGTTGGTGCTGTGTAGTTATTTCTTAGTTCATAATATACAAAGTTCCTAAGCGTGTTGGACCAGCGTGTTAGGGAGCTGTATATTGTAGGTAAGATTATAGCTTGTGTGTTCAAACAAATATTTGAGAGAAAGATTGTTTGACAGAACCGGACAAACTGGCACCAGTGGAGCTACGTGCATACCATTTAAGAAACGAAAAAGGATAGGATGAAACAATGGGATCTGTTCTAAGAGTGGACTCGAGTCAGAGGCTTGGAGACAGGGAGAGACCCTGGGTTATTTTACCACTAGTAATAATACTATAGAGCTTAGATTTGTGTGATAATCGTGAGAAGCTTTGTATGAGTGATTGATTACATATAGTGGAACTTGTTCACTGGCAGAGTGCCCCCAGACGAAGGTGACGTTGCACCGAACTGGGTAACAAACTCCTGTGTCGTTTACTTTCAGTTTGTTATTTTTGTTACTTACTTTGCACCCGCAAGATGTCTCTTAGTCTCAACATTGCAACAGACATCTTGTGTTTCACCATAATGGCATCTTATTTCACTAGGCGTGTTCCTGTTTGACAAATTATGGTATTAAGTTATGTCTGGATCCAGAGAAGGAGGCTCCGTCAACAGACCTCATATGCTAGATGGATCAAATTATGGGTATTGGAAGGCCCGTATAACCGCATTCCTCAAGACACTAGATCACAAGGCGTGAAAATCTGTGATCAATGGATGGGTAGCTCCAGCCACTACTGATGATCAAAACGTTTCTCACATCAAGGCAGAAAGTAAATGATATGATGCAGAAGACATGGCTGCCCTAGGTTATTCTTGTGCACTGAATGATATTTTTAATGCAGTTGATCAAAATGTGTTCATATTGATCAACGCATGTGTGGTAGCAAAAGAAGTTTGGGAAATTTTGACCACAACATATGATGGAACAACCAAAGTTCGAGAGTAAAAACTTCAATACCTCGTGACACACTTTGAAGCATTATCCATGAAAGATGGTGAGATCATCAGCGACTTCAATGTTCGGATTAGAGACTTGGCAAATGAATCATACTCGCTGGGAAAACCCATGAAAGATGAAGATCTGGTTCGAAAAACGTTTCGATCTCTTAGTCCGATATTCAAGATGAAGTCGATTTCCATAGAAGAAATGCACGATCTGAAAACTCTTCGATTTGATGAACTAATGGGTTCGTTAATGACTTTTGAACTCTCGCTTCTCGCTCCAGACAGAAAACTCAAGGGACTTGCCCTGACAAGCTCAACATGTCCCTCTCAAAATCAGGTAGACTCTGAATCTGAAGATGATACTGATGAAGCTCTTGCCTTGATGGTAAAAAATTATAACAGGATCATGAAGAGATTTTCAAAAGGAGCAAGGCAACATGTCTTTCAAAATGTCAAAGATATTCTTCCACAGAATTTTCAGAAATATGTCGTTAACCCCAAAGGAACCAGAAGCTCTGATCAAATAGGCAAAGGAAAAGGTATCTAGTGTCATGAATGTGAAGGTTTCGGTCACATTCAGAAAGAATGTCCAAACTTCCTGAAAAAACAGAAGTAGGGTTACAAAGACTCCATGTCTGATGACGAAGAAGAGGACAGTGATGAAGAACAGATAAGTAATTTGTTGCTCTTACTGCACATTCTTCTAGCCAAGAGTTTTCTATGGATGAATCATACCTTCTACCAGATTAGGTAATGAACGGTGCCTATGACAAACTGCTCACCTAATATATAGAAGAATCCAAAGTCCTGGAGAAATAGAGAGACACAATCGTGGCACTCACAGAAGACAAGACTAGGTTGCTTGAAACCATAGTAAATTTGAAGAAAGAAGTGAGTCGGCTCAAAGGGGAAATTGAAAAAATGACAAAGAACGTAAAGATGATGAAATCAGCACAGATATGTTGGACACTCTACTTTCCATGGGGAAACCAACTAAGAATATGCAGGTACTAGGCTATTCAGGAGCATCAACATCTCAAAACTTCTTTGTTCCTCAGCAGGACAAACGACCTATGTCTGCTAAAATACCTAAGCCACCTGGTATCCCACAAGGTCAACAACGTCATCAGATGCAACATGGGCAACGACATCATCAGACGCATCATGTTCAACAACAATATAGACCGCAACTTTTCTCCTGACATTATCGACATAAACCGGTTCAACGTCGTTACCAGATACCTCAAGGAGTCAAACATCTTCAGCAACATTCTCGTGCTATGCCAGCTCCTAGACAATCTCAAAGGGTTGTTCTACCTCAGTTGATTCCTCGCCAACAAAACCAATAGACATGTCACCACTGTGGACAAAGAGGTCACATTCGGCCTTACTGTCATTTTCTATACAAGCTCTCTCATCCTAAGAAAACTCTTAAGCAAGTATGGAAGGTAAAAGATTTATCATTCAGAGCTAATATTGCTTATACTACTCTAACTGCTTTAACAGAAAAAAATTGGTACTTTGACAGTGGTTGTTCAAGACATATGACAGGTGACAAAAACTTGCTAATCAATCTCAAACTATGTTTTGTTGGACATGTCACGTTTGGCTACAATGTCAAAGCTAAGATTATCGGAAAGGGACAGCTCAAACTCCCTGGTGTTGACTACCTAAAGGAAGCACTTCTTGTAGAAGGATTGACGGCTAACCTTTTCACTATTAGTCAGTTATGTTATCTCAACTTTATTGTAAATTTTACTCGTGATAAATGTTATATGATCACAAAAAATCGAGTCGAGATAATGCAAGGAGCTCGTTCAAAAGATAACTTTTATCTATGGACATCTTCATCGACTAATGTCGGAACACCATGCATATTCTCCAAAGCGGACGAAGCTCAACTATGGCACCAACGCCTGTGAAGAAATGGAGTAGTGGAATCGCACATGAGTTCTCGCCTCCTATAACACCTCAACAAAATGGAGTAGTGGAAAGGAAGAATAGAACAGTTCAAGAGATGGTTAGAGTTATGATTCTCGCCAAAAATCTTTCTACACACTTTTGGGCTAAAACGATAAACACCGCTTGCCATATTCTCAACCGTGTAAGTATTCGACCAGGTACGAACTCTACGTCGTATGAAATATGGAGGGGGAGAAAGCCCAACCTCAAATACTTTTGTGTTTTTGGCTCGACCTGTTACATCTTAGCAGACAGGGACGCTCGTCAAAAATTTGATCCGAAAAGTAATGAAGGGATCTTTCTGGGATATTCCAGAAATAGCAGAGCATATCGGGTCTTCAACAAACGTACAAGAACTGTTATGGAATCCATCAATTTGGTCATAAATGACACTGACCATATTTTTGAAAACATCGACTGTGAAGAAGCCGATGTACCACATGTCTCGCAAGATGTCGAGACACAATATGTCAAGACAAATGTGCCTGAAAAATGAGTCAGAAGAAGCCCCAGACACTGGAAGCGACATCGCTCATGATAATGTTCCAACAACGGGTTCAGTGCTCAGAGTTCCCTCCATAAAGGTTCAAAAGGACCATCCTGTACAAGAAGTAATAGGGAATCTTGAAGATGGAGTTCGAACCAGACAAAAGGCTCATGTACACTATCGTCAAATAATCGAAAATGTCTGTTTTGTCTCAAAGGTGGAACCAAAAAATGTTCAAGAGTCAATCAATGACGAATATTGGGTGAATGTCATGCAAGAAGAGCTTGGACAATTCAAAAGTAATGAAGTCTGGGAACTGGTGCTAAAACCGGACAACATCAATGTGATAGGTACGAAATGGATCTTAAAGAGCAAGACAGACGAATTTGAAAATATCTCTCGGAATAAAGCAAGATTGGTAGCTCAAGGGTATACTCAAGTGGAAGGAGTAGATTTCGAAGAAACCTTCGCCCCCGTAGCCAGACTAGAGGCCATTCGACTGTTGATGGGAATTGTTTGCCATCTCAAGTTCAAGATGTATCAAATGGATGTAAAAAGTGAGTTCTTGAATGGGTACTTAAATGAGGAAGTCTACGTGGCTCAACCCAAGGGACTTGTCGACCCTCATGCACCGGATCATGTCTACAAATTCAATAAAGCTCTCTATGGCCTGAAACAAGCTCCTCGAGCGTGGTATGAAAGACTAACGCTTTTTCTAATGCAAGATGGTTATGTCAGGGGAGGAGTAGATCAGACATTGTTCATTAAGAAGGAAGGGAAAGACATCATGATTGCTCAAATCTATGTTGATGACATAGTTTTCGGAGGGATGTCTACCAAGATGGTGGAACATTTTGTGAGTCACATGCAATCTGAGTTCGAAATGAGTATGGTGGGGGAATTAAGCTACTTTCTGGGATTCCAAATCAAGCAAATGAAGAATGTGATCTTTATCTCTCAAAGCAGGTACGCTGTGAATCTTGTGAAGAAGTTTGGTCTGGAAAAGGTGTCACACAAACGAACTCCCATTGCAACAAATACAAATCTGTCTAAGAATAAAGATGGAGAATCAGTAGATCAACCTATACAGAAGCATTATAGGAAGTTTGTTGTATCTCACAGCAAGTCGCCCCGACATAACATACTCCATCGGAGGATGTGCCAGACATCATGCGGACCCAAAAGTAAGTCATCTTGCTAAGTGAAGAGAATCATGAGGGATGTTGCTGGAACTACTAATTTGGGTTTGCTATACTCATTTGATACATCCTCTGACCTCGTTGGCTATTGTGATGCTGATTGGGTTGGGAGTACCACCGATTGCAGTAGTACATCAGGTGGATGTTTCTATCTAGGTAATAACCTGATCTCTTGGTTTAGCAAGAAACAAAATTCTGTGGCATTGTCTACAGCTGAATCAGAATATATAGCTGCTGGAAGTAGTTGCACCCAACTACTTTGGATGAAACAAATGATGTAAGAGTATAATGTCCAGCAAGATGTCATGACATTGTTCTGTGACAATGTCAGTGTTATAAACATATCTAAGAATCATGTCCAGCACAGCAAGACGAAGCACATAGATATTCGTCATCACTTTATAAGAGATCTTGTTAAAGAAAGGGTAATTCAGCTGGAGTACATTCCCTCCGAAAGACAATTGGCTGATATTTTTACTAAGGCTCTCGACACTGCTCGATTCGAAAGTCTACAGTCATCAATAGAACTTTGTATGATCGAGATGTCATCTAAAACTTAAAGCCAAGGAAAGAGTGGTGTGGATCATGAGAGTTAACATCCACACCACATGATGGGTCGAAAGATGTTCAGAGCCCATTCAAGAAGGAAAAAGGAAAGTGCTGACCTCACAAATATATCGTTTATTTTATTCCCTATTTTTCGGTCCCACTTATTCAAAAGGTCTTTTCTAAACTGCCGTGGATTGTCTCTCTAACCTTTCACTTTCCAAAAGATTTGCAACCCTCTCCTTTTGCTCTCCATCTCTCTCTCTCTCTGCTCAAGCTTGCACTGTCACGATAATGGTGGGCACTCGAAGCGGTAGAGTTGCGGTCAACTTTGCCAGAAAGAAGGCATTACGCCTAAAATCCATATCACCATCTTGCTCGAGCTCTGGCAAAAAAGAAAGGAGAAAAGAAGAAAGAAAAGACACGAGAGCTTCTCACTAAATCAACCAAAAAGGGTATCACCGTAGCCGAACCTTCTGAGGCACCCATTGCTGAAGCAAGTGCTATTGAAGAAGAAGCATTCCCATCTAAAGCTCCAACCTTCTCCTTGCCAGGTAATCCTGAAATCCATGGCTCTCAAATTCCTGATTCGAATGTTGTGGAAATCACTTCTACTCCGACCACAAGAGCAGAGGGTTTAGGTAGCTTTGGAAGTATTGAGGAAGTTGTAAAGGTGATTCCTTTGGAAACGATCTTTCCATCTGAAGAAGTTGGGTCTGTTGCTGTTGAAAACCCTCAAGAAGTTGAGGCCTCTATACTATCAAAAGAAGGAGATGAAGATCCAGATCAATATCTGAACAGTACAGAATGCACGCAAAGGGAAGTGTCGTGTGTGCCTCCAAAGACTATTGAGGAGGCTGAGGATGCTATGGGTGATGAAGTTGTTCTAGAGAATCCAAAATTTTGTCTGATAAGGGTCAGGTTGATGGGACTGATGATGTCCCAACACTTGTTGCTGAGAATGTCTGTAAGAATGTGCAGGAAGATGTTCCTGAAGTCAATGACGAAGATTCTGGTCTAATTAATTATGTAGCAGAAGTGCTTGCTGATCTGAGGCAAGAGTTTGAAGACAGTGAGAAAACTATTTCTCACGAGAAGGAAGCTCCTAATAAATCTGTGTCCGTTGGTCATGAGTTTGCTGAAGAAGAAGAAGAAGGGCTGAGGTCTCTAATGAAGAAAATGTTGTTGTATCCAAGTCCAAGTCCAAGAGGAAGAAGACTGCTAAGGATGTTGAGCCTGTAAAGAGGATGTCCGGGAAGAGGAAAAAGGTTATAGTTGAAAAGAAATCTGCTAGAAAGAGTGGGAAGAAGCGAAAAGTTGACAAGACAGCAAGTCCTGCCAAAACATAGTCTCAACAGAAGTCGAGGCATCTTGTGGATGAACCTACCTCGGACGAAGAAGAAGTGAAAGTTGTAGAAAAGGCTCATGTTGAGCCTAAGTATATTGGAGGTCAGAAGCTCCCGAAAAATGTTCCACCAGCCAAGATAGATAACATCTCCTTCCATCAGGCGGAGTCTTCTTTGAGATGGAGGTATGTTGCTCTGAGAAAAGTTGTCCCTAAAAAGGAACTGTCACCAAGTGCCTTGAAACTGGAGGAGATCATCAAATTGATCACTGATGCACAGCTCCTACAGAGTGTCACAAAGATTGGTACGTACTACCCACTGCTTGTCCAAGAATTTATTGTGAATCTGTCGCCTACTTTCGACATCCACACCAGCTCGGAATTTAGAAAAGTTTATGTTAGAGGAAAGTCCTGCAACTTCTCAAAAGGAGTCATCAATAGTTATTTGGGAAGAGACACTCTGGATGTCTCGGATAATGTCTCAACACTGGATGAAGTCGTAAAGGAGATATCTTGGGGTACCAAGAGATCATGGCCAACCAAGGGGAAGCTATCCTCCTCTGTTCTCACTTCAAAATACTCGGTCCTCTTTCGAATTGGCATCGCAAACTGGGCGCCTTCTTCACACGATTCTAGCATCACGTCTGAACTTTCTAGGCTAATCTACTAGATAGGTACGCGCTCAATCTTCGATTTTGGCAAATTTGTTGTTGACCATCTTCTAAAACATGCAAAATCCTTTGCGGTCAAAATGCCAATCGGCCTTCCCTCGCTTATCACTGGGATCATCCTGAGCCAACGCCCCAACCTGCTCCGAAGCTCTGATGTGGGCGGAAAGAAGCCTGCTGCTCTCTCATTCAGCTCGAAGCTCTTTGAAGGATCTCATGTCCCGGACATTGGACATCAATCTAGTGGAATGTCAAAGAAAACATATGGATCCTCTGATGTCCAGAAAAATGTTGTGACAGAGTTGTGCGAGGAAATAAAGTTTCATGAGAACACTATAGACATCATGTTCTTCAGAAAGACTATCTGTGAAGGAGTGCTCCAGGATCTCTTGCAAGACAAAAAGAGAAGGATGAAAGTTTAGGATTCACCTGTGGAGGAAGACACTGCGGATGAAGAAGATTATCAGGAATCCAGCTCCGCCAGTATCTAGTCAGTTACCATTTCTATGAACCTTGCTCTTGAACATTTTCTTTGGATAATTGTTTCAAACTTATTAAACTCAGGGGAATGTCCGAGTAGAACAGATGTAAGGTTGTTATTGAAGCCTTGGTACTTATGGGTTGGTTATTTCTTCGCTTCATGCTATATTTTTCTATGTGAGCATATTTGATTTGATTGCATATGCCTTCTTGACTTATTTTTGAGGCAAACAGGGGGAGTAATAGGCTAGTTGAGACTAGCTTCTCATGGAGAAGGACAAGAAGAACGCCAAGATGGAGCTCACTGAAGTAATCAACATTACTTGCATTATATTATTGCCTGTTTTCTAACCGTATGTCTCATACATCATTCAGTTTGAGCTACTACCAAGAGGATTGAAGACTCTCTCTCTAGGACATGTGAAGAAAGGAGTGCTCGCCCCAAAAATAGCCAAAGGGGGAGATTCTGGTTCCTACGGATGTTGACTATTTTATATGATGGAAAGATGTCCATCCATATGTTGCGACCTAAGACGCCGATGCTCAAATCAGAAGATGTCCATCTAGAAGTCCCGGACATCACGATCGAACATCTCGCCATAAGACTTTATGGAGTTTCCTTAATTAGAAGATCTTCGAATATCAGAAAGATTCTTTCCGCATCAGCTGTGCAGCAGCAAAAGAAAACTTGGAGGAGACGTAATCGGCAAGGCGCGTACGAGATCTTTTAGGAAACCCTAAATAGATCCTCGTCCAACTTCTACATATAGGTGATCGTCCCACCCGTAGAGGTTGGTGATGTGTAGTTATTTCTTAGTTCATAATATATAGTTCCTAAGCGTGTTGGACCAGCGTGTTCGAGAGCTGTATGTTGTTGCTAAGATTATAGCTTGCGTCTTCAAACAGATATTTGAGAGAGAGATTTTTTAACTGAACCGGACGAACTGACACCAGTGGAGCTGTGTGCATACCTTTGAAGAAACGACAAAGGAGAGGACGGAACAGTGGGATCTGTTTTAAGAGTGGATTTGAGTCGGAGACTCAGACACAGGGGGAGACCCTGTGTTAAGTTACCACTAGTAATAATACCACAAAGCTTAGATTTGTGTGATAATCATGAGAAGCTTTGTATGAGTGATTGATTACATATAGTGGAACTTGTTCACTGCAGAGTGCCCCTAGACATAGGTGACGTTGCACCGAACTGGGTAACAAACTTCTGTGTCGTTTACTTTCTGTTTGTTATTTTTGTTACCGACTTTGCACCTGCAAGATATCTTTCACTTAGTCTCGACATTACAACAGACATCTTGTGTTTCATCAGAATTTCAGATGCTGAAGCGGCACGATGAATTTATTGATATGTTTAGGCGTCTAGGATTAGATATATAATATATATAATGAGGTGAAATCAAATACCGACCGAGGTATAGATACAAATCGTCCGAACTGGTAGAATGTTAGTGTGAAATAATAGAATGTTAAAGTTGAATTGTAAAATATTATGGACCCGGTAGAACCTTGAAAATGAACACGGTAGAATTTCCCTGCCACGTGTTGTGCGCTGGGATAGCGCGCACGCGAATCTTCAGTAATCTAATGTCTAGTAGAATTTTGGACGGTTCAGACGTTCTACTAATTTGTAGTGGATTGCATCTCTATATTATACATATAAAATATCCCAATATCATATTTTAATTTTTTTTTCATCTATTAAATCAGGCTTTAATTAGATACGTTGATGGCAACTCATCCAATCAAATATTAGGTGTCTTAAATTTTGTACAATAAGAGTGGTTTGTTGCAGAGTCCTTCTCAAGTAAGGAACAGGTGGGTATAGCAAGGGTTAAATTTTTTTGATTATTTTAAAAAGCCGACCAAGAAATCGTTATACATGCAATGGGTTAAAGGTGAGAGAAAAAGAAGAAGCCAAGAGAGAGCTACGGCATAGGCAAGATTGTAGGAAATTGGTTGGTTTTCGAAAAATAGTGACACGAATTCGACTGAACACTCCTCCTTCAACCCTTCCCACCAATACTCATATTGGTTTTTTCCCCATCCAACCTAAAAAAAAATAAAAATGCCATTTTTCTCTTCCTCTTCTTTGTTCGCTTTCACTTTTCTTCTTGTCAATCTTCTTGACCCGCCTCTTTCTGCAAGTGGGTCCGACCCACCCCCCTGCATCATCACCATTACCATCTGCTGCTCTCAATCTCAAGTGCCATAGCAGGTACATCCCTCTCTCTCTCCTTCTCTAGCTTTGTGTTGGTGTAATTTTTGAATCACGTGTTTGTTGGTTTTGTGTAGAGTTAACACATAGGCTTTTACTTTTGTCATTGAGATTTGTTTTGGGTGTACAACTTTTTTGATTCCCAAATGTGGTTATGTTTCAGCCAATTTCACCTTAAGGGAAAGAGACTGTAAATGATGAGAGGTTCACAAATAGGAGGGCATGGATTAGGTGTAATGCTAATCATATGTAAGTGATCCATTTGTTCTTCAACTACATTTACTTTATGGTTAAATGGGTGATGTGATCTCTATTTTGCCTCTTCCCTCAAATAAAACCCACCATCCCTTTGATGCTCTTATCTTTTGAATAGGAGGAGGTTGATAATTTATGTAGTTCCTTTATAATGTGTAATAGATCAATATAATATTTCAGTGAACTCTTGCAGACTTATTACTTAATTGCTTGCTTTTCAGCCTAGAAATGGTATAATTTTCATGGCAGTGTACATTGGCTTCATGTATCTTTCATGTTGATACTTCCTAATTTCTATATACATTTCCCGTCTATATACTTCCTAAACTCTTTATACCATAACTTACACAGCTCTTGCTTATTAATTATCACTTGCATCAGATGATGAATTATATGCCATTTGTTTTCACCCAGAATGCCCACTGATGACTTTGATTGTTGTCCATGTCCGTGTGCTCAATTTAATTTAGAGGTTATACAATAGAATGTTGCAGAACCCTGCACTTTTATGGAATGGATACACCAATTTAGTTTTTCCCTTCTTTTTCTGTTTCTTCCTCTGTCTAAATTTCATATTTTTCTTCTGGCAATAGAAATAGGAATTATATCTTTCTGTTTTGCTTTCATGATTCTAGCAGCTTGTTCTTCTGTGACTATTTTGATTTGCCATTCAACTTCATTATACTGAAAGCTGCATGGACTTTAGGTTGATAAGGATGAAACTCGTTGGAGACAGAAGTAGAGCAATGAAGGGTTGGAATGGTCATGTAATTCCACTCACGTAATATCACAGTTGTCTCAATGTGTTAGTAAGTATATTCTAAGACTTCCTATTTTATTTTTATTCCCCTCTACAATTTGATCAAACTGCATTTCTAGTTCCTCTTATAGAGCATTAAAATAACATCTCAGTTTCATTTCATAATGAGAATCTAGTTTGATAAATAAATTTCTGAATGACACTGACTCACTGAGTACTCATATTTGCACACTTCCTATCTTCCCTTCTAATTCGTATCATGCTAATATGCTTTTCTTTATTGTTTTTTTATAAAGAAAACAAAAACATATGTAAATATTAGCAATACTTCTAGTAACTTTATCTGGTGTCCGGTGCATTTTGTATGTTATTCGTAACTGATACTTGCCAAATACTATTAATGTAACTTTCTTGCAAGAGATTCAAAGGAACATGCTTAGGGTAAATTAATTACAATAATGTCATAAGCAAAGTATGACAGGGTTGTCATGAGTTGATCCTTCTTCTTCTGTTTCTCTGATAACTTCTTGGTTGTTGTAGCTAATGCTATGGTTGGACCACGTTCATGGGTCGGAGGATTGTTTGGGCGCTTTAATAAACGCAACAGTGGGAAGTTTGACTGTCAGTTGACTCCTATTCAGGTAAATGAGAACGCAAATTAAGTTATGGCTCATCACTCTTCATTCATTTCATATCCATTTGCCACTGACTGATAAGGGATATAGTCTCAAATCTCTCACAATCGTAACATATGAAGAAGTGTTAATAAATATTTTCTCAAACCCTCCTACTATGTTGTCTATGCCAGTGCTTTCAACATATTGTTTTGCTATTGTGTGCATGGTCCTTCATACTTATAATTGACATTCATTTGTCCTCACTAAAGTTGAAATTTTCTGTTTTACCAGGAAGAAAGGCTTCAGAAACTTCAAGAACGAATAAAAGTACCGTATGACGAGTTTTGTTCTGCTCATAAAGTACATTCTTGAATTTGATGCTATAGTTTTCTTATATAAAGTCCTCTTCTTAGTCTGTTTAATGTGGATGATGTAAATGGATTGATAGACTTAAATCTATGTTAAGAATATCAACTTTCCATCTAGTAAATTGAAAGATGGTTGACCTGTTAGGTCTATGTTTCGATTTCTTTTCTTAGTTCTTTGTCATTATATAAACTCATCCCTTCTTATGGCAGGAAGCTCTTAGAGCTTTGTGGAATGCATCATTTCCAGATGTTCCTCTGAAAGGCATGGTTTCTGACCAATGGAAAGATATGGGATGGCAAGGCCAAAACCCGTCAACTGACTTTAGGTACAGTTCGACCATTATGAATATGAAATTGATGCATGTTTACTCTCTAGTACTGGCAGGGTCCAAAATAATGGGGGATACGGGGAGTGGTAATTTAAAGATTTAATAACAGAAATAGCGCCCTTGCATTCATAATTCATGTTCAAGTTCTAATGGATCTCTTACCAAACTACTTAGGGGATGCGGTTTTGTTGCTCTTGAGAACTTGCTGTATTTTGTCCAGAATTATCCGGTAGGCCTTCTACCCTTTTGTTGGCTTCCTGAAAGTTCTGTTTTTTCAAGATATGAGTTATTACTAATTTTATGCAAATGCAAAATGAAGACGTCTTATCGTAGGTTGTTGTTCAAGGAAGATGGAAACCGAGCAAGTTGGGAATACCCGTTTGCAGTTGCTGGCATTAACATATCATTTATGTTGATCCGGATGTTGGACTTACACTTAGGTTTGTGGACAAATCCATCTTATCTTGTAATGAATGTTTCGGCAGGAATACTTCAACACACACAGTGTTTGCATCCTAGTAATAATCTGTTTCTGTTTTGCAGAGAAACCAAAATGTGTTCCAGGATTGAATTTCGTTAGATTATTAGGAGGTGAATTGATCTCTGGATTTAAAGATGTTTTCAGGTTTCCAATTTCAGTGTCAAGTCGCCTAAACTCATTCTTTTGATTTGCAGAAAATAAGGAAGCATTTGAGATCTTATATTGCATGGCTTTTGAGCTGATGGATGCTCAGTGGCTTGCTATGCGCGCTTCCTACATGGAATTTAACGTACAACCTCTCCCTCAGATGATAAAACTTTGAGCTTCCGCTGAGTTTCTTAACCCATTGCTACCTACATTTTTTCCAGGAAGTCCTGCAGGTGACGCGGACACAATTGGAAAGGGAGCTATCTCTAGAAGACGTTCGCCGGATACAAGACTTGCCAGCCCACAATCTCTTGCACTGACACGTTCTGTTTCTGGAGATTAGAGGGTTGATAATGCAATGAGGTCGGGTTTGTGATGAATCCAAGTTATTAGCAAAGATCTTGTTCCTTCCTTCCCATGTTGTACCAGTAACAAGGTTCTAGTAGGTTCTTAGGCTTTTAGGCCACCATTGGATTGGGCAGCATATGATATTGGCGGGCGCATGAAGATACTCACAGAGTTTGATTTCTGTAGATATATAGATATTGTTTTCATCTAGAGACTGTTTATTTGTGTTCCTTTTTAGATATCGTAATGTTCTATGTATGAAACTTGATATATATGTATATCATTTCATGTTTAACCCAGAAGCCTAAATTTCAGGTATAGACATTTGACCCCTCCATGTATTTAGGAGTGAGTAAATTTGATCGCGAATCGATTCAACATCAATTCAATCGTTTGGTACATACATGTAAGAAATTGTACAATACTCAAAATTGATATAGGAGTCCGAAAGAGTACCTAAAGAGTTTTTCGAACACATTTGCAACCGTCCAACAGATGGGAGCTGTTGTCTTACTACAAGACTTTATCGACCTTTAAGGTTGCAACGAATTAGGTGGCCAACGACATATCAGTTTGTGGCAGCCACGCTGTGGTTTACCATGTCTACGGATGAGTGACCGGTCCTCTCATACCACTTAAACTAAGGACTAATTATTTTAGTTGAGTTTTTATTGATCCAATAAGGTGTATATATATTTATAAAAAAAAACAAATCAAGATTAAAAATGATTTACATATTTACAAAAACAACATATCCGCCAATAAGAATAAATCAAATAAACCATAAGAACAAAAGGATACACTCATATTTTCTCGTAGCAACGGCGGACGACAGTTGGGTCCGCCGTCACTATGCGTACAAGAACGACAGACTTACTCGGTGCGCCGTCTCAAAGTTGGCAACGACAAACCAACTGAACCACACCATCACTATGTAAACTAGTGACAACGAACCGGTCGAGGTTCACTGTTACTAATAAGTTGACCTATTGACCAAATAAGACCGTTACATGCTAACAGACTGAAATTGGGTCGTTGGTGTAACCGTTAATTAAGGACTGCGTGTTGTAGGAGGTCTGATGTGACTAACATATAAGGACGACGGGGCTCATGAAGTTGTCGTCACTAATTCAGATTATATCACATACAAGCCTTTCACTTCCTTGATTTTTCACAAATTTTCTCTTATTTATCCTTCGAAAAAAAAAAATTCCTCTCTATGTTGGTGCATTTAAATTTATAGAAGAAAGAGTTTGGAGTTCGTCGGCTACAAGGTATGTATAGTTATATGTTATGTACATATAATATATTTGCATTTCTTGTAATTAAGTAATTACAACACATTTATATTGTCGTAATTGTATGTATATTTCGTATAGAAGAAATGGATCAGAGGAGTATAAGAGTCGAGAGAATGAGGGAGGCGTACATGTTGGGAATGGGCAGATTCATCACATTTGTGGGGGCAAATGTTCGACAAATGATGCGTATCTGTTTAAGTGTTTGTACGTGAGATGTTGGGGTATATAACAACGTGGAACAATTCTCTAGCAAAAGTAATCAACATAAATAAAAAACAATCACACAAGAACACAAGGATTTACGTGGTTCGGAAAACTGCCTACGTCCACGACCACACTACTCTCTTCTTGTTGCTCTCAACTCATGAATAATTGCGGGGTTACAAGTACATGTATTTATAGTGAAAAACTAAGGGGAATTAAGAAAGACCTAGAATTCCTAATTCTTAAATTCTTTTCTAATTCATTTTCTAATTCCTAATTGTTTCAGACCATACAAATTATTTCCCAACTTACATTCCAGGTCTCCATTCTCTAGAGATATCTTCTCTTTGTTCTTAGTTGACTCCCACTTAAATGAATCATCCATCTGAACTGTCTTTATGTGACAACGAGACTCGTTACTCTCTGCCAACAACAAATAATTTGGTGATGGAGAGAACTGTTCGGGTGGTCTTTAACCTTTCTTCAATCTCCTTGCTTAACCTCTTCTTGTCGAGTAAACCTTTGTAGGTCTATGCACATCTGGATGCACTGTTTCTAGCTTTCCACCCTTTGAAGACTTCCTTGACTCCGTGAAGCTAACCTGTTTTCGTTTTTTGAACACACCTAGTTTACAAAAATCAACTTCCACATTCTTCAGTTCTGAAATCTTCTTCTTCCAAGCTAGCACCTTCATTCTTTTCTCCCTCTTATGCCTAAATCTTTGGCGCCATAGAGTTGAATGATCAGCCCATCAGTAATTGCATTATCTCTCTCAACTGGCATCTCCGCCATATACAAAGTTCCTCTCTTCCAACCACGCGCAATAACTAAATTCCCCTTTGATACCTTCCATTGTTCATCTCCAAAGGTTATCTTGTATCTCAAAATGTCTAACTGACTCACCGAGATCAACATTTTCTTTATGGCGGGGATATACCTGACATCCTTGAAAGTCCAAATCGTACCCATGGGAGTTTTGAGATTCACATCTTTGATGCCCGTAATTTTCATCGTCTCATAATTCGCTATATGAATTACTTCTTTCATAGGTCTGAAGCTCATTAACACGTCCTTGCAAGGGGTAGTGTTCAAAGAAACACCTAAATCCATGGTCCATGATTCAACCGGACTCTCTACACAACATATCAAAGCATCATCTTCGAATTCCTCAATTGCATTCACTGAGTTGTCCTGCTTGCTTTCCTTCTTTGGGTTGGGGCACTGATATTTGAAGTGACCAGTTTGTTGGCAATTCCAACAAGTAGCGTCTGTTCCTCGTTGTCTAGACTTTGATCTCCCTCGCCCCTCTCTTTCCCCTTTCAGACATCCTACCTTTCTCTTCCACGTTCAACACAGAGTATGAAGATTCTCCTGGATTCCTTCGAACGAGGATCAAGTCCCTTACTCCTTCGAACGATAGCTTAGTAGTTCCAGTTGAGCTACTAACTGCTGTAACGGTTCCTGAACAACTTTCAGGCAACAAAAATAGTAACAACAGAGCTTGTACCTCATTATCGAATTTAATATCCACGGACACTAATCTTCATTATCGAATTTAATATTCGTTCACATGATCAGTAATATTCGTTCACAACAGAGCTTGTACCTCATTATCGAATTTAATAATCGTTCACATGATCAGTAACACTAGCGTACTCCCTCGTATTGACCAATTAATGAATCAAATATACCTTATTTGATGCATACGACTTTTCATACATATTTGATAGCGGCTTAAAGAGTCCGTAGGTAGTTGTCTCCTTCATGATGTTGTATGCAACATTCTTTGCCAATGTCAATCTCACCGCACCAAAAACTTGTTGATCTAGCAACGTCTAGTCGCTCGAACTTATCTTCTCCGGTTCGGTCTTTGACATAGGTTCATGTAGCCTTTTCTGGTACAAATAGTCCTCTATTTACATCTTCCAAAATCCAAAATCCCTTCCGTCAAACTTGTTGATTCGAATTTTCCCTTCTTCTGCCATTGCTCCCACTTGTCACGAATCTGGCCTCTGATACCAGTTGTTGGGGTATATAACAATATGAAACAATTCTCTAGCAAAAGTAACCAAGAGAAATAAAGAACAATCACACAATAGCACAGGGATTAACGTGGTTCGGCAAATTGCCTTCGTCCACGGCCACACTACTCTCTTATTATTACTCTCAACTCATTAATAACTGCGGGGTTACAAGTACATGTATTTATAGTGAAAGGCTAAGGGGAATTAAGAAAGACCTAGAATTCATAATTCCTTGTACATTAAGAATTCTTTTCTAATTCATTATCCTAATGCAATTAGGAAATTGTGGCTTCCTAAATAAATAGAAAAGTCTCCACAACCCAACAATGTACCGGTTGGGAATGGGCAGATTCATCACATTTGTGAGGGAAAATGATCGACAAATGGTGTGTATCGTTTCAAGTGTTTGTACATGAGATGTTGTAAGGGTTGCGTGTATGTACATCATTTGCAATAATTTACAGTATAAGGTGTAGATCCAGAGCTGCAATTGGGAAATGAGTGTGCCTTAAAGTTAAACAAATATTCTTGTTCGAGTTCGAACGTTGATCTTGTGCAGAAGTTCATGAAGGATGTAGACCCATCTTAGGATTTTTGGGTAGAAACAAACACGAATAGGATATGGTGGTCGAAGTCGAGTAGTCAGTCGCCAGAGCAACTAAAAAGGAGTACAGTTGTTTGGTAACGAAGCTCCAGACACCGCTGTACAAAAAACAGTGCCGACAAAACTTTATTAGTAGCACTATTACAGATCTTGTCCATCAAGCAAAACACTAGAGTGTCAAACACAGGTTTTTCACAACGTCGCTGGAGATTATTCTTGTATTTTGTTAGAACCTAATACGTATACATCGAGGTATGTAGCAATTAAACAGAGATTAAAGGAAATTGAACTACCATATGAGAAACACGATGCATATTACTATGAATGCAGTTTGTACTACGAAGAGCATGGAAAGACATAAAATTTAGCATTTGTGGAGAGGAAATGTACAAGAGTGTCAGAAATTTATTTATTGTGAGCAAGATGTTGTGGTGCCTAGTAGGGCGGATCTTGACGACTCGATTGTAAAAGTAGGGCGGATCTTCCACGCACACCGTGACCACAAGGTGGGCGTACAACCATACCTCTAATGACCTTATTAGTAACGTCGTGCCTAGTAGGTCGTTATTGTTAATCGTGCCAACATATAGTTGGCAGGCTTAAAGAAAAGGCGGATGTCCGTCGTCACTAATAGTGACAACGTATTTTACACTTTGTGACGGCAGACCCGATCCACCGTTACTCAAAAAAATGAATAGTGATATGAGGAGAACTTCATTGTGTTAATGGACAGTTATTGATGATACCTCCACATCTTCATGTCTACAAGTTTTTATCTGTATTTTTAGATGCTCTCAAATTTGTACAAAGTGAGTAAATAAGAAAATTGAAATGATTAGATCCAAGAAACCTAAAATAAGAGATTATTTACCCGTATGTACTGAAGAGAGGTAAATGAACATTTCATATATTAAAGAGCCGTCAATTTTAGCAGACAGGTGACAAGCTTGGTTGACAACTTTGTACAAGCCATCAACTCTACACCGTGCATATTGTTATTTGTAAAATATTATTGAATAATTAAAAATTTTTAATATGCTCAAATATTTTAAAGAAGTGAACTATTATAAATTAAATAAAAAATTGCATAAAAAAGAAAACAATAAATTAATATAAATGAATATCAATAATAGCATAACGAAAATCAAGTGAGGGTAGTGACGTGTAAAACTCGTATAGTTAAGGATAGTGATCATGAATTTTCTCTTTGGTAAATAATGTTGATGTGATCAAAGGTGCAATGGGTTTCTCTTGTATTTTTTTATCATCATATAAACTTTCTTCCCATTTTTTCATAATAAATATTATTTGTTTTTGTTAAGGTTCAATTCAATGGAAACATGAAAATAGGCCTACATAGAGTTATAAATTGATTCACATATCCGAAAACTGAGATAAAGTGACATTTTCTTTTATTTACATGTCATGATGAGATGACTTACTTTATGTAGAATAAGTAGGTTAAAAATGATTGACAATTCGATTATTATGAGAGTGAAATCTAAAACCAAAGATTACTTGAATAGTTGGTTATGCACTTGAACTTGGGTTCAAGGGTCTGTTCGAGTCACGTTGCGGTATCTTGTCTTTGTTTTCAACTTTTGTTGGACCTCTATCTCAACTTTTTTTGGGTCTCTCTCTCCCGGTGGGAGTCAAGTAACAGTATTTGGCCTCCTTCTACATAAGGGTGTGTCTTGAGCCCGAATCTTGATATAATTTGCCACAATATTTATTCTTCAATCCATCATTTATCCCCTGAAAATTAACACGTCGGATCAGAATATTGCATAACTAAACGTATACAAAAATTCATCGAAATCTATGAATGGGACATAAATCGTTTGATTTGGTTAATGAATCGTATCTTAAATAGAGACACGTGATTACATGTATTCAAATTAGTTTAGGAAAATAGTTATAATCCAACATAATCCTAATTAATATTAAATTTGTTTAAATCAAAATTTGTAATTAAGTTTTAATTGTATTATTATACTACAATAAACTATTTAGATGAAGAAAAAAATCATAATTTTTAAGAAGTTAAGATTGATAGAAATGTCTTTAAAGAAGTTGTCACGTGTCAACTTCATGATTTTCCTTTTTATACGTATATAAATTAGGCCGGTTGCTATAAATGTGAGAATCTCACTTGATGGACCATATCATTTCTTACGATTGGTAGTTCAATCAGATGAAAGAGTTATTAAACATGAAGATCTGTGGTTTAAAAACTTTTCAAGTGTTGTTAGCATAATTTGTTGTCTTTCGTTTTCAAAACTAGCAAACATCAGTGATGTAAGAGTCGCTCGCCTTGACTGCCTAGGCATCGGCCGGGCACCCAAATCACCCTTGGCGGCCTAATTTGATTGAGACGAGACAATTTGGTTTGATTCAATCTGATTCATAAGAAAATATTTTTCAATTAAAAAGTTAATATTGAAAAAGATTCTTAGGTAAATGTACTTTTAGATATACTCTTATAATGAGTTTTGGTAAATAAAATATGAGTTCTATTACAAGAAATTTGATATATAACTTTGAAATGTTTTTATATCTTAGAAATATTTTTAATTATATTCATATATAACATAATATATATGTTTATTAAATAACTATATTCATTTACATAATGATGTAAATTAAAAAAGGTGAAAATCTGCTTAGACCCCACTTAAGTTAAGAACGCTTTTATCCAACCGATTGACACCTAGCAATTTCTACCACCTTGACAAATATTCGGCTTATAATAATAATGATTTCACGTCACTTATATTAGTAAAACTCGATTCTCCACTTAACCAATTTTCACAGCCGATACCGTGGCTGGCCATATAAAATAGAGCTTCAAATCTAATTACCCTATTAATGATGCAGGAAATACATCATAGCCACGTCACATGGAAAAAGATACACAAATAGAAATAGATAAGCACATTGACATTGCACGAGTACAAGGCGGTTACCACAGCTGCTTCACACGATTATCACTTCTATAATTTATTTAATAAATAAATATTTTATATTTGAATAGTTTAAAATTATTATAATACAAATAAGTACTTTGTGTTTAAGTACATGAGTTTTTACCAGCTTGAACATAACATAATAGTTGGTACCACTAACCTTCTGAATTTAATAAGAGATGAGTTTAAGAGTAGTTAAAGAAAGTAATGTAATTCAAAAGAAATTATTCATTATTTTTTTATTGAAAAACAGAATGATATTATTAGATATTGTATGCAACAAGTACAACTGATAGGATATAACAACAAAATTTATATCCACATTTAGGCTAGAGCCTTAAAAAATAAGAAAAATAATTAGGATAAAACATTGTGTAGTAAGTCGACCACTCTTCTATGTGAATGTGATCACCTACCAGAACCATCACGTCTCAATTTTGACAACCAAATCCACACCACTTGTTATTGTTATAGACGTTCATAGAGTGTCAGAGTCCTCGGCCCCCTCTCAATTCGATCCCCTCCATTACACGTAATTGGAAGTTGGACAAACTTAACATCACTTAGTGGGTGTTGACAAATAAAATATCACACAATCAATGAAATAAAAAATAAAAAATAATTATTTTATTGATGCATGTGATTTAATTTTATTTGTCAACACCGCGTGTATAATATTTATAAAAATCACACATCAATGAAATAATAAATTACACGCGTGATTGCCATGGAAGTGCCAAGAACGAGCCCGACATTAATTAATAACTTCAAACAACCTTATCCTTGTCTGCAATATATATTTCATTTTGAGGAAGAGATTCGAAGACACGAACAAAAATGGAAGGACGAGGAAATACAAATGCGCAAGCTGAGATATTGAGGTTAGTGTTCGGCTTCGCCGATTCCATGGCACTCAAATCTGCTGTGGAGCTCCGCATCCCCGATATCATACACTCTCACTCCCAACCAATCACGCTCTCCCAAATCGCCTCCTCCATCGACCACCCTCCCGACCGTGACCACGTGGACGCCGCCTGCCTCGCCCGCATCCTGCGGCTCCTCGTCCGCCGCAAGATCTTCGCCGCATCGGACGGACACGACGGGGAGAAGCTGTACGGGCCCACCGGCCTCTCGAAATGGCTCCTCCACGAGTCGGAGACGACCCTGGCGCCGTGGCTTCTGATGCAAAACGACCCCTCCTTGCTGGCGCCGTGGCACATGCTCAGCCGGTGCGTCAGGGAAGGCGGTGTGGCCTTCGAGAAGGCGCACGGGAAGCCCATTTGGGAATTCGGGTCGGAGCATGCGGGGTTCAACAAGATATTTTTCGACGCCATGGAGTGCATGACGAAGATAGTGGTGAAGGCGGTGGTGGAGGAGTACGGGGATGTCGGGTTCGGGGGCGTGGGGACGGTGGTGGATGTCGGGGGCGGGACGGGGACCGCGGTGGCGGAGATCGTCAGGGCTTATCCGCACGTGAAGGCTGTCAACTTCGATTTGCCGCACGTGGTGGCCACTGCGCCTCCGTGTCACGGGGTGTCGCATGTAGGAGGAGACATGTTTCATGCCGTTCCAAAGGCTGATCTTGTCTTTATGAAGGTAATTAATTTGTTACTTAGTTCACAAGGGTTAAATCTAACATAATGTTTGCTGTAGAAGAGCTAAAATATTCTTAATACATGAAGCTGGTATTGGTGTGGGAAGTGGTACTAACTTTTGTTTGTTTTGTCACATGATGTGAAGTTTGTAATGCATGATTGGGACGACGAGAAATGCGTGAAGATACTAAAGAATTGCCGGAGATCAATACCAGAAAAAACAGGAAAAATAGTGATCGTGGACATAGTTCTGAAACCAGACGGAAATGGAGAATATGACGATATGGGTTTGATATTCGATTTGCTGATGATAGCACACGCTTCCGGAGGAAAG
Source organism: Geranium rotundifolium (assembly GCA_963920655.1). Lineage (NCBI taxonomy): Eukaryota > Viridiplantae > Streptophyta > Magnoliopsida > Geraniales > Geraniaceae > Geranium > Geranium rotundifolium. The sequence continues at coordinate 8,348,886 of OY987315.1, read as the reverse complement.
GAGAGAACGGAGGTCGAATGGAATAAATTATTCGAGCAAGCTGGCTTCCCTCGCTACAATATCATCAACATTCCAAGTTTTCTCTCCATCATTGAAGCATATCCTATTTAACAAAATTGTCGTTTTGGTAAAGAGAATATTTTTTATAACTACCATCAACTATTGCGAGCTTTGCATATCACTACTCTCACTTTATTTTTGTTGCATGTCACTACTTTATAGTGTCATTTAGTTACACCGTCCATCATAAAATTAAATTTTATGTAAAATGTCCATAATATCCCTATATTAAAAATTAAAAATGAAATATCTTTTGAATTTTTAAAAAATATATTTTTTATCACAAAAAATAAAACAATGATTTCAATATTATTATTATTTTTAAATGTTTTTTTCAAAAAAAATATTTAAAATAAAAAACAACTTTTAAAGTTTATTTAATTTTAATATTTTTTATAAATTTTATTATTTAAAAAAACTCAAATCAGTTATTTATTATTCATTCAATAAAATAATTAAACAAAATAAGTTTAAAAAATAATTTTTTTTCTTTTTTTAAATACAAGGGTATTTTAGTCATTTAAATATTTCGCTTTCAAATTTTATTAAATGTCTAAAAATACCCATGTATTTCAAATTTTTTAATGAACTAAAAATTATTTTCTTAAGTTCCTTATAAAAATATTGTTTATGGAATAAATAATAAAAATCAGATTTGAATATTTTTTGAAAAAATAAAATTTCATAAAAAGCATATTAAAAATAAAATTGTTGTTAAAATTGGTTTTTTGTTTTAAATATTTTTTGAAAAACGTTTTTAAAAAAATAATAATAATGAAATCAGTTTTTTATTATTTATGTAATAAAAATATTTTTTTAAAAAAACAGTTCAAAAGATATATTTATTAATTTTTGAACTTTATAATATAAGGATATTATGATTATTTTACATCAAATTTAACTCTATGACGGACGGTGCAACTAAATGACATCATATAATGGGGAAATGCAACGAAAATCAAGTGAGGATAATGACTTACAAAACTCGTATAATTGAGGGTATAGATACCATGAATTTTCTTTATGGTAAATAAAGTTGATGTGATCAAAAGTGCAATGGGTTTCTCTTGTTTTTTTTTTCATCATCATGTAAACTTTCTTCCCATTTTTTTCATAAAAAAATTATCTGTTTTTGTTAAGGTTCAATTCAATGGGAACATGAAAAGTGACATTTTCTTTTATTTACAAGTCATGATGAGATGATTTACTTTATGTGGAATAAGTAGGTTAAAAAGGATTGACAATTCGGTTAGTATGAGAGTGAAGTCTAAAAGCTTGCTTGAATAGTTGGTTATGCACTTGAACTTTGGTTTAAAGGTTTTGGGTTCGAGTCACGATGCGATATCTCATCTTTGTTTTCGATTGTTGTGCCTCTCTCTCCCGGTGGGAGTCAAGTGACATTGGGCCTTTTTTTTATATAACGGTCAATAAAAGGTTTTTTTAATTGAAAACTAATTTAAACGAAAACAATTAAATATCAACTAATGAAATTTTAAAATAATTAGAGTGAAATATAGTAAACTAAGTGGTGGAAGGAATCAAGAAATTAGTAACACGTCAGCTTTCGCCTACCAATTTTTGCATGCAATATCGAACCTATGTTTTAAATACCGAACACGTCTATTGACATTGGAAACCGCCTACTCTCCAATTAGTGATACTCTCGGAAATTATTACTAATTCTCGATTTCACTAAGATCAACAATTATCGAGTCAAGAGAAAGACTCTAGGAGACCGGTCTCTAAAATATACTCAAGTCAATCTGTAATTTCACCTCTCGAAATCAATTAGTGTAAAAAAGTAATTAATATTAAGTTGTCAATTTAATATTGAAGCTAGATACATAAAAGGTAAGCTCAATTAATCAAGCATAGACAAAGTAATTACCACAAATACCAAACATTTAAGTCATGTAATATTCTAGCACTCATGGTTGTGGGATGGTGCGTAAGCAGTAATACATCAAGAAATTAAAAAATTCAAGACATGAAAAAAAAAATCAACAAACCCAAGAAACCAATTTTGGGATGAGAGCTCATGGACTCTTCAATTTTGTCCCAATTGTGTTTGCAAAAAGATGGAGGTTTGGAAACCCTAAGAATGAAAGAGATGCTCAAAATATGGTAGAATTTCATATTTAAGTGCTTTTCTCGCGGGTTAGTTCGGAGCTCAAGTCGGGTCAGGTCGTAATTTGTGCGTGTTGAATTTTTTCAGTTCTGTCGGCCGAACTTCCGAATCTTCCACATGTCTTCACAAGCATAATTTGAACAAATTTTACTGTGAAGAGTTGTAGCCCTTTCATTCCCCTTCACTTTCAGCACAAGTTTCACATGATTTGATGCTTAGGTGAATTAGTTATGTCCATCGCATGTCTCCTGTTCTGCAATCCCGAGATTATCCAAATTTTTTGTTTTGGTGCTGCCTTTGACTTCATTTATGAGCTCATTCCCATTCGAGTTTGAGAAAATTTCCTTCTAAAGTTTTGTAGATCATCCGGTTATCTTCAGTTTGATATATTTTTGGATCAAATCAGATTAAGTGTGAGAAATTTGTGTTTTCATGAATATTTTGATGAACATGTCTCTGGCCAATCCATTTCGACTCCAAAATAAACTCTTAAAACCACGCTCCTGCACAAAAATCTCAAAATTGCCCAAAAGGCATAAAATGAATAAAAACAACTCTAAAATAGCCTATATGAAGACAATTCGGTATAATAACACACGAAATTGAAATTTAGTGACAAAATTGACAGAAATTTTTTTTAATTATAAATGATACACGTAGGTGTTGACAACTAAAATACGATACACAATTTCCTCAATGTGTGATATTTTATTTGTCAACACCTACTTGTATAACTATAAAATATCACACATCAATAAATAATAAATTATACACGTGTGATTGTGATTACCGTGGAAGTGCCAAGAATAGGTCCAATTAATATATATTTCCTTTCCAGGAAGAGATTCAAAAGATATGAAAGAAATGGAAGGAGAAGGAGGAAGTTATACAAATGGGCAAGCAAGATAGTGATTGTTATTATTTTAATTATTTGATTGTACATTTACCATATTAAACATCCCTTGTACTATATATAAATATCATGATTCATAATGAAACCCCGAGAGAAAATATTCACTTTCACTGATGAAGACTGGGGAGGAGTACATATGTAAGAGGTTGCTCGTCCATAAAGTAAATAAAAAACACTTGTAATACTTTTAGGCACGTCTAAAAATAGAGCAAATAGAGAAAATATAATAATAAAAGCTCCAATTAAATTTGATTGAAAAAACTTTAACATTTTAGGCTCAAGTCAAACTAAATGCACAAATTAATATTTAGTTTGAAATAAAATTTGTATTGATAATTTTAATTTAGGCTTCAAAAATTATTGGGCCGGCCCTAACAGAGATGGAGGGTTTGAAGGCGTAAGGTCGGTGGTAGACGTTGGGAACGGGACGGGTATCGGGGTGGTAGACGTTGGGAAAGGCCCTCCCTCGCGCGTCACTGCTGGCATGTATGCCGCAGACGAGACCATCTTGCGCGTCTGGTTGAGCAAGCCGGGTCTGGGAAGATCTCGACGAGACCTTTCGAGGTCAAGTCTGGGACGATCTCTGGCAGAAAGGGACCTCGCCGGAGTTGGATTCTCGCTGGAGCTGGATTGTCGACACCGGTCAACGTTGGACGAGCTCCGTAGCATGTTCTGCGAGAAAGAGAAAGGGGGAGGAGTGTGAGGGAGGAAGGGCAAAGATGACATTTTACATTTTATTTTGAATTATTATTTACTTTTCTTATTTTGTTTATTTGAAAATACGATTCTGCCCCTGAACTTTAGGTTTAATTTATTTTGAAAATGAGGGTAAATTTGTCATTTTAACTCATATAATAATTGTATTATTGTAAATAATGCCCGAGGGTATTTTGGAAATTAAAAAAATATTTAACAGTTTCCGTCACAGAATGAACTGAAGTGTCACGAAACGAAACTTGGGGGACCGAGAACAAAAAAATTAAACTTGTGGTACCAATTCTTGAATGAGGTTTCGGAGGGTGTATTGATCTGTAATTACCCCTTGTATTTATGAAGGTAAGTAATTATTTACTGGCATGCAGTTCCAAAACAATACAGAGTATATAAGTTAATTGTTTCGAGCACAATATTATATTTTTCCATCCCAAGTATCGGTATCTGTTTTTGGGAAAATTACAAAAAAAACAAACATGTATTATAAGCTAGCACATTTTTGCAAGAGCATGGTAAAAAAGTGAGGTGAACTCAAGACCGGCTCAATGGTTCTTGAGGCTTAAAAGCAAAAATAATTAATATAGGATTATTTAAAGTATTGATTTTCAAAATTTGGGGTATTTTATCATGTTTGGATCATGTTTTGTTGGTTAGCCTAATGCAATTGCCTCACTTGCCTTGTGGATGGAATTTGGATCATATTTTTATCATATTTGGATCATGTTTTTTTAAAAGCAATTTCAAAAAGTAATTTTGAACTCAAATAATTTAACTAAAAATTTAAATTATAAGTTTTGATTATACAAATTTTAGTCAAAGAAATATTTTCAAAATTGTTTAAAAGATAACTTTTAATACTAGGAATATTTTCTTCACTTACATACATTTTGTACCAAGAAATTAAAGTTTGGAAATTTTTTTTTGTCATTAAGAAAGTGTATGACATGTTCTTGTAAAAATGCAATATAGTATATATGGCACGTTAAATTATTTTGAAACTGACAATCAATCTAAATTTTGACTCGTCTTTTTATTTATTCAAATGTGTACGTCACCTCCTTTTGTATTATGTATACAATTTTTATTGAATAAATGCAAATTATTAACCTCACAATTTAATAACCGGGAAAAGTTGTTTAACTCCCCATACTTAAATATGCCATAAAATAAAGCATTTTGAGATACTACCTATATATTAATTTGAGATTTGAAGTTGAACCTACATAAGTATCAAAATTGGAAAGAAACACATCTTTCAAATTTAAAACCCATGAAGCAAAAATATTTTCGGAAACTATATTATATATTTTCATTTTCATTGGTTTGTTAATAATATGTATATATCAAAGTATATAATTAAATGATAGTAAATAAGTTCAATAGATTAATACTTCATTGCTGGGAAAATCCCTTATAAATAATTTTTATAAGATCATAATCATTATTTCATCATGTAGTATAATTAATATATGAAAAATATAAATTGCATAATTTGATTGATTATTTTCTCTGGTAATGGTGTTGAAGGTGTAGTAATCAGTTTTGTTTGTTTCATCACACAATGTGAAGTTTGTGATTCATGATTAGGACGACGAGAATTGCGTGAAGATATTAGAAATTGTCGGAGATCAATAGTAAACAAAATAGGAAAAATAGTGATTGTGAACATAGTTTTGAAACCAGACAGAAATGGAAAGGTTGACAAAATAACTTTGATATTTGATTTGATAGTGATAGCGCACACTTCCGGAGGAAAGGAGAGAACATACATCGAATGGAATAAATTATTAGGGGAAGCTGGCTTCCCTCGCTACAATATCATCAACATTCAAACTTCGCCCTCTATCCTCGAGGCATACCCCATTTAACAATATATATGGTCGTTTGGTTATTAAAGTTGATCATGCGATATCCTAAGTAAGTTATAATGTGTTTTTATTGTTTGTTTTTTCTTCTTCGTGTAAATTTTCTTTCCATTTTTTATAATAAATATTTTTCTGTTTTTGTTATAATCCAATTCAGTAAGAACATAAAAATAAGCATACATAGAGTTATAAATGGATCCTCATTCGGGAAGTGAGATAAAATGAAATTTTCTTTTATTTACTAATGGCACCCCGAGATGATTTACTTTACGTGGAATTGTAGGATTTGTGCCATAGTTCAAAATAAAGTAGTCTGTAATATTTTTATTATCGTTTACAATAAAATAAAATCGGCATTATATTACTGTTGTGTTGTAGTATTATGTTAAGTATAATTCGATCTGTATCATTGAGTGTGTAATCACTAATAGTAGAACTATAGTTCTCTATGAACTACATTTAGCGGCTCCCTGATCAGTTAAGCTTTATCAGAAGCGACCATTATAAGGATGACTCTTTATGATCACGCTCTACTGATCATTGGCAATGGAATTGCTGGAGTAAGATCATAGATATCATTTGGGAAATGATATTGGACGACCCGACCTGAATATGCGACATAGATGTTGTCATGAGCATATTCAGTCGTCGTAGCTTGTCATGGTATCCTTAGACCGAGGAGTCTTTATGATCGCTATGTAGACAATATCTGAGTTTGACGTACACCCAACGTTAACTATAACAAGGTAGCCATAACAGATACGATTAACTCACAAATAGGTTGCATGAGTGATACGAAAGACGGCTAAGGGATTTATCCCTCATACTCCGGTATGGGAATGGTATCCGTTTAGGCCACTTGATGAGAATGGCTGAAAAGGAAACGCATGGCCATGCATATGATACGGGGTATCAATTTTTCAGTCATCTCGGATATCAAAAATAATGATTGATTATATAAGGATGACGGCTCTATGTCTTATGATTAATCAGGATATCTAGAGATAGAAGAATAGTGAGATAGACGACATGAAGTCAAGTTGAATCATCGATCATCATGATCATTGGGTAATCATAATGTCTTACTAGAAGCCACTTATGATGTATAGTATGAAATGAGATTTCATGCCGATCTGCTAATGAGTCATGAGCCTATATGATCACACTCAATGAGCAAGACCCGAAGCAATTGGGCTTTAGAAGCCCATAAAAGAAAAGGTGGGAGAACATGTGTTTGGCACATGTAATGAGCGTTACACTAGGTGTGACGATCGTCACAAACGTGCAACATGAGATGTAACGATCGTCACAACGGTATAGAAAGATAATGTCGTTTCGATTTTTAAAATTGAAACGGAATGCGATATGGGGTATCTGATTTCGAATATTAAATTTATTATTCAAATTGTATTTGGGATAAAATCTGAGGTGATACTTAATTAGTTTTTGGGTTTAATTTTTGACAACGCACAAAACCCAATTCTCTGGCGACTCCCTTTCTCTCATTTTCTTCTTTCCACTTCTCTTTTAGATTGGATCTAAAAGGAAACTAACAAGGTTATTTGATTCTAGTAGGTCAAAGGTTCTTGGCTTCGGTAAACCTTGCTCGTGGGGATTATCTGTAGAGAACGGTTCCATCTTGGTAGCGTTTTCGATCGATTCGCAGTCGATCAAATTAATTCCAGGAGCAAGAAAGGTATATTTTCAATCTTAATAAATAAATCTAATAAGTACGGATGCAAGTGACCGGGAATGGTGTTATTTATGTTTTTTATTCTGCTGCGTATGAATGATTGGATCCACCGTTTCTCAACAGGAATACTACAAGTCGATTAACAAGGGTTGGCAAGAGAGTGCAAGTCGAAGTTTCGGGTATCATATTAAATTTTTGATCACTTAAAACTAGGTTGTAGCTCCGCGAAATGTGCGGTGTTAATTGTAAAAAATGTTAATTGTATAATATGCTCAAAGTTTAACTTTTCAAAAAAGTGAAATATTATAAATTAAATTTAAAAAAATAGACAAAAGTAAACAATAAATAAATATCAGTAATACTCCAATTCAACATAAGATTTTGTATAAAAGTAATTGATATACATGTCATATTGTATCGTATTTGGTGAAAAGTTGTTTGCACCAACCAATATGAGTTCAAAATTGAACATCACCAAATCATTCACTTTTTTTTCCATCACCGTCGATCGATGTTATGTCGCTGAAGTAGTCAACTCCAACTATATTTCTTTTTCAATCCATCATTTGTCCCTTTAAAATCAACAAGAATGATCAGAATATTGCATAATCAAATGTATCAAGAAAATCCATTGAAATCTAATGAATGGGACATGATATTTTTTTAGTTGATAAATCGTATGTTAAATAGAGGCGTAATTAACATGTATCCAACAAAATCCTAACTAATATTAAATTTATTTGTTATTATCATTTAGTTTATTATTTTTTTAACTTTAATCCAAACAAATCCTAATTAATATTAACTTTATTTTTTATTATAATTACGTATTTAAATTTAAGAAAACCAGAACTTTTAATTGAGCTTGAAATACATTAATTTTAATCCAACCAAATCCTAACTAATACCAACTTTATTTTTTTTATTATAATTAGGTATTTAAATTTAAGAAAATCAGAATTTTTAATTAAGCTTGAAATATATTAGTATACTACAATGTATTAGTGTTTTAATTTTTAATTGATTTTGAAATGTATCGGTAAACTACAATAAATTATTGAATTAAAAAAAACATAATTTTTAATTAAGTTTTAATTGTATTTGTATAATTCAATAAACTTAATTGAATTTGAAATTTATTAGCATACTTTTTTAGTTAAGTTTGGAATGTATTAGTATACTTAATAAATTTTAATTTTTAATTGAGTTTTAATTGTATTAACATCCTACAATAAAATATTGAATTAAAAAATCAGAATTTTTAGTTGAGTTTTATATATATTAGTATATTAAAATAAACTGTTTAATTTAAATGAAAAATATTAGAATTTTCTAGAAAATAGTAGTGATAGAAATCTTTTCAAATAATGACATATTTTGAAAATTAGAACGATAGTTAAGAGCATTTTTGTACCGGTAAACTACAATGGGCATTTTAGTTATTTTGGCCAAAACTTAACGCCATTGGGGTTAAGTGAAACGTTAGTGTAGTTTGGGGACTTCACAGAACACATTATGTGTTCGTGGGAGTTAAGTGAAAACCGTGCATGGTACGGGGGAGGTAAGTGACATTTTTTCTATTTTATAAATAATTAAAACTGATTCATGTATAAATTTTTATAAAATCAGAAAAAATAACAAAATCCATATATAAGAAATCAGAGTCATTCTCTTCTATTACTTTTGAACAGTCAAACAAATCAAACATAGAACAAGAAAGAAAAAGAATTAACTTTGGTCGAAAAGAAGTCGAATAAAGATTTATAAACTAAAAATTGAACTGGAAAAAGTCATCCAAAAGTAAAATGCAGTTTTGAACATCAGTAAAACATCATAACATGGAGAATGTCGCGTGGATGGACCTTCATTATTTCTCCTCTAAAAGTCAGCATAACGAATTATTAGATCTTATAATCAAATACATTAAAAACTCACCGAAATATGTTGGGTGTGATAAATTAATAAAAATATCTAATTATCACCACCCTTAATTCAAACAATAGATATGACTTGCATACATATAAGCAATTTGTCTCCATTGTAACTTATAACTCATACGTTAATTTTAGCCCTTGTAACCAATAAACTTTTATTTTATATAGAATGTAACTACAATTTTATTTTTACTTTATAGAAAATGCATACTTCAATCAACCTAGAATCTTGTATAAGTACCCTCTCCCTACCACCACACCAATGCCCACCTCTCTTCATTTTCTAGAGAAAAAAAAAGAAAAGAGTGCTAAATGGAACGTCCACAAGTTGAGGCTGTGGCAATGCTAAAAGGGCAAGCCAATATTTGGCAGCGCGTGAACGGATTCGTGGAGCTCATGGTTCTCAAGTGCGCCGTAGACCTCGGCTTGGCCGACATCATACACTCCCACGGCGCTCCCATCACTCTCGCGCACCTCGCTTCCAGGATTGAATCCACGACCTCTCCTGACGTTCACTACTTGGCGCGTATCATGCGCGTGCTCGTCCACAAGAACATCTTCACCCTCCACCAGCCATCCGACGGTGGGGAAGCCCTCTACGGGCTCACCCACACGTCGCGGTGGATTATCCGCGACTCGGAGACCAACCTAATCTCTTACATCAACTTTTGGACCAATCCGATGCTCATGGCTCCGTTTGAGTACTTGGGAGAGTGCGTGAGAGACGGAGGCATAGCCTTCAAGAAGGCTCATGGAGTGGAGGTTTTCGACCTCATGTCGGTCAATCCCGAATTCAACGCCACCTTCAATGAGACCATGGCTTCCATGGCCAAGATTGTGATGAGAGCCTTTCTTGATGAGTACAGAGATGGGTTCGCCGACGTCGGGACATTGGTTGACGTGGCCGGTGGTACCGGAGGGGTCATTGCTGAGATTGTGAAAGCAAATCCGCATGTTAAGGGTATTAACTTTGACTTGCCGCATGTGATCGCCACAGCGCCGGAGAGACGAGGAGTGACTCATGTGAGCGGTAACATGTTTCAGTCCATCCCCAATGCCGACGCCATTTTCATGAAGGTATATTGATATTGTGCGTCACCTTAAAAATGTGTTACCATCTAAGGGTTACACTGCTTAATGAGTATTTATAAATGTTTTTAAGATTATCTTACATTATTACATAGTTTGCGATGAATGTGAACACTCCCTACTAGTCACTCTATATCATGAAAGGAATTTGCTATGTTTTGATGGTATATGTAAGGAATGCATGGGTCAATGTTTAATCAGGAAAATTGCAACAAAAAAATCATAAAGCATGCCTCTCTCTAGCAGAATGTTTATTAATGGCTAGAGGTACCCACTTTGTTTTCACATTTTTATCTCAAAATGAGTATTTTTCTTATAAATGATTAAAGTAACCTTGAAACAAGGTTATTTTAAATTTTTTTTCTAAATTTCTTTTAGTTTTTATCTTTTAACTTGAATTTGTTTTATCAAATTTTGTAATGTAATTTTCAAAATCATTTTGCTTAAAGATGTCTCTCAATAGGACAACTTTGCAGTTTTCTCTATTTAACAAATATCACCGGTATAGTTTGTAATAGGAGAATTGTATTAAATGATTATAATATGTTACATATGCCTATATTTATAAGCTAGATATCTAGAGCTTACATGAGCTATGATAGCTAGGGTTTATACATAGAGATACAACACAATGGGTCTCGGCCCATATATTAGCACACCCCTCAAACTCAAGGTGGATGATTCAAATTGCGTTTCGAAACTAAAGCAGTGAATCGTCCTAGAAGCATGGGTTTTGTGAAGATGTCAGCAGTTTGTTCGTCCGATAAGACAATGCGTAAAGTGACAGTACCCTGCGTGAGATGATGTTTGAAAAAGTGACAATCATTCTCGAATTGTTTGGTGCACTCACAGAAACGTCACTGTGAACAATCTGAATGACGCTTTGGTTGTCACAATGGATAGAAGTGGCTGAGCTGTGAGTAATACCCACATCATGAAGTAGCCACCGAAGCCAGAGGAGCTAAGAGGTAGTGTCGGCAAAAGCACGACATTCAGCCTCTATGAAGGAACAGGCAACCGTCGGCTGCTTTCTTACTCCTCAAACAAATGAGAGATTTGCCAAAAAAGAAGCAGTATCCTGTTGTGGAGCATCGAGCAGTAGGATCACCAACCTAATCTGCATCTGAAAATGCATGAAACACCATAGGTGTACCACATGAGAAATGAAGAGTGTTAGATAGAGTGTCTTGTACATAGCGGAGTACTCGAAGTGCATGGTTCGCGGTACGACCTTATAGTGCATGGTTCGCGGTGTACTCATGAAATGGATGACAATGTGGAATGCGTAGGTGATGTCTGGATGTGTGACGGTGAGATAGAAAAGGCTGCCTACGAGTTGCCGACCCAAGATAGCATCCTGAAGTGGTTTTCCATCAGAAGGTGTAACCTCCTTGTTTGCCTCGATGGGAGTGGAGGCAATTTTGCTGTCTGATAAACCTGCTCGAGAAATGAGGCCAGTTGCATACTTAGCTTGAGATAAGTGATAACCTAAAGAGATTTCCAGACATAGGAAATATGTGAGCTTGTAGAGATCCTTCATCTCAAAATATTTGTTGAGCTGACTCTTCAGGTCAGAGAAACCTAATTTATCATCTTTGGTGATAATCATGTCATGCACATAGAGTAGAAGCAGTATGTGACCACGTGAAGTCTTCTTGACAAACAAGACGGTGTCATACGAACTGGAAGTGAAGTCAAGATTAGACATCTTCAAACTGAATTTTGAGAACCATGCCCTCGAAGCTTGCTTGAGTCCATATAGAGTCTTCTTCAGATGACAGCCTGTGTTTGGCGGATGATCATACCCAAGAGGAGGCTGCATATAGACTTCTTTTGTGAGATCTCCATTGAGAAAAGTATTCTTGACGTCCATCTAAAAAGGATTCAACTTTCATCCGGCGGCAACTGCAATTAAACTACAAACTGATATGAGGTAAGCAACTAGTACAAATGTCTCCTCATAATCGATCCCATATTCTTAGGAGAATCCTCGGGTAACGAGGCGATCTTTGTAGCGTTCGATGGTCCTATCGGTCTTGGTCTTCACCTTGTATACCCACTTGCAACTAACTGCAGACTTATTGCTGAGTAATTGAACGAGTTCCAAGGTACGTGTTTTCGCAAGGGCCCAAAGTTCTTCAGTCATTGCTTGCAACCACAAAGGATTAGTGCATTACTCACGATATCTCACGATATGTACGAGGTTCATAGATGGACAAGGCAGTTGACATGACTCGAGAGAGATTGGATAGTGTTACCTGGTAGTCTTGAAGATGAGACGGTGGTCGTGTTTGTCGCTGAAGACCGAGGAAGGGGGGGGGGGGGGGGGCGAAGCACAGGATCTTCAGTTAGGACCAGTTCTATAGGAGGAGTCTGGACAGGAGGCGTCAGAGTACATGCAGGGGTTAGCTAACGAAAATATCACTCAAGATCATCAGGGAAGAGATCAACATCATAGTTAGAAAAGAAAGGAGTTGACAATGACTCGTGAACAGAAGACATAGACGAAAACAACTTATGATATCAAAAAGTGACGTGTCGAGATATGTGAACACGATTGGAAATAGAACCCCAACATCTCCACCCCTTATGTTCGATCTCATACCCAATGAATCAACAAAGACGCCAAGAGGTTCAAGTTTAGTTCGTTCGTGAGGCTCCAGCTGAATGAAACAAGCACACCCAAAGGTGCGAAGAAGGTCATAGTTAGGAAGACGACCATACAGACATTCGTAAGGAGTTTCATTACTTATGACATGAGAGGGAACCCAATTGATAGTGTAAACAGCCGTGAGGGCAGCTTCACCCCAAACTTGTTCATGCAAAGCCGCAGAGATGATCATAGTGTGAACAGAAGTCCAACCCACATAAAAGCTCAAGCTAATAGGTGAAGACCCATATTGTTATATAAACTGGTGAAGAGATTCACATCTTTCAGATGTGGGATTCTAACACTCCCACTCACGTGTGATCCGGGTTTGAATGCACGTGGAAACAGACGAGCAGGGTACAGTACCGAATGGACGCCCTCGGATCAATCGAAACATATGACATAATCCATGAGCTTTTAGGTCTGATGGCGTGATGCAGGTCAGATCTAAGATAGCACCAACTTCTGATACCATGTCAGAGTTTGTCATAAGAGAGCTGTATTTGATGATTATAATATGTTACATACATCTATATTTATAGGCTAGATATCTAGGGTTTACATGAACCATGACAGATAGAGTTTATACATAGAGATACAACACAATGAGCCTCGGCCCATATAATAGCAATCATAATGATTTTTTTCGTTTATAAGTTGGGACATTTACAGAGATGAGAGTTTAAGCAGCGTTACTATACCCAACCCTAGCTATATTAGTTTAGCTTATTCTTATATATTTTGCAGTGGATATTGCATGATTGGAATGACGAAGACTGTATCAAGATTCTGAAGAATTGTCGTGCAGCCATACCAGAGAAAACAGGGAAGGTGGTGATAGTCGATTCGGTGATAAAATGGGACGATGCTGATTTATTAGTAGAGTCAAACTTAATAAGTGATATAAGCATGATGACAATCACCACAGGTGGGAAGGAGAGGACCGAAAATGAATGGGACAAAATCTTGACATCAGGAGGCTTCCCTCGCTACAAGATCATTAAAATTGCAGCTCTTTCCTCCATAATCGAGGCATTTCCAAATTAAAGAGAGTGGCACATTCTTATACATGAAGGCTTGTATTGTTGCTGCTATATCATAATTGAGTTGTCGTCTAACATGTATAATGTTAGACCAAATAATTGTTATGTCGATACTTCACACCACTTCTAAATCATCGACAAAATAATGTGTCAGCTTGAATTCAATTGGAAGTTTAAAGGTTATTTTACCAACTTTATGGGAGAAGACACTTTAATTAGAGTTTATAATTGTACAATTTTTCATTAGTAAAGATCATCTTCGATAAATTTAGGCTTTTTTGTTCTTGAAAGAACTAATGTTATCGCGTTGATCACATATTTAAAGCTTGATGATTTAATTTACATGTCACGTCCGTGGCTTTAACCCATGAGATAGCGGTTGAAATGTAAACTTTAAAGGGACAAATGATATGTAGATTCAATGGGATGTAAATTTATCACCAAAATTCATTGGTATACTGATCTGAGCTTGATTTCGCCCGTCAATCACAATTGGACCACCGGCCCACCAGAAACCTATTTGGGCCTAGCCAGCCCGTATAAAGGCTGACCTTTAGCATACACACACACACAAAACTCGAAACTTATAAACATTCGTTCTTTCTCTTTTTAAGTTACATGAAAATGAAACCATGCGTAACATTCACAAACGTGATATGTAAATTGAGTTACGCCAAAAAATTCATTCCACCCTACAAAACCACGCAATTGAGGATTCAAATTCATCAATTCATCGAAGACAAGACTAAAGCCATGAAGTAGCCTAAAAGGCGGGGTACTACTGTTACGTATTAATTAAGATTTATTATTTAGTTTGATCTATAATCTATATAAATATATTTCTTTTATTATACAAGACACGGCCAAGAATACTATTTTCTACTTTATTTTCATTATAAACATAGGGTCCTGATCAATTGCAAATAATGATTTCTACTACAAATCTTCGAACGCATGATGGTCGTTAGATTGCAGATCAGACGTTGTAGGAAATAAGCAAAACAAGGTACAAACGAAAATAGAAAACAAAACACTACTTGCCTAGAGTCAAGCCTATTTATAGAGATTATTGGCAACATGAACAACTTTTGGATTATGTATTCAGGGTTGTTGCTCTTGCATGAGTGGTTATGATTATATATTTGATTTCATATCGTAGTTGCATGATTATTTAGTGTACCCATTGTATCTTCTGTCCATTACAATCAGATTGTCATCACATGAGATGATGAGACTGTTTATATGTACCCATATCTTCTACACAATCTTTCACACCCACATTCCTCTGTACATTTATTCCCCGTGTTTCTAAATTTCTTGTATATTTATTTACATATTTTATGTTGTCAATCATATACACCAATCAGGATGATGTTGGATGAATTAGATCCAAATGAACATGAGACGTTGATCAGTCGTCTCAATAGGCTGAAGGCAGTGCCCAACAGTAAGCATCCGGCCAGTAAGTGTAGGCGGTCGGTAAAAAAAAATTCATCATTTAAGAGGAACGCACCAGAGTCAGCTCAGAGAATCTGTTATAATTTAAGTACTTATGTTAGTCTTTGAGAACCATTAAAAAATTTAAAATTCATGCTTCTGACCCTTCTCCAATCTTGATTTCCAGATAACCGTTTACTAATATTGGTAAAATATTTTTTGTTATGTGCTTCGACATTAAAAAGCACATCGAGGAGTTGTTCGACAGTATGGTGTTTTTAGTTTAAATTCTGTCATCTTACGCCAATATATCATTATTGTGTAACAAAGCAGTATTTCTTTGAATTTTAGCACACATTACAGGATATAGCCAGATTCATTCAAAAATCTTCCATTACAAAAACACACAAGCTCCATGTCATATACACTTAGAAATATTACATATTAAACAGAGATTGTGTAATGATCCAAACATTTTTTTAATAAAAAAGTAACTAATCAGATATTAATTCAAGATTAGACCTGTACACTCATGTGTTATGTTTTATGTGCACTTTGTTATGTGTGATCTATCATCAAGTATCTGCTTAATCAAAACCTCACTCATATTGAAATAAGTCCTTTTCATCATTCTTAATGTCATTTGCTGATTTTCATCACTTTTTTCCCTCATCAACCATATTACTAGTTCTAGGCTTCATCATGTGTTACTGAATACAAGTTTCATCATCGAAGTTCTTTGTGTCATTACTTCTTCATTTGGTAGATTTACATCATGTCTCACTCATATATTGCAACGTTCATGTGTATTGTGTAATGTGTCACCATGTAGATTTGTAGTTTATACGTGACAATCATTGATAAACATTGTTTACATCATCAACTTACATTATCGTTCTGATCTTCCATATTATCATCAAATTAATTGGCAACAAATGAATTAAAACACAGAAAACCAGATGAACAAATTACATAAATTGAAATTTACTAAATTGGAAATCCGGGTAGTATAAAATTCAGTTCTATTATTTTCTTAAAAATGCATTACAGGATTCTGACTGAGTTTCAACCCCTAAACAACCAACTCTCCTTCGCCCTCATCACCGGAATCACCACACCCGTCGCCTGAACCATCTTCATCCTCAGAGTTATCAATGTCACTGGAGTTAGCCCATGAGTCATCCGAACAGTCCGAGTCGGTCTCATGTGGCCACAGACCTGGTAGATATTGTGTCATCACAAACAACACCAACTATAAATATGTAATTTGTGAACCAAAATATTTCAATACTTTATTAAGTAAATAAAATCTAAATTATTATAGTTGCTACACAATGAAATAATTGGAAACTGCTAATTCAAAACAATAGTGCATAGATTAAATTCAGTTCAGTATGTTCATCGCACCCACATGATCTGGACCACCTACGATTACGCTGCAAATATTGTACGCAGCTGTCGCCCTGATGTTTGCCTTTCGACAATCCATAATGAATTGACGTTGTGTGTCATTCAATCCTCTATTGCCCCACAGTTTCTGGAAGTGTTGTGGACCGTAAAATGGGTGGTTGGGCACCTCATTGAACTTCACGATGCTATAACCACCGAAAACAGTTAATTTCAACGACACCATTGCCCGAAAACCTGTTCTCGTTGTCAGACACCGCTGTTTACCATACTTCTCAAATTCCTTGTCCTCCTCACCATGTTTTGGGGTGTCCTCCCCTTCCCTTGCACATGCTATATATTTTAATGTGATACCCACCCTACTTTCTTTTTTTTGTGCCTCAACACGTCATGAAACCACAATATTACCCATATTTTTTTGTAAAAACTCACTTCCATTTTAAGGTCCAGGAATGTCATTCCTAGTACTGGTTTTAACACCGCTGTGCAAATTGGGATGCAATCCGCATTGCCGTCTACTACCCAACCATTGATACGTGCTGAATTAGTCATTGCATTAGCGGGGGGGGGGGGGGGGGGGGGGGGGGGGCTGTGACTAAAAACCCATGAAATCTAATTAAAAATAACCATGAAGTCTGCAGGGAATATGGATTCGTTTCTTTCATAATGTCCACATGGTTATCAGAATCAATAGGACATGTTCAGAAGGCGCATCATTTCATCATTATTGATGTTGATATTCAACCGAGATAAGACAACGTATATATGTAATATACATATATTATGGTTTCTAAAATAGTTGCTCTAAATCTTTTTTATTACTTACCTTCTGCCATTAGTGGATCAGTCTTTTCTCCATCATCGAATCTTGGTAAATCCACGCCAATCACTATATCTGAAAGAGTTCATGTCCTCAGTTCATAATACCTACGGTCAGCACTGATACGGATGACATTTTTCTGATATTGGTGGTCGAAATTTCTCAGATATGGATAGCATATCATAATATCAAAATAATTATGTACAAGAGATTACTTACCGTCATCGTCATCTTGAAAATCATTCAAATCAATGACCGTCCTCGTTCGATCACCTACAATATCATTTGATCTGTCCAGTAAACCATATTACTTAATACCAGAATCAATAGTCTACAATCGTTTCACCTTCAATTCTTGTTGTTGAGCTCTGTCCTGCCATGGCCGCCGAATGTAGATTCAAATTGCAAAATAAAATGGGTCTTCAAATTTCATTTAAAGATGATTTAACGTCGATCGTCTCCGTGATTTATGGATCGTGCATATTGAATGGTTTTTACAATTCCTGTATTGCCCTTGTTGACTCATTTATGCTGTAATTATTCATAATTAATTTTGTTTCATCCGAACCCTCACCATATATCAGTCTACGGCTTATAGCCGTTCTAAGATTTGCACCAAATACATGGTTTGTATCCGAACTATTCCCATAAACATATACTAATTAAAGCCAATGATTTCCCTTTACACCTAACGTCACCACACATTACTGACAGTCTGATATTACACATTTCGTTTTCTTCCCATAAAGTACAGACTAATTAAAGAGTACAAGTAAAACATTTCCTCTAGTTCCTATTGTTGCATCACCAAATATTCATTTTAAGTTGTTAATCGTGTGATTCGTGTAAGTAGAATTCTTAATTTCATGAATAAAGTATAATGAATTCTAACATAAATTTATGGATCTTTAGAATAAATAATTTTCACATGTATATAAAAGAATCATACTAAATACATATTAAAGATCTCGAGAATACATGCAATTCATTATAAAAATATAAGCACACTTACTTGAATACATGATGACTTAAATGTGTAGAGAATTGATTTCTCTCTACCAAACTTCATTATTTTCTACATCTGCAATTCTTTAATGGAATAGAAATATACTGTGTGTAAGGAAGAGAGATGAACAAAATCTCTGAGAATGATTCAATTATTTATACACTTCATTACCGTACAAAAAACATCATATTCATTTACTCATGCCTTTTCATCAAACAATATATCTTTTCATCAACCAATAAGAGTTAATCATTAAATTCATGGTACATTTAATGGGTCACAATTCAAAAATTAAATGATAATTTAATTTTACAATTCGTCCATCAAGTACTCATGTGTTAAAGTTAACATTATATATATATATATGGTCGAGCCACTTCCGATAATTGCACAGCCTCAATTAATTGTCTTCATACGACCTAATACTTTTGCACATTTTCTAAATCTTGCACATTTGCAAAGAACGATGTCTACCGAAGACCATAGTGAATAAGAAATGGTGTCAAGAACCAAGTGACATGTTTGGAGTCCTGTTTTGAGGCCATACTAAATTGGTAAGATCATGATTCAACTATAGTCTAATATGCAGAAAATACTTTCAAATCCAAAAACAAATTACGACAATGTGAAAGCGTTGCTTGACTTAATAAAATAATATATGCCCAAAACCTACAACGATGCTTCTACGTTTATAGATGTGAGACTAACAATGGAATCTATAGCAAGTATAGAGCTACCCCTAGAGGTGCTTCTCAATATACCAAATGTCTTGAGAAATAAAGGTTGTTGTTAATATATGGGCCAAGACCCATGTTGTGTTATCTTTCCTATTCCTTATAACCCTAATAGTATAAATATAGGATCTTGTATATTGAATTAAACATCGAATACAATCAATCTATTCTCAAACCTAATATGGTATCAGAGCATTATTCGATCCTACTCTAACTCAATTCGCTTCCGCCCAACTGATTTCATCGAACTCTCGAAATCAAGTCTTTCTCCCCCTGGCGAGCGAAGACTTAGAAGATCAATTCCGACTGTCTGCGTTAGATCCTCCATCTCCAGCAAGCGCGTAAATATCACGCGTCGCCGCGCGTGGAGTTCACGCGCCACCTAGCTCTCACGTGGCCACTCGCGCGTGACATACACTCGCCTATGCACACTGTTCAAATGGATAAATAAATTTATTTACCTTTAGTTATTTTGCCAATTTTGTTTCCAATATGATCGATCTCACCAGGAACCCATATGATATGGGAAGTACTTGCAACTATTGCAAGAAATCGGGTCATTGGATTGCACATTGTCCATTGCGTCGAGAAATATACGGGCCTTATCCGCTTCATCGTTCCAAATATGGTTCTTCGAATAAACGAGCTAGCTCCAGTTCCAACGTTGTTGCTGCTACCTCAAGTGTTAGTGTACCTCAAAATTCGTGTGCCCGTCTCATTCAAGAGATTTCCGCATTTCTCGACAAACTTACACCACACACAGTCAGTCAATCTGTCATGTCAATTCACCCTGGTAAATCTCATAAATCAAATCATTCAGGTATTTCTCGCTCCTCGACTGTCTCAGGTAAATCTGGTAAATCCGATCCCTGGTATTATGACTCTGCATGCTTCAATCACATGAGCCCGAATTCTTCCTTATTTTCGAATACTAAACATGTCTCAAATTCTCCTACTATTCGTACTACTCGTAACTCACCCATATTTACTACTTATTCTGGTATTGTATCAACACCACATGTGTCGTTACCTGATACTTTGGTGGTTCCGAAATTGTCTCTTAATCTTGTCTCTGTGGGTCAGCTTTGTGATATGGGTCTTGATGTTAAGTTCTCTGGCTCTTCCTTATCTGTCACTGTGTAGTATCCGAAGACGGGACAAATCTATGGAAAGGGGCGTAAGACAAGTCGTTTGTTTGAGCTTACATATCTGCAACTACCACCATCCACATCACATCAATGTGGTGTTGTTCTATCTGCTGATTGTTGGCACTCTCGTCTCGGGCATCCCTCTTCTCAATGGTTAAGTCATCTACTTACTCGTGGTCTTCTTGGGTCAGTCTCACCCACGAAAACTAGTGATTGTGTTTCGTGTCAACTCGGAAAACATCATAAACTTCCCTTTTCTACAAACGAGTCACGTTCATCTGCACCTTTTGATTTAATTCACTCTGATTTGTAAGCCCATCGCCTACTCGTTCCATGGGTGGTTCACGTTACTTTGTCATATTTATTGACGATTATACTCGCTTTACCTGGATTTACTTGATGCATAATAAATCTGTCCTAAATGTTGTTTATTCAAAATTCTGTAACATGATTCACACACAGTTTTCCAAAATGATCAAAATCTTTCGTACTGATAATGGGACAGAATTTATAGAAACATCTTCTCTTGATCTACTTGCCTCTCATCGAACTATTATGCAAAATTCTTTTCCAGGTACATCTGAACAAAATGGTCGTGCTGAACGCAAACACCGTCACATTCTTGACTCTGTTCGCAGGTTGGTCATCTCTGCAGCTTGCCCTGAACAATTTTGGGGTGAAGCTGCCCTCACGTCTGTCTACACCATCAACAGAGTCCCCTCTCCTGTCACCGGAAATAAAAATCCTTATGAATGTATCTATGGCCATCCTCCTAACTATGACCTTCTTCGCACTTTTGGGTGTGTCTGTTTCGTTCAGCTGCAGCCTCACGAATGAACTAAACTTGAGCCGCGTGGACGTCTCTGTTGTTTCATTGGGTATGGGATCGAACATAAGGGGTGGAGATGTTGGGATCCTATTTCAGAACGTCTCCGCATATCTAGGCACGTCACTTTTTGGGAACCCAAAATGTTTTCGTCCATGTCTTCGTTTCACGTGTCTCAATCAATCTCTTTCTTCTCAAATCCTAATATCGATCTCTTTCATGATGATTTTGAGGGATCATCTTCTGAGCTAACCCCTGCAGGTACTCCAACGCCTCTTGTCCAAGCTCCTCCCATCTATACGGTTCTGCCTGAAGATCTTGTGCTTCATTCCCGTCCTCAGCAACTAACACGACCACCGTCTTATCTTCAAGACTACCAGGTAACACTACCCAATCTCTCTCGAGTCATGTCCACTGCTATGTTCATCTACGAACCTCGTACATATCTTGAGGCATGCACTTATCCTTTGGGGCAGCAAGCCATGACTGAAGAACTTCGGGCGCTTGAGAAAACTCGTACCTGGGAACTCGTTCAATTACCCTACAATAAATCTGTAATCAGTTGCAAATGGGTATTTAAGATGTAAACCAAGGCCGATGGGGCTATTGAGCGCTACAAATCTCGTCTCGTTGCAAGAGCATTCTCTCAAGAATATGGGATCGATTATGAGGAGACATTTGCACCAGTTGCCCATCTCACGTCAGTTCGCAGTCTAATTGCAGTTGCAGCCGGGCGAAAGTGGAACATTTTTCAGATGGACGTCAAAAATGCTTCTCTCAACGGAGATCTTACAGAAGAAGTCTATATGCAACCTCCTCCTGGGTATGAGCATCCGCCAAACACAGTCTGTCGCTTGAAAAAGGCTCTATATGGACTCAAGCAATCTTCGAGGGCTTGGTTCTCAAAATTCAGTAGGAAGATGTCTGATCTTGGCTTCACCTTAAGTCCCTATGACACCGCCTAATTTATCAAGAAGACTTTCCGTGGTCACATCCTGCTTCTTCTCTATGTGGATGACATGATTATCACCGGAGATGATGAATCTGGTATCTCTGACCTGAAGATCCAGCTTCAGAAATATTTTGAGATGAAGGATCTCGGCAAGCTCACATATTTTCTTAGTCTAAAAATCTCATCGGTCTCTTCATGTTATCACTTATCTCAAACTAAGTATGCAGCTGACCTCATTTCTCGAGTAGGCTTATCATAGAGCAAGATTGCTTCCACTCCCATCGAGGAAAACGAGAAGCTTACACCTTCCGATGTGAAACCTCTTCAGGATGCTACATTGTATCGACAGCTCGTAGGCAGCCTTGCCTATCTCACCGTCACACGTCTAGACATTACCTACCCAGTCCACATTATTAGCCAGTTCATGAGTGCACCGCGAACCACGCACTATGAGGCCGTCCTCCGAGTACTCCGCTATGTACGAGACACTCTATCTAACGGTCTTCATTTCTTGTGTGATACACCTATGGTGTTGCAGGCATTTTCAGATGCAGATTGAGCTGGTGATCCTACTGATCGACGTTCTACAACGGGATATTGCTTCTTTCTCGGAAAATCTCTCATCTCTTGAAGGAGTAAGAAGCAGACGACAGTTGCCCGTTCCAGCACAAAGGCCGAATATCGTGCTCTTGCCGACACTACCTTTGAGCTCCTTTGGCTTCGGTGGCTACTTCATGACATGGGCATTACTCACAACTTGGCCACTTCCATCCATTGTGACAACCGGAGCGCCATTCAGATTGCTCACAATGATGTATTTCATGAACGAACCAAGCATATCGAGAATGATTGTCACTTCATGAGACATCACCTCACACATGGTATTATCACTTTACACGCCGTCTCCTCAGACAACCAGACTGCTGACATCTTCACGAAACCTCTACTTTCAGGACGGCTCAGTGCATTAGTTTCCAAACTCAATTTGAATCATCCACCTTGAGTTTGAGGGGACGTGTTAATATATGGGGCAAGACCCATGTTGTGTTATCTTTCCTATTTCTTGTAACTCTAATAATATAAATATAGGATCTTGTATATTGAATTAAGCATCGAATACAATCAATATATTCTCAAACCTAGTAGTTGTGAAATGAGAATAATTGGGCAGAGCGAAATTGATAAACCTGAAAAGAGGTCGGGAAAGACCAAAAGGATATGCGCATACCGTGGAAAGAAAGATTCCATGATTCATAGAGTTGCCTGGAAAAGAAATTGGACAAGGCAAAGAAAGAGGCAGGAAAACATAAGAATTAATAATGGAGTTTAATATGTATTAATTATTATCAGCTAATGTATGTGTTTTCATTACCAATGTATAGTGTTTCTATTGTTCATAATCTTTGTTTTCATGTATTTATTTTTATTAACTAGTGTGTTGTTTTTTCATCATCAACATATTGTGTTTCAATTATCCCTTAACTTTGTTTCAGTAAATCCGTCTTCATTACCAATATATTGCGGTTTCATTATCACTTAACTCTATTTCCATAAATTAGAGACTATGTTTCCATTATTCATGTACTGTGTTTCCATAAATATATTTTCATTTAAATGTGATGTTTTCTTTACTCATGTATTAGGTTTCCATTGTCCATATTTTATGTTTCCATGACGTAGTAAACAAATCAATTCACCTTTCATCACGCGAAGTAAATAACAATGTAGAAAAAAAATCGCCTATAAAAGGAGACGTTTTCATTTAAAAAATAGGGGAAATTGCAGGTCACTATCATGTATTATGCAACTTTTGCATGTTACCACCGTCTACTTTTTTTAGTTGCATGTTACCATTGTAAGTTTTCATTTAGTTGCACCGTTCATCACATAGGTAAGTTTGATGTAAAAAGTACACAATACCCTTATATTAAAAAACTTCAAAAATTAAAAACAAAATATCTTTTGAATTTGTTTTTTTTAAATATTTTTATCAGATAAATAGTAAAACACTGATATCAAAATTATTATTTTTTAAAAAATGGTTTTTTCAAAAAAATTATTAAAAATAAAAAACCACTTTTAACAACGTTTTTTATTTTTAATATTTTTCTAAAAAATTATTACTTTTTTAAAAAAAATAATATCCAAAGCAGTTTTTTTATCATTTATTTCATAAAAAAAATTTAAAAAAATAAGTTAAAAAAATTATTTTATTTCAATTTTTAAATACAAGGGTATTTTAGTCACTTAAATATTAAAGTTTCAAATTTTATTAAATGACTAAAATACCCTTATATTTAGAAAATGAAAAGAAAATCATTTATTTAACTTCTTTTTTTTAAAAAATAATTTAACTTAAAAAAATAATTTTGAAATCAGTATTTTATTATTTATCTGAGAAAAAATTTTTCAAAAGATATTTTTTTGAATTTTTTTAATATGAGGGTATCATGGACTTTTTACATCAAACTTAACTCTGTGATGGATGGTGCAACTAAATGAAACCTTGCAGTGGTGACATGCAACTAAAAAAAGTGCAAGGTAATGACTTGCAAAAGTTGTATAGTACATGGTAGTGACCTGCAATTTTCCCTAAAAAATATTACAATGTGGGAGCTTCAAAAGGCAGTCACCAACCCTGGTCGTATCAGTCGGAGATAAGCAAGCTGAACCAATCACATCACCGTCGGAGAGCTTGAAAAATAAGTCGTCGATCTTCATTTCGATTACTATAGATAAGTAAGCTGAACCGATCACATCTTCACTGGAGAGCTTGAAAATGAAGTCGTTGATCTTCATTTCAATTACCGGAGATATGAAATCTTTTGGATTCAAGAGCTCTCTCATGGAGTGATGGTGATTGGGTCTCAATAAATCTAACATGGCTTATCCAGCCAATGAAGACAAGAAAAGAAAAGAAGAGGAAATTAAGAACAAAACAAAATGATGTGTTAGGGTAAGGTTTGAAATCATTTATCTAATATCCACCGTCTTGAAATTCATGTTCAACCTAAAATCTATTTCTTCTAGTTTCCAATTCGCCCCTTTCTGATCTTTAGAGTATGCTCAAATCTAGCACCTAATTCATCATAAAAATTTGATGATGAAACCCCATTTTCATTATACTGTTGAATGAAATGTTTCATTATATTTTTAAAGCCAGTGCCTTCAACAAATTTTGTATTGATTTTCTTTGTTTTACTTTTCCTCTTACCGTACACATTTGTAGCTCTCTATCTCTTTCTTTTCATGTTGTTTTGTTGTTTACAAAACAAAATTTGTCAAAATCAGCAACAATAAATCATCATCCAAGAGAATGTAAACATCATACTTGTCATCCAAGAGAGTTATTATATAAGATTGGTTGTCAAAATAGGGACACTGGAAGCATCCAAGAGAACACCAAATGACAGTACATGTTATTTTAGATATTTTACTCATATGAGAAAAGAAAAACGGGAAGGTTAATTATTCTAATAAATCATTAACAGTGTTTAAATAAATATACTCACAACAATCGGTCATCTCAAGCAATTAAACACAACGATTTTGTTTTTGTTTCGGGGTGGTTATGGTCTCATAGCCTTCGAAAATGAAACAATATTTGTAACCAATTTCCAAACAGATTAAAAAAGAAAAACTAGAGCATGAGAAAGTCGAAGAATATCCCCTATGTGATCTACATCAATTGAGTTATAAATCAAAGTAAGTTATAGATTTCTCCTCCTTTTTATTCATGTTGTTTATAAAACAAAATTTATAAAATTTAGAAACAGTAAATCTTCATCCAAGAGAACATAAACATCATAGTTGTCATCCAAGAGAGTTATTGGATGCATGAGAACTAGCAAAGAAAAGAAAGATAGAGGAAATTAAGAACAAAACATAATGATGCTTGTGTGAGAGGGGGGATGGAGTGATGCTTTATAGCCTAGAGTAAGGGAGTTGGATAGCTAGCCACATTTGTCCTCCATCTAAATGTGATTGTCATGCGCTCGAATTCTCGTGTGTGACAAAACAAAGTTGTACCAACACAGTTAATACGCCTATTCCGACTACGACTAAATTGCAATTGCATTTACAGTAATCATGGGACATTGACTATCCTTAATCTTCAGCCGAATTTACTATGATGTGTGTTAGTGATAGATTTGGAAAAGTACAGAGATGCTCTGTTTTGTTGTACGAAAACAACGTATTTGAAGGAAATTAGTTGCAAAGAAGATATAAGAAAAAGGAGTAGGAGAGAAAATATAAGAAAGAGAGTGGGAGAGAAAATGAAAAAAGAGAAATGGGTTCTAAAAAATTGGCTTAACTTTATTTACTTATCTCAATAACGAAAATAAATCAAACCAAACACAGATTGCATTAGCTCTCCCTAAAAAGGATGTAATCCAGCCACATCTTTCAGTACGCCTACCTTGTTACGACTTCACTCCAATCACTAGGCCCAGCCTTCGACATACCCCTCCTTGCGGTTAAGGTAAGGACTTCGGGCATGGCTAGCTCCCATAGTATGACGGGCGGTGTGTGCAAGGCCCGAGTACGAATTCACCGCTGTATGGCTGACCGGCAATTACTAGCGATTTCGACTTCATGCAGGCGAGTTGCAGTTTGCAATCCGAACTGAGGACGGGTTTTTGGGGTTAGCTCACCCTTAAACAATAGTACTATACTCTATTTATTTGATAATACGATATAGTACTACCAAATATGACTTGACTGAAATCTTATATCGGACGCATGAACAGGGCGGAATTGGTTTTCGTCGAGGTATGGTAATCAGCTTTCCTTAAGACGATTATTGTCTCATATGGACAACTCACTCCCAGAATACAACGACGAACAAAGTCGAACTCAAACCATGATGCAGAGAATAATCGAATAAGAACAAATATAAACTGAGCAATTAGGTACTTCTTAGCGCCAACATATTCACTTTTGTATTTATGTTCCAAAATACCTACAATTCCTTTGACGTTTTTGTCATATTGTGTATACGGTAAAGTGCATCAGACAACCTATTCTCTATCATGTTTTGACAAAAGAAATCTGCATTATGTCATGTATCAATGCTCAACTTGGTGGTAGCACCTATGACCTCTCTGCCAGTTGGAGGATCCTGCTCAATCATATGTGCACACTTCATTACAGTTAGGTATAATTGCATCTTTTATTGACATGTATTAAAATATGTCCCGGTAAACTTGTCTAGTAGCTTACCGTGGACCGAGGCACTGGAAAGACGTGAAGGTTCACTTCAATCACAGCATCGAAAACATTTGAACCGGCTTATGCGGCAAGTTAAACTACTTTTGAATATTTAGCAACTTTTGCACTTTCGTCACTCATACGTAAAAAGACCAGTAGTGAGAATTTATTTTGAACTAATTTAACTCCTTTCTTACGGAACTAGTACGATTCAAATCATGAGAGAACCAGTTAAACATATTATTTTCTGTATATATGTACATGTATCTCAATTAGAAGTGAGCATACAGCTTAATGTTAGACACTTTTTAAGTCAAAACTTATAAAGGAAACACTTGAAACTTGAGATTTCAATGAAGCATGGTTTATACATCGTATTCATATTCATATACAAATTGATTTTCTTAAATCTCAATCCACGTTTACCTAGCTAGTATATGAGATATTAGAAGAGCCTTTAAGTTTTAATAAATTGTTACAATTTAATCGAGCATATTGATATTTATCGTATAAAATTTAAAAGGAAAATGACATTTTTGTGCACTCAATGATACACAATTCCCACTTTCATACGTTACATTTCATTTTCTCTTTTTCAGTACCTTTAATTTAATTTTGAGAGACATTAACAAAGTTGAAAAAAGGTTAAAAAGACGATATTACCCATCGTCTCACAACCTCTACACCTTCCAACCAAGTCGCCGGCGGTGCCTCCACTCCAACAAAGGTGCGCCGACGACTGTCCTCAACTATTCGGGCTGCCCTTTGTTGTGGGAAGGATTTCGGCGATGATTGGAGGGTAACGAGGTCGGTTTCAGGCCGAACGAAATTAGATCTGGAGGTTTTTCCAAATCTGGTCGGTGGAGGTCGCACTTGGAAGAGGCTAGAGGGCTTGTTGAGGCTGCTATGATAAGATGTGTGTGTGCAAATAAGTTTTAGGGGGATTTTTGTTGTTCATGGACCTTTCGGGCTGAGAAGGACCTCATCGGAGACCATGCCTTATGGTCACTCCAGATCTGCAACCTCGTGTCAAATCTGAAACTCCCACCTCTACAAACACCAGCGCCTCCCACGCCTCGATTCCGTCCAATTGCCTCCGCCCACCTCGCGTCCTGCCTCTAAACCAAAGCATCCATCGCCGGAAAAAATGGAGCCCAAACCTCCACTCCATCTTTGCCAGCACCAAAGGGTATTTTGGGTAATATTTGAAAGTCAGTAGTCATGTGATGTCACGTGAAATCCATTTCTTCGATAAAACTAACGGACTACTAACTTTTGTCCCAAAATAAAATTCAGGGTACTGAAAAAGAGAAAAAAATGTAGGATATGAAAGTGGGAATTGTGTATAGTTAGGTGCACAAAAAAGTGTTTTTTTCCCAATTTAAAATAACTAATTACATAACATATTTAAACTATAAACCAAATCTGAGAATAGTCCTAGTGTTTTTGGTCTAGGTTGTTTCCTTCTTTAGCCTCGGCCAGAGTTTGAACACGTCTGTATCTCGTGGGGGAATTTATGGGTTAGGATAGTTTAGGCGGTGGGCTGAGAACATATTGTATAGGTTGGGCTTTAGTGTAGGTGGGCTTTGGGTGGATAGGTAGATAGGGATTAAAAATATAAAAATAAACCAAACCTCGTCAGTCTAAGTTAGGAACCTAAATTTAATATTTTTTTTAGCATTCGTCATTTTCTAAATAGGCAATAGAGAAAATGTGTTTTATATTTTAGGGAAAAACACTCATATTATTAAGCAATTAACCCGACATAACGCTTGACAGCCAACACAATAGATGGTAGGACAGACCCCTCACCGTGATCCTATCTACTGTTAGTTAAAGCATTCATGGCTAGTTTATGAGCCACATAATTACAAGAGTGATGAGCAAAATAAATAAAAACACATGTCTCAGAAGTGGACAGTGCGCAACACATAACGCTAACGATATCTCCAAAAATGTTCAACTCGGTCTGTAAAGCATTATGTAGAGTCACGGCCTCTACCTCATACTGATAGAGAAACTCCGTGATCCCGTTATAGAATGCTTTAACCAGGGCTCCATGATAACCCCGGAGTCCAATCAACTCGAACCAGTTAGTATCAAGAAGAGTTATGGCCTCCCCCCGTGATCTTATTGCAGGGAGACGTGAATGTTTAGTAATCCAAGTCCTCCATGTGTATTTCTTGATAATGACAAAAAATGAAGTAAACTTTGATTTTTTTTTTTAAAATGTGTGTATTTGTGAAATTGACTAAATTACTTTTGTGACTAATTTTTTTTTAAAATAAGTACAAATATAAATATTCTAAAACTATTTTTTTAATTAAAAGTTATACAATCAAATTATTTATTTAAGACTTTTTTTCTTATAAATTATAATTAATATCGAGTCTTCAATTTTATACAAAAATATATACCTTTTGTACATAAACTTAAAGTTTATTATATTTTTCAGTCATTAACAAAATACACATATTCTTATAAAATGTGACAACATACACTACCATTTTATTATTTTTCCTCCAAGGTATGAAAGAGAATAACAGAGCAAAATGGAGCAACATAGTCATTTCCTTTAATAATAATAGTATAATTACCGCAATAGTCAAATTCAAAAAAAGGGATAAAAAAATCCAAAAAAAAAACTTAAAATAGTAAATGCAAAGGACATCTAGAGAGAGACTCCAATTAAAGATACGCTGTTGTGTTGTGTAGGGTTGTTCATTTTACACGGAAACCTGACATACCTGATGACCCGACCAACACCCGACCCGACTTACCCGGTACCCGACTGACCCGATACCCAATACACCCGAACCCGACTAACTCAACAAGCTAACCGAGTCGAGTAGTGGGTCGATTTGTCACCCACCGAGTACCCGACTACCCGACAGTATGCATAAAAATTTTAATATGAATTATATTAATTATCCGTCAGCCCAACATAATCCACCACAAAACCCAGCCCAACCCAACAGCATAGAGAGACAGCCAGCACGTGAAGGTGAAGCCTAGCCCACACTCTTTCAGATGCCCAAATGTTTATAAACTCTTATCGAGTCCCATACGTTTCCAATATAGGGTTCAATGAAAGGTTATAACTCTCTTCTCCTTTAGTGTCACGAGTCGGCGATGTGGCAAGCTCTCGTCCGTTGATCCAGTTCGACGAACCCATCTAAACTGTTGATTTTGACTCATCTGGCACCACCTCCTCCACACACGTCCCTCACTCTCTCACGCGACTCACACACATACTTAGTCTCACACGTTAAATTGCATTGAATGCGATTCAACAATTCGTTTCTTCTCCGCCTCTCCTTTCTCTCTATCTGAAACCCTACGCCTATCGCCATCCTCGTCTCGCCTCTGTCTTCCTACCTATCTCTCTCTCTCTCTCTCTCTCTCTCTCTCTCTCTCTCTCACTCACGTCGCACATCACAACCCAACAGATCGATTTAGTAGCTAGATTGTTCGAATAGATCCGTTGGAGAACTCTTTCTTCCACTATAAATCCTCAATATTGGAGAAAGAATTCTCCAAGGGATCGATTCAACGGTGGAGTGGACTGTGGAGGGTTCTCGCCGACGATGTCTGGGGCTTCGGTGATGGTAAGAATTCCCAACCCTGTTGCTTCTTTCAATTTCTGTTATGGATTTTCATCTAATCTTCTGTTCTTGGTTTACATGTCCTAATTTCTAGGTTCGAACTAGGGGTTTGTGTTTCAATATGTAATTGTGGTTTTAGGGTTTATTGATTGGATTTTAAAATTGGGGATTTCAATTTAAAAACGAAATTGGGGTTTTTTTGTTTTCAATTAACAATTAGGGTTAGGGTTTTTGAATTTCGAATTTTTTTTGGGGTTTTCTGATTTCAAATTAAAACTAGGGTTATGATTTGAATTTCAATTTGAAATTGGGGTTTAGCGTTTTCTTATTTCAATATAAAATTGGGGATTCGATTTCCATTTTGAAATTAGGGTTTTCGGATATCGATATAAAATTGGGGATTACAATTTAAAAATGAAATTGGTAGTTATGGGTTAGGATTACTGTTTTCAATTTCCAAATTGAGGTTTGAGTTTTCGAATTTCAAATTAAATTTGGGGTTTTCTGATTTCAATTTCAGAATTTAGGGATTTCTGATTTCGAATTTAAATTGGGGTTAGGAATTGAATTTGAAATAGGGGTTTAGGGTTTTTTGTTTTGTATTTCAAATTGGGGATTTCGATTTAAAATTAGGATTTTCTGATTTCGATATAAAATTGGGGATTTCGATTTAAAAATCAAATTGGGTGTTAGGGGTTAAGGTTTCTGTGTTCAATCTACAAATTGGGGTTTTCTAATTTGAATTTCAATATTTAAGGTTTTATGATTTTGAATTAAAATTGGGGAATTAAATTCGAAATTAGGGCTGTGTTTTACTGTTTTGGAGTTAAAATTGGGGGTTTGAATTTGAAATTGAGGCTTAGGTTTACTGTTTTGGAGTTAAAATTGGGGATTTCAATTTAAAATTGGGGCTTAGGGTTTCTGATTTCAATTGAAAATGTGGGGATTTGAATTTCAAAATCAAATTGGGGTTTATGGCAATGTAATATGTTTATACTTAATTAATATATAATATGTGTAATATTAGTTGAAATGGTTTTTTTATACTTGATTAATGTACCATGTACATTACATGTATTTAATTTGTGTAGTATTAGAGTTAGGGTTTCTAATTTCAAATTGGGGGTTTCTAATTTGTGTAGTATTTAATTTGTGTAGTATTTAATTTCAATTTATTTGATTGATCACCTAATGAAAGATGATAATACATTTTTTTTTATTCTTCATTATACGGGAATAGATTGTTGTTGCTGCTCGGGAATCAAAAGCTACTCAGGCTGCTGCTACTTCTCATACTGTTGAACAAGGAGTAGCAACCCCAGGTATTTTTGAATCTCCCTTGAAAAAAACTAGGAAATATAGTAATGTATTGAATGATTTCCCCCTTCCTGCCCCTGATTAACACGGTGTTTTGTATGTGAATTGTAAGCATTGTTCAGCTAAGTATTGTAGGATTTGTACCCTAGTCCAATACGAAGTAAGTCTGTAATAGTTTTATCATCGTATGCAACGAAATAAAATCGGCATTATATTACTATTGTGTTATAGTAATATGTTAAGTATAATTCAATCTATATCATTGAGTGTGATATCACTAATAGTAGAACTATTGATCTGTGAGAATTATACTTAACGGGTCCCTGGTCAATTAAGCTTCATCAGAAGCGACCAATATGAGGATGATTCTTTATGATCACCCTCTACAGATCATTGGCAATGGGTTTGCCGGAGTCAGATCATAGATATCATTTGGGAAATGATATTGGAAGACCCAACCTGAATATATAATATAGATACTGTCATGAACATATTCAGATGGCGTAGCTTGTCATTGTATCCTTAGACCAAAGAGTCTCCGAGATCACAGTATAGTCAATATCCGAGTTTGACTTAAAACTAACATTATCCGTGACAAGGTAACCATAACGATTATGATTGGCTCGGGGATGGGTTATATGTGTGATATGAGAAATTTTTGAGGGATTTATCCCTCATACTACAGTATGGGACGTGTATCAGTTTGGGCCACTTGATGAGAATGACTGTTGGGCCCGTAGACAGTTGTCCACGGGCACTCCATAACGCGCAAGTGTACGCGGTCGTTACAAGTTATAACCGGTAACACCGGATCGAATCCACAGAGATCGAACTAAAACGTCAGCTTATATTATGAGACCAATTATACGCAGATAATAACTAATTTGATTTGTCGTTTAATTTATGTAACTTTAACAGTAAATATAAGATGGTTTATAGGAGACTATTCAGAAGTGGAACCATGGGTGCTAGGTCACTATGCTACTAAGATAATCTCAATTATGTGCTTAAGAAAATGTGAATGCTTTGAACCTGATGCAACAATGGTACTGACACCTCCTCTCGGTGTGGTTTTAGCCTAAGCTCAAAACAATTACTGCCCCTCTCAGGGAAGTCACTAACAAGAACTTGCATTACGTTTTGCATAAACCGGGTAAAGGTTCCGAAGATTTGAACTTTTTGACTCGGAGTGAGTTCGTCACCCACCGGTCCTCTCGGACTCGATAACATGACTCTATCAAACACTAGTCATTCGTCAATGACTATTGCAAGCATTAAGACTCCAAATCAATCAAACATGCACATAAAACTTAATTCATAATATAGATTTTTCAATGTAATATAGTTCAAACCTAGCACCCATGAATGAGGGTAGTTAGCCCATAATCATGGTGCTAGATCCACAAGTCATAGAAATAAGGTAAAAGAGAATGGACAAAGAACCCTAAACCAAAAGATGGAAAATCTTAGAAGATGGAAGCCTTCGTGATCCTTGGGTTGCTACGCATCGTATGATTTCACCTTGATCGCCCTTGAACAGATTAGAGCCTCTCTCGAATGCTCCAATAGCTCCTCGATTGATCCAAGTCGTCTCCTTCTCTCTGCTGTAACTTCTCTCTGCTCCAAATCTCTCTAGGTCTTTCCAAAATGCGTAGAGTCTGCAGTAAATAGCCCTTTTGCGTCTGGCAGGTGTAACGATCGTTACAGTGGTGTAACGATCGTTACACCATCGTTACAGCGGAGTTACACCATCGTTACTTTCTTCGTTACAACTCACTGTCACAGTGTAACGATCACTGTAACGATCGTTACATCAATGTAACGATTGTCACTTCTGCCATTTCATTGTCTCTTGCTATTTTGCTTTCCCGACTCCTCGCGTTCGCTCGGTTTGTTGACCCTTTTTACCTGTAATATGCACATTCACACCAACATACCCGAGGGCGTAAAAGTGGTACAAATTGGGCTCTCTAAGCCCGGGACGAAGCCAATTCGGCTCTAAATGTGGGGGCGGATCAATGACAAGGGACTCCATACGGGCCCACATCAATAACTAAAAGGAAACGTATGGCCATGCAGATGATACGGAGTATCATTTTCTGTCATCTCATATATCAAGAAACAATGATTAATTAAATAAGGATGACTGCTCTATGCCTTATGATTAATCAAGATACCTAGAGATAAAAGGATAGCGACATGGACAACATGAGGTTAAATTAGATCACCGATAATCATGTTTGTTGGGTAATCATAATGTCTTACTAGAGGTCACTTATGATGGAAAGGATAAAATGATAATTTTACGCCGATCTGGCAACGGGACATGAGCCTAGAGGGTCACACACATAGGGTACAGATTGTGGGAAATTAGGCAAAAATCAGGTTAATACTGGTAAAGGATCGTGGCCAAAGCCTAGGTTTGGGTCCATGGGCCACGGTTTAGGTCAAAGCTTTGGGCTTTGGGCCCGGACCATGACGGGCCTTGATAGACGGACCTATGAGGGGCTGCCACAAATGAGGCCGGCCAAGGCTTGACCGAAAGCCTAAAAAGGTTCGGCCCAAGAAGCTTGAACCAGCTACATAAATGTGGCGGCTAGGGTTTCAAGGGAACCGAACCTAGCCCATTTTATGGGCAGCTTCGTGATCCCAAACCCTAGCCCAAGTCTATAAATATAGACCCCTTGTGCTGATTTTTATGAACTCATTATTTATCATACCGAAACTCTGCCCCATTTTCCGCTTGAGCTTTCTCACGTTCTAGTATGCGTTTGAAAGTTTAGATCTAGGATTTTGTGTGCCCGTGTGGATACCTTAGAGAGCAGAAAACTTGATTTACTTTCGGTGATTCGACTATGCTATCGTTATTATTATTCTAAACAAAGTTGTTGTTTTTCCAGATTTGGCGACGAATTTTGCGAGATGCTTAGCTCCCATGTCTGATGTGTGATTCACCCGAAACCAGCGCCAGATTAAAGTAAATTCAAAACTCTTCAAATACTCACGAAATAGATTTTTCCATTCGAGATCAAATTTGGGCGCTATCTGGCCTGCAACCTGACTAATATTTAAAACCTAAAAGGTATAAGATTTTGTAACTTGTAGATCTATCGCGTAGATAAGATCCTGACAGGTTCAGAGTTAATTTTGTTCTTTTATTTTCTGATGCGCATCTCTGATTTAGATCCCTCGAAACCCAACAAGTGTATTAGAGCCGGTTTATTGCGTTAGATCTACAATTTTGTTCGGTGTTTTTTTTCTTGCCATAATTTTTATTTAATTTCGGTTTTTTGGGTTTAGAACTGCATAAAAGCTGACTTTTATGAAAAATTACAGATCTAGAAATTTTGGGAATTATTTGGATTTTTCGGGTCACCGAACCGGGGGTGCCGTGGGTCGGCGCCGGCGACGGCCATGGCCATGGAATGGATATGGTATCGTGGCCAACCCGTCACCACCGGGTGCCGGCCACCTCGGTGGACGTGGCGGCTTGTTGGAGGCGCGATGGCGCCCAGGGTTTTCCAAACCCCAAGACGCGCAATGCTAGAGTTTCGGTCAAGCGGGCTTCAGCCCGTTGGGCCTTAGCCAGTTAGGGTTTTGGTAAACCATAAACTTTGAAAATTCCAAAATAATAAAATTTCAGATTTAATTGGTTATGATAAACCGGAATTTTAAATCAGTCCGATTTCGATAAATCGAATTTTTAAAACATAGGCAAGATCAAAACCGGATATGCATGTTGA
The DNA here is from genome assembly GCA_963920655.1 of Geranium rotundifolium. Lineage (NCBI taxonomy): Eukaryota > Viridiplantae > Streptophyta > Magnoliopsida > Geraniales > Geraniaceae > Geranium > Geranium rotundifolium. Next base: position 8,312,591 of record OY987315.1, on the reverse strand, counting down.
TTGATGACATGTTGATTGATAACATGATTTGTTTGGTACAAATTAAAGCTCTAGACCGACCAATTTAATTACTTTTGCGGTTTGTAAACCGTTGGTTAAAGGTTTTAATTAATTTTACGGTATGCTAACCACTTTAGAATTTCAATTATGTTATTTAATTTTCCGGTCTGCGAACCGTGTACATCTTGTAATTGAATCAAGAAGAATGGTGAACTGAAAAGGCGGCTTATGGCGTATGGAGATTCAACCGAAGTTGATGAAGTCCAGAGCCAGTGGGAGTGCTTAATGGAGACGGTCTAGGAGAACTAGAAGAGATAGTCTCTTGGGGTTTTCTATTCTATAATTAAGGATCACAAGCCGGTTCTCGTAAGTCGGCTTATGAGAACCGGATTAGGAATAGGCTTTAATTTTGTACATTTAATTCGCTTTATGTATGTTATAACTGCATGCTAAGATGCCGAATGAATATATGTTGTTTTCAATATGTTTAGAATGTATGATAGAACATCACCCACATGCGAAAAGATTAAAATTGGAATTTTATCACCTTTGCATATAATTAGTAATTGAAGCATCATGAACTTGATGTTTTCAAATAAGATTGTAAGGAATACAATCAAGGAAGTTAAAAAGAACCGATTCACAAGTTAATTCAAGTCATGTGAGATACCACCCAAATCTCAACATTCAGACTAGATAGTAATGGGTTGCAAGAAGACATGGTCTTCAAAGGGCAATGGATGTGTATGATGAGTTTATATTGAACTATAACATACACAACATGTATAAGACCATTTCAGAGTTGCGTGGGATGCTTCATACTGATGAAATGAACATCAATAGTTAAACTAAGGATGTTTAGATGGTCAACAAAGGGATAAGCTTTTTCGAAAGCTGGTGATTAACAAGGGTGGGGCCCTTAAGTAAGATTGAAAGAATTTGAGAGTCACCCATGTTCCACAAGACCAAGGCTAATTCAAAACGCAAGGGTGACGATTGTATTTCTTCAATCAGGTTAGTCATAAGAAAGGAACTGGATGAGATACCAAGATGAGTTGAAGGAGGATCTGGAGGGCTCACAACTTCAGGAACTTATGTTACAGATCTATCTACTCTTGAATCACAAGTATTGAATACTAAATCACACATTAAATGTGTATGATCTCAAAAGTAGAAGATGTGTGACCAAGGAAGAGATGAACCTACGAGCAATCAACACCATAATCAATGTGGCAGTTGTTGTAGTAATAATTGAAATAACTTTGCCCAATGGGTTTAGTTTTGGCATTCGATAAATGTTAAAGATGTAACTAATTTTAGCAGGAACATGATTTTGGTTTCTTGAGGGACAAGAACGATATCTTTCCATTTCACAATGACATTCGTTATATCTGCCAGAATGACATTTATTTTGCAAGGAACTCCAAAAATTAGTAGTCACTATGCATTGGACATAGATGATACTAACGAAAGGTCGATCTATAACATAAATAGAGAATGGTTTGAATCCGGTGATTAAAATCAAATTCTAATATGGCATTGTCGTCTAGGCCATATCAGTACTTCACAAGTGTGGATTTTTAAGTCCGTTCGAATTCAGTTCGATTGAAAGATACAAATCTTGTTGGGTGGGAAAAATGAAAAAAGCGTCCTTCATAGGTAGTTGTGAAAGGGCGGGTGACTTATTAGGTCTAATACACTCTGATGTATGTGGCCCAATGAGTATACTAGCCAGGAGAGGTTTTAGCAACTTCATCATAATTTACTGATTATTTCAGTAGATATGATTATGTCCATCTAATGAAGTACAAGAATGAAGTACAAAACCAACTCGGGGAAAGCATTAAGGCACTTCGAATGGAGTGCTTATCCTGAGAGTTTAGTGATCATCTTGGAAATTGTGGGATCATTTTGGAATGGACTCCGACTGGAACACCACAATTAAACAATATGTCCGAGCGGAGAAATTGAACCCTATTGAATATGGTTCGTTCCCTGATGAGTCACACTGATCTCAAATATGTACATGCGGTTACGCTATAGAATCAGCTATATTCATATTCAATAAAGCTCCAAAGAAGACAACTGAAAGAACGCCATATGACACTCTTCTCGATTCCCATTACCGTGGATGCATGAGCCTTTGCGTAGTATTCACTTGGATGCGAGCTGGATGGGATGATCAGTTTTATCTAGATGCATGCGCCTTCGCGTAGTAACCAGATAAGAACTGGACCATAGGTAAACTTGGTGTGGGAAACATCCTAACATAACTTTTCTAATGCGTCTTCGTGAGGTGTCCCAAGGAAATGAGTGGATACTACTTCTACAAACCCAGCGAGACCAATATTTCGTTGCTCGAGATGGGGTGTTTTGGATAGGATTTTATTTCCAAAACAGTCAGTGGGAGTGTTGTGCATCTCGAAGAGATTCGGGAGGGTGTAATGCAACTTGAAGAAATTCAGGAGCCACACTATGACATTGTAGAAGATAAGCTGATTGTAGAGGAAGAACTAGTTCCTGTAATTATTCTTGACAGTCCAAGACGGTTTGAAAGAACTTGTCATTCACCTGCAAGATTAGGTTTCCTAATACCTTATGGTGATGATATGGTCGTTGTGGATCATAATGATCCAAAATTATTTAAAGAGGCCATGGACAGTCTCAACTCTGAGAGATGGCTGGGAGCCATAAAAGAAGAGACACAATCCATGTTAATTCACGAAGTTAGTAATTTGGTGGAGTCAACCGTGTGTGTAAAAGCCATTGTTTGATGGTGAGTCTTTAAGGTCAAGACGGACATGGATGGTGAAATAAATCCAGATTTTTTTTACTGAAGAATACTTGAAAGATTTGTATGCTGCTAAAATCCATTTATGGATTGAAGCAGGTTTATCAGAGTTGAAATCTTCATTTTGATGAAGATGTTAAGAAGTTTGGCTTTATCAAGAACGAAGATGAACCTTGTGTATAACATGCTAGTGGGAGTGTTATTGTCTACCCATTGTTGTATTTTGGGCATAAGTCAAAGCACCTATGTAGACAAAGTATTGAGAAGCTTCTCAATGCAGGAATCCAAGAAAGGATTCCTTCACATGCGTCATGGCATAAGAGATTCAGCAAGAATCAATGTCCCAAGACATTGGATGAGCTGAACGAGATGATGACCATATACTCAGTATAATAGATTGATTATATATGTCATGAACAAGACCGTGTGCCTTGTTTGCCTGATACTATACCAGTAAATATCAGTCTAACCCTAGTGAGAAGCACTGGATCGTAGTAAGGAACATCCTTGTGTATGTTAGAGGCATTAAATATATCTCACTGTTGTGTTAGAGGATTAGATGCATAGTATGTCCTTAAGATACGACGATGCTAGTTTCGAGACTGATGATTTTAGATCATAAGTCTAGTTATGTGTTTTTTTAATGGTGGAATTACCGAGCTGGAACGATTCCAGGCTAGCTACCATTACTAATTTTGCAAACGAAAACTGAGTATTTAGCTGCCTCAGAAGCAACTAAGTAGCCTGTATGGATCAGAAGTTCGTAGCTAGGTTAGATGTAATGCCAAATCCATCTAATCTAGTGAACTTCGCTTGTGATAACACCAATGGCCTTAGCACAAACTCATGAGCCAAGATCACGAAAGTCCAAACAAATACTCAGCATACATTGTCTCTATTGAGACATGAGGAAGATCTGTAATATTACTACTGATGATAATACAGCCGACCCCTTGACGAAGGTTTTCTCACAGCCTAAACACGCAGGACATGTAGAGTCTATGGGGATAGACTGGAACTTAGATTGGAACTAGGGGCAAGTGGGAGACTGTAGGATTTGTGCCCTAGTCCAATACGAAGTAAGTCTGTAATAGTTTCATCATCGTATGCAACAAAATAAAATTGGCATTATATTACTATTGTGTTGTAGTAATATGTTAAGTATAATTCGATCTATATCATTGAGTGTGTCATCACTAATAGTAGAACTATAGATCTGTGTGAATTATACTTAACAGATCCTTGGTCAATTAAGCTTCATCAGAAGCGACCAGTATGAGGATGACTCTTTATGATCACGCTCTACATATCATTGTCATTAGGTTTGTCGGAGTCAGATCATAGATATCATTTGGGAAATGATATTAGACGACCCGACCTGAATATGTAACATAGATACCGTCATGAACATATTCAGATGTCGTAGCTTGTCATTGTATTCTTAGACCAAAGAGTCTTTTTTATCACAGTATAGTCAATATCCGAGTTTGACTTAAACCTAACGTTATCTGTGACAGGATAACCATAACGGTTATGATTGGCTCGGGGATGGAGTATATGTGTGATACGAGAGATGTTTGAGGGATTTATCCCTCATACTATAGTATGTTATATGTATCAGTTTGGGCCACTTAATGAGAATGACTGAAAGGAAACGCATGACCATGTAGATGATACGGAGTATCATTTTCAGTCATCTCACATATCAAGAAATAATGATTAATTAAATAAGGACGATGACTCTATGCCTTATGATTAATCAGGATACCTAGAGATAAAAGGATAGTGACATGGATGACATGAGGTTAAATTGGATCACCGATAATCATGTACGTTGGATAATCATAATGTCTTACTAGATGCCACTTATGATGAAAAGGGTAAAATGGTAATTTTACACTGATCTGCCAACGAGACATGAACCTAGAGGGTCACACACATGGGGTACACGTTGTGGGAAATTAGGCAAAGATCAGGCAAATACTGGTAAAGGATCGTGGCCAAAACCTAGGTTTTGGGCTAGGCCCCAAGCACAAAATGAGACACGATTTGGGCCAAAGCTTTGGGCTTTGGGCCCAGACCGTGGCGGGCCTTGTTGGCCGAACCCATGAGGGGATGCCAAGGCATGCCAGCCCTCATGGGCTGCCACATAAAAGGCCAGCCAAGGCTTGGCCAAAACCATAAAAGGGTTCAGCCCAAGAAGCCCAAATCGGCCACATAAGTATGGCGGCTAGGGTTTCAAGGGAACCAAACCTAGCACATTTTATGGGCCGGTTCGTGATCCCAAACCCTAGACTAATTCTATAAATATAGACCCCTTGTGCTGATTTCTATCAAGTAATTATTTACCATACCGAAACTCTGCCCAATTTTCCACTCGAGCTTTCTCACGTTCTAGTAGGCGTTTGAGAGTTTAGATCTAGGATCTTTTGTGCCCGTGTGGATACCTTAGAGACTATAATACTTGATTTGCTTTCGTTGATTTGATTATACTATCGTTATTATTATTCTGAACCAAATTGTTGTTTTTCGAGATCGGGCGAAAAAATTTGCGAGATGCTTAGCTCCCAGGTCTGAAGTGTGATTGACTCAAAACTAGTGTCAGATTAAAATAAATTCAAAGCTCTTCAATTTCTCATGAAATAGCTTTTTCCATTCGAGGTCAAATTTGGGCGCTATCTAGCCCGCAACCTGACTGATCCGCAAAACTCAAAGATTATAAGATTTCGTAACTTGTAGATCTATCACGTAGTTAAGATCCTGACGGGTTTGGGGTTAATTTTGTTCTATTAGTTTCCGCTGCGCATCTCTGATTTGGATCCCCCGAAACCCAACAAGTATAAGGCTGATAGTAAAGATTGTGGCACTACAAATTTGAATACGCATATTAAAAATTTGTAAGGGTCACTCGGATAACAATCCCACAAATCAGTCTATATTTAATTTTACAACGACTTCTGATGACATTTCAAAATTAGGTTCATGGGTACTTGATCAATAAGGGGCAAAAATGAATTGGTTAGCTTTCTCATCATGCATGAGTTGCCCCTTAGTTTTGTAGAACATGAGTATTTCCAACGGTTTACGAAGAAAATCCAGCCTTTGTTCCATATTCCAAGCAGGAGCACCGTCACGAGAGACCTTGGCGAGATGTATAAGAGCGAGAAGGATAAATTCAAGGAATTCATGAGACTGAAGGCTCCTAGGGTGTCCCTCACTACAGATACGTAGACAAGTAACCAACTCAATAATTATATGTGCATCCCCGTCTAGTACATTGACGATGATTGGAAGCTTCATTCACAAATCATTTCCTTATGTCAAATCAACAACCACAAGGGGGAGGACATTGGTAAGGCGCTTGAGCAAGGTCTTCATGAGTAGGGGATTGATAGACTTATGTGCATTACTTTAGATAATGCAACGAGCAATGATGTTCTTGTCCAGTTTACGAGGAGGAAAATGAATTTGGTGGGGAATAGCGTCTTAGGAGGGAAGTTTTTGGACATGAGGTGTTGTGCTCACGTCATAAATTTCATAGTAAAGCAGGGTTTGACCTTTCTCGGGAACTCGGTGGAAAAGATTAGGGTGGCAGTTAGGTTTATTAAACAATCAGCCGCTAGGATGAACAGATTCAAGAACTGTGTAGATGTTGCTGGGCTTGACTGCAAGAATTCACTTGTCCTTCATGTTTCTACTAGGTGGAATTCCACCTTCTTGATGCTTCAATCTTTCGTAGTCTTGGAGCCTGCCTTCGAAAGGTATGATAGTGAGACCGCCCTTCTCCGACATGAGCTGGAGTCAAAATTCATGAAAGGTTCAACAGAGTCGTTGGGTATGTTCGTGGAGGAAGATTAGACATACATCAAGAAGTTCATGAACATCTTCGAGCATTTATTTGTTGTTATCAAGAGGGTATGGGGTTGTAAATATGTCACGTCTCACAGTTTTTTAGATGAAGTTAATTCCGTATTAGAGATCATCAAAGAAAGACAAGCGGGGGCAGAGCATGACTTCAACATCACGGTCATATCAAACAAAATGAGGCAAAGTTCGACAAGTATTGGTCGAATGTATTCCAAATGAACTTGCTCATTTTCAAAGCATCTATTTTCTATCAGAGGAACAAGTTAGATGTTGTGAAATATGTTGTGGATAACATGTACCTGCTGATATTTCTGCAACCTTACAACTTAATATAAAAATACTTTGCTGGAATTGTTTGATGACTATGTTTCCAATGCATCTGTAGGTAGTAGCACTACACCTTCTCCTGGAGGTACTAGCACACCTACTACTGCAAGTGTAGCTGCTATTTTTGTTTCTAAACCTGCAAAGAAAATAGTTCGTGGATCATTTGATCAAACTCAAGTTCATGAAGAAGGTGTCAAAAAGACCGGGCTAGATAAATATCTGACGGAAGATGTAGAAAGCAACGAGGAAAAGTTCGACATCTTGGGATGGTGGAAGAACAACTCATCTAGATTCCCGATTCTCTCTATACTAGCCAAGGATCTTTTGGTCATACCTATCACATCCGTATCATCTGAGTCAGCTTTCTCAACGGGTGGTAGGGTTCTCAATGACTTCCAAAGCGCCTTACTACCGACTACAGTGGAGGCATTAGTGTGCACTCAAAGTTGGATCCAAGGAACAACATTTGTAAGCGGCTTGGAGAAGGTATTGCACGAGAATGAAGAGGTCGAGCAAGGTAATTGAATTGGACAACTCTCTAATTAAATACCCAAATATTTTTTATTTTATCAATTATGAACAACCCCTAAATATCTTTATTAACGTACGGATTTAATTCGTTATGCTACTCAAGCTACGAAATGAGGCTCCCTCTTGGATGGTGTTCAAGTTTAAGTTTGCTTTTTTCCTTTTGAGTTCGATTGAACGTTATGGTGATGTTTGAACTTGTTGTTCACTTTTGATCACCTTATTTTGGTACGAGTGGTGAATGGTGATGAACACTTAGTTCACTTTTGTATGCTCAAAACTTCGAGAATGTGTTTGTTTGTTTGAGAAAAGTATTATCTGATGAAAAGTTTGAGCAAGTATTGCTCTTTGGGCAGATTTCATACTGTTATGTTTTGTTATAATACTATTACTTGTGTTTATTCTCTTTGAGATGCATTTTGTTTATGCAAATTGCTAATACTTTCAAAGTTCAATTATAATTACATAAATATTCTTCATGTTAATGGCAATGGCAGTGGGCAGTGGTTGGTGGAATTGGAAATACTTGCACATAAATTATATTTCATGAATTTGTACAATCATTTGTAAATGTAAATGTATTTGTAAGTGTAAATGTAAGTGATGAATGTGGAAATGTATATATATGAATGGGCTTCAAAACCAATTTGGGTTGAAGCTGAAAATTGTGTGGACCTTACTTCAAAAAATGCAAATGGACCCAAAATTTAGGCCCATCAGGTGTATTGGGTATACCTGACTCACCCGACTACCCGAGTCTACCCGAACCCGACTACCCGACTTCTCAATCGAGTCGAGTATCAGATCTGGTTTTCAGTACCCAACTCCAACTGAGTCGGGTACGACCTGAAACTGGTCTACCCAACTCGACTCAATGGACAGCCCTAGTGTTGTGTTCTCTCCATTAATTATTAAAAATGTTAACGTTATATCTAATTAGTAATGTTTGGAAAGCTAGAAATTATTTGATTTCGCGTAACTCAGTTTTCTCTGCAGCCCAGACTATTATTGTGGCCAAAACTACCATAATTTCTTGATTGGGGGCCAAGCTACTAGACGTGATTCTTGGGCTGCTCCCGCTCCAAGTAAATCAAAGATTTATTGATGGGGCCACTGACGACTCCAGAATTTTTTGGAGTGTCGGTATTGTGCGCAGGGATTGCCACGGTTCGCTGATGCATGCATTCGGTAGAAGATTTACGGGGCTTCTCCAGCCAGTAGAAAGGTGAAGGTCGTAGCTCTACGCGAGGCATTTTGGTGGACTCATAGCTCGGGTATTTCAAACGTAATTATTGAGTCGGATTGTCTCCGGATTGTGAATGCTATTGTTAGGTATGAATTGCCTAGAGGGCGCCTAGAAAGAATTCTGTTTGATTGTAAATGTTTGTTACATAATCTATCTCGAGTTTCTATTACCCATGTTGGTAGAACTTGTAATATAGCAGTACATAACATGGTTAAGTTTGTGCTTTATGTTCTCGCCTGAGATTCAGGTGGAGGTTTTATTCCACCGGATCTTGTAGCTGCAATTAGGTGCGATGCCAATTTGCTTGCTTAATAAAGATGGGTCTTTAAAAAAATGCTTTAAATGTTATACTTAAATATTAAATCTCATATAATATAGTATTACAACACAAAGGATTGGAAAATCAAATCACAATTTAATTAATATTATTGAGTCTCGTATTTATAGGCACGCCAATTACTAGACCAATCTTACTCAAACAAGTAATGATATTCTCATACATCATCTACTGGTATAGTTCTTCCAAGATAAGTAACAATGTGGCCCGTATTACAACATATAATTATTTGGGTAAATTATACATGACCCCCAACTATACGCGTGTCTCACATGCTCCCTTAACTACAGAATCAATCTGTGAGACGATTTAACTATTCAAAAATCTCACTTTACCTTTTTTGTTGACTTTTTTTAAAATTCTGTCAAGTTTTTTGTGAAATGACGAAAATACCATTATATTTGAAAAATCAAAATAAATAAAAATGATTTTGAACTTTTATTTTCAAATTTTCTCGTTGTACAAAATAAATAATAAAATTTTGTTAATAGTAAAAATAATTTTGTAAAAACATTTTTTTATAAAAAAAATTTAAAAATAAAATTTTAATTTTAAACATCGTTTTTTATTTTAAATAAAAAACTAATACTAAAATATTTTTTTATTCTTTGTTTTTGTAAAAGAAAATAGAAAAAATTTTCAAAATCAATTTTATTTATTTATTTTAATTTTTCAGATACAAGGGTATTTTCGTCATTTCACAAAAAATTTAACGAAATTTTAAGAAAAGTAAACAAAAAAAATAAAGTGAGATTTTTAGAAAATTAAGACACCTCACAGATTGATTTGTAATTAAAAGGAGTATGTAAGACGGTATAGTTAAAGGAGTCATGCAACATTTTCACTAATTATTTAGAGTAAAATGTAAGTGCCAAACTCTGACTCCATTCAATTATGTAAATGATTTGACGCTGTATAAAACTTGTAATATGCTGACAGACAAAATCTTGAGGATCTTCTTTATTATATGGTAATTTATGCTCTAAATTATCCACTACTGCTTTATGGTTTGTATTGAAACATAAAATAATAACCAAAGCCAATGATTTTCCTTTACATTACACCTGACACCACCACCCATTACTGAAACGCACTACCGTCGTTTTTCTTCTCATCAAGTATATAGTAATTAAAGAGCACATGTAAAACATTTTATCAAGTTACTATCGTTGGGTCACCAAATCTTCACTTTGCATAATTAGTCGTGTATCACAAAATAAGTGTTCCTTATTAAATTGGAAAAAAAATGTAAAGTAATTACAGAGAATATAAGTAATTACAGAGGAAGTTGAAACTTTAAACTTTCTTGCAAAATATATGTATTTATGTAAAAAATAATGAAATGACATATGAATACTTATATATTTTTATAATATAAAATTTAACTAAAAAATTAAATTACAAACTTTAGTTGTAAATATTTTTAAAAAAACTTTAAAAAAATATTTTTTATTACTTTAAAATCAAAATTAACAACACGTTTTTGTCGATAACAAACTATATAAGAACAGTACATGACATGTTTTTAACTTAGCATTATATATAGAGTCGAATGACTTGAGATATAATTGCACATCCTCAATCCTCTTGCAATAACTTCTTCACTATAGCATATACACAACAATGGACGAGGCAGAGCAAAGAGGGCAAGCACAAGTGTGGCATTACATGCTAAGCTTCACCAACTCCGTCGCCTTGAAATGCGCCGTCGAGCTTCGCATAGCCGACATAATACACTCCCACGGCCGTCCAATCTCCCTCTCCCAAATAGCTTCCTCCATCACCAACTCCGACCTCACATGCCTCGCGCGCATCATGCGGCTCTTAGCACACCGAAAAGTCTTCACCGCGCACCACCAACCCGACGGAGACACCCTATACGGGATGTCCCACGCGTCGAAATGGCTGCTGCGCCACTCGGAGCTGAGCCTAGCGCCTCTCATACTGATCCACAGCCATCCCTATCTCGTGAGCGCTTGGTGCGGGCTCGGTGGGTGCGTCGAGCGCGGTGGGAGTGGCATGAGCAACGCGCGCGGGTGCGAGTTGTGGGATCTCACGGCACGAGACCCCGAGTTCAACGCTCTGTTCAGCGAGGCCATGGTGTGCACCGCAAAGATAGTGCTGAGGGCGGTGGTGTCGGGGTATAGAAAAGGGTTTGGGTGTATTAAAGGGACGTTAGTGGATGTGGGAGGTGGTGTCGGGAAGGGCTTGGCTGAGATTGTCAAAGAGTTTCCGCATATTAAGGGTGTAAATTTCGATTTGCCTCATGTTGTCGCCAATGCTCCGGTTCTTGATGGTGTCTCTCATGTAGGAGGTGACATGTTTGTAGCCATCCCTAGTGCAGATGCTGTGTATATGCAGGTAACACATGTTATTTGAATACTGACAAAACGTGCCCTGTTATATGTCAATTTTTTTGTAACAGGTGTATTTTTATGTGAAAAATGACAAATTGTTCATGAAATCAAGAATTAAATACTTATAATATAGTTTTATGTTAAAAATAGTATAATTTCATTTTATAAAAAAAATGGTAGCGAGGCATTTATTTCCACCACTTTTTAAAGGCGCCAATACTTGATGATAAAAATAGAGTCATATTATAATAATAATCTTGTGGTATCTATCAGCTTTAACTTTAATATCATATACGTATATGTTATGCAGTGGATAATGCATGATTGGAGCGATGAACTATGCGTGGAGATATTGAAGAAGTGCAGAGATGCAATATCGGGAAGGCCCGAAGGAAGGATAATAATAGCAGATGTAGTGGTTAATAAAGATGGTAAAGACATATTCGATTACGGAACGAGCTTGTACCTTGATCTGTTGATGATGGCACTCACTCAAGGAGGAAGGGAGAGGTCGGAGGCTGAATGGAAAATCATATTAGAGAAAGGAGGTTTCCCTCGCTTCAACGTCATCAAAATTCCAGCCATATTATCCATCATCGAGGCCTTTCCAACGTTGTAATTCACACATTTGAGTCACCGCCAAAATTATACATGGCATGCATGCATGTATAACAATAAATTCAGCACTAAATAAATTTATAGTTCGGGAACCGACCGACCAAACCTGAAGAAAACTTGCCCGACCAACAAAAGTCGGTTATCCAAGAAAAACAATCCAGCCTGATCCGACCACTCTAGTTGGTTTAATCAAAACCAACCTGATTTACTCTGTCGGTTTACTTTTTTAACCGACCCAACCAAATTTGACTCATGGGCTAACTAGATTTTTTTTAGGGAACAAACATAAATACTATTAAGCAACTAACCCGACATCACGCCAGACAGCTGAAGCAACAGATGTTGGGACAGACCCCGCATCGTGATCCTAGCTATTGTTAGTTAAAGTGTACGTATCTAATTTATGAGGCACAATATTACAAGAGTGACGATCAAAATGAACAATAACAGATGTCCTAGAAGTGGACACAACGCAACTGCTAATAATACCTTTAAAGATGTTTAGTTCGACATGTTTAGCATCATGTATAGCCATGGCCTCCACCTCCACAATCAGATTTTTCATTTCCAACGGCACACATAAACTATGTGCGCCGTTAGTAATGAAAATTAGTAACGGCACACACAGTAATGTGCGCCGTTACAAATGTTGTTGACCGTTGACCACTCTGTTGCCGTTAGGGTAAACGGTCGGAAATCAATCCGTTGTTGTTACCGTTACTTTGTAACGGCGCATCTACCAATGTGCGCCGTTACAACAAGCAATTTTGTAACGGCGCACATGGTATTGTGCGCCGTTACTAAAATTTAGTATAAATCTTGGCAGAACCTCCCCTTCTCCTTCCCTACTACTTCTCACAACAAATTTTCTCCCGATAAGGGTAATTTCGTAATTTCGGTATCTTACAAATTTTCCCGAGTACCCTATATTTCTCCCCCACAAATCTACAGTTGAGTGAAAGTTTCAGAGAATTAGAAGGTACATACATATTTTTAAATAATGCAATATGTAAATTATTATAGTTAGTGTGATTTATGTGAAATAGTGCATGTATTATATATTATTATTTTTGTTGTGATTTTGGTGGAATAATAATTAATATTAATGTCATTTTTGGTATATAGTTATCTAATATTAATTGTTAACCGAATTTATATATATTACATATATAGAATTGATCGGAGATGGATATGATCCGTAAAAATGAGTAAGGAATGGATGAACGGATTAAGCAATTTTGTAAAATTTGCGAGGAAAAACGCTCCAAGAGATGGCGTGGGACGTTTCAAGCGTCCATGCACGAGGTGTTGTAATTCTGCTTGGCACGATATGGACACCATTTACGATCATATATTGAGGAAAGATTTCCTTAGATCGTATAATGTGTGGTTTGTTCGACGTCGGACAACAATCCAGTATACGTTGATCCTGTGCAGCAGCTCGTGGATGATGTAGACCCAACTAGAGATGTAAGGATTGGCGAGGACGAGGACGAAGAAGAGAACATAAATATAATATCCGAAGTCGAGGAGGGAGTCGCTAAGGCAACCATGACAGCATACAACCGGTTGGTGACAGAGTCGAAAAAGCCGTTGTACAAAACCACGTGCGCCATGACTAGTGAGGACACTTCTTTAGCAGCAATGTTAAGGATGTTGTCCATCAAGAAGAGCACCGGGATATCTGACGAAACTTTTACCAAGGTTGCCAAAGATTATTGTTCTATGTTACCCCAACCTAATACGTATCCATCTAGCTATGCAGCGGCGAAGCAGAGAATGAAGTCAATCCAACTGACACACGTGAAATATGACGCATGTCTGTACGGATGCACTTTGTACTACGGAACACAATCGCAACTCCAGACATATGACGTTTGTGGAGAAGCACGATACGCTAAAGTGGAAAAAAAATTGGTTCCGAAAAAGACGTTGTGGTACTTCCCATTGACTCCTCGGCTTCAACGTTTATATCTTGCCCCAGAGACGGCTGAGTGGATGCGATGGCACGAGGAGCGGGAGAATGAGGACAATGAAATATTAGTACATCCATCGGACGATACAGATTGGATTCATTTTGACGCAAAATACCCGGTATTTTCTTGAGAAATTCGGAACGTACAGCTGGCGCTGTCATCCGACGGGTTCTCTCCATATGGGCCTAATGCGTCGAGTTACAGTTCGTGGCTTGTAGTCGCTATCCCGTTGAATTTTCCGCCCTCGATGGCTATGAGAAAGGAGTATAACATCCTCACCATGTTGATATCTGGTTCAAAATCACCTGGGAAATGCTTAAATAACTTCATGCATCCGCTGATTGATGAGTTGAACCATCTGTAGGAGCATGGAGCTGTCACGTGGGATGGTTCTAAGAAAGAGGCTTTCATAATGCGGGCTCATGTGATATGGACAATAAGTGACTTTCCGGGTTTGAGAATGTTGGGGGGCATCCAGACTAAAGGCTATAGGGCATGTCCTCTATGCTTGGACGAGATCGATTCTGAACGCAGTAACTCAAGAATCTCTTACCAAGGTGCTCGTAGGTTCTTACCACCGAAACACCCACTGATATTTCAAGCGCAGGCCTTTAACGGGAAGACAGAGACCTAGAGAATGCCTACCCGGCATTCAGGGGCGGCTGTACTCAGTGTGATTCTACGTCATCAATACCCACCGCCGAGTCTGCATCCGAAGTTCAGTAAACGAAAAGGTGGTGGTGTTCCTATATGTTTGTCTCATAAAAGCATTTTCTTGGAGCTGCCTTATTGGAAAACACATAAAGTCAGACATACGTTGGATTTGATGCATATAGAGAAGAACGTATGCGACAACGTCATAGGTACCGTTCTTGAAATTGCAGGGAAGACTAAGGATGACGTGAAAGCTAGGAGAACTTACGAGGAACAGGGAGTCCGGCAAGACCAATGGGTGCAAGACGGGGAGCTCCCAGATGCACCTTATGGCATGGCGGGTCGTGATCGGAAGGAAGTACTGGAGCATATCCGAGCTGTTAAGTTTCCTTCTGGATATGCGAGAATTCTAAAGAGCAAGGTGAATCCCGATGAGAAAACGTTCCTTGGATTGAAGACTCGCGATTGTCACGTGTTGATGCAACGCATCTTCCCCATTCGAAAGTACGTTCCGCCTTATGTGGCAGAAGCATTAACAGAGCTGGGCAAGGCCTTCCAGTTGTTGTGCACGAGGGAGCCGACGAAAAAAGCCCTGAAAAAGTTGGGGGAAGATATAGCGGTTCTAGTTTGTAAGTTGGAAACTATTTTCCTTCCTTCATTCTGTACAATTATGGTTCACTTCTACTGCACCTTCCGGATCAAGTTTTGTGAACCGGCCCAGTCCATTTCACATGGATGTTTTCAGTTGAACGGTATGATCCTTTCCTTCCAAATATCATTTCCAATTACTATTGAACTGTATAATCGAATATGAGATTAACATTCATATTTTGATTGCAGGCAACTTGACGTGTACAAGAAAAGTGTGCAAAACCCGCGAAGGTTGTATAGTCCAACAGTACTTGATGCACGAGTTTGTCACCTTCACTCAGATGTACCTAAACCGCGCCACTTCAGCCAGCGAAACATTTGTTAGTCCAGCTCTAGGTTTCAACTTATCAGTTGTTTCCCCACATGTACAAGTTAAGAGCGTGGTGCGAAATGAGAAATTGAGCGCATCCGAGATGTTCTGGGCGAATTGGACAATGATTGAGAATTATGCCGAAGCAGATGCATTTGTAGAATTACATCTTGCAGGGTTCAAACAATTACACCCTAAGAAATCTCTTCTGGACCGAGTTATGTCTTTTGTTTTTGACTGGCGCAGAATTGTACGTAATAGACATCAATTACCTTTAATTATTCTTCCAAATTTTATTTACGTTAACTAATTTATATCCCGTATGCAGATGACTTCTCCAGGGATGCAACGAGAGTTGGTACTACTATCTAGAGGTCCTCGTTCATCTACCATTTATTCGCAGTGTACTGTTAACGACGTCAAGTTTTTATACTTGAGAATCGACCAGGGCCGGAGAAATCAAAATTCATGGGTCATGATTGAAGCAAACCACATATGTTACTACAGTGTTCTTATGGACGTATGTATCCTTACCTACTCGGAAAGCATGCCAGTCGTTCTATTCAAGTGTCGGTGGTACGGAGAACGGACCGTGAAAAAGGACGCAAATGCATTCATTTCGGTCAACACGTCCACAGATCGTCATAAACAAAACCCATTTTGCCTTGCTTTAATGGAAAAACAGGTATACTACATTGACGACCCTAAATCTGGACCATGGAAGGTTGTGAACATCGTGTCGCATAGGGGTCACTACAAACCGAGCAGTTTAGCCCGTGCCGGTGACGACGACCCAGAGTTTGAAGTCGATGAACCTTACCAAGAAGATCGAATTGACATCGTCACACCGGGTGGTATCACTATCGACCTAACAAATTTAGTCTGATATCCACCGCCAGTACGTCCAGTTGAGAACGATGAAATGGAAGATATTGATGAAGAAGACGAAGAAAACGAGGGCAACGAAGAAAACGATGAAAGCGATTTGAAGGGCATGAAGATTATGATTCTGCCGATTCTGATAGTCAATATGTATGTGTATGTTTGATTGGTTATGAATAAATGATTTTTTATAATCTATGATCTATAAAGGTAATTTGATCATTACAACTTACTGTGTGATTTTCAAATAAAATTGATTTTTTTTCTTCTAAATGTGATTTTCTAACGGCGCACCATACATAGTGCGCCGTTACAAAGTTTGTAACGGCGCACCATACATAGTGTGCCATTACGAAGTTTCTAACAGCGCACAATATATGGTGCACCGTTACACATTGTCAACAATCTCAACCAGATTGTTGACTTTTTTCTTTTGAAATCGGGTTTGTTGTTTCCGATCGAGATTCATACGTTTTAGGAATTGATCGAAATTTTGGAACATTAACTACCAAATCATTGCGCTCAAATTGGTACGGTCGGATTCACGTTTGGATCAACACAAATAAAATAAATTTTTTTTATTTGTTTGTAACGACGCACTGTGGTAATGTGCGCCGTTACAAAAACTCAAATGGTATAGTCAACCAGGTTGGCTTCCCCTTGACCGGTTTAGATCCAGATTCATACATTATCGGAATTGACTGAAATTTTGGCATATGAAGTACATATCCATTGCGCTCCTATCCGTACGGTTGGATTAAAACTATTATTTTGAACATCAATTACTTTTGTTGAAAGCGTGAGTTTAGGGTTTAAGAAGTTCAAATTTAGAAAAATCCTAAACACATTGATCATCAAACGTTCGGTAGATTAATATATATTTTTTTGAATCGAAACCGTTCAATTAGTTGTAAATTACATATATGTGGTATAGCACAAATTTTAAGAAAATCCAACCACGGGAGCACCGCTTATCATTCACGATCGAGTTTAGGATTAAACTTTGTAACGGCGCACGTTGGCATAGTGCACCGTTACAAAAGTGGCGGCAATGATAATTTCGCGAAAAATCAAATTTGGGGGTAAATTTCGAGAAAAATTTAAACTTCCCGTGGATATTTGTGTTGTAACGGTGCACACACACGTGCGCCGTTGGAAACTTTTGTTTGTAACGGCGCACATGAATATGTGCGCCGTTACAAAACTGTTGATCGTTCCAAAATTTAACCGTTAGGTCAGAAAGCGAACCGTTTATGACCGTTACTCACTGTAACGGCGCACATACAGAGTGCGCCGTTACAAATTACCGAGTGTAACAGCGCACAATACAATGTGCGCCGTTAAAACTTATTTTGTAACATTATATGAATTTAGTTGAATTTAATTGAATGTTACATTTTCATATTAAAATTATTTAGAAATTGTATGGAATTGTCAGATTTCTCATGGAATTGTTATGAATATTTTAGGGGTATTTATGCAAATTGTTAGATTTTTTATGGAAATTATAGTTTGCATGTTAGGGTTATTGATTTTTTATTTTTAGTTCCACATGTTAGGTTGTTATGTTGAATATTGATACTCATTAGTTGTATTTTTGGAATTAATTAAAAAATATCCATTAGGGGTATTTTTGGAATTAATTATAAAATACCTATTATGGGTAATTCGGTCATTTCTGACCGAATTAGGAGTAATTTGGTCATTTATGGCTAAAAAGGGTAATTCGGTCATTTCTGACCAAATTAGGGGTAATTTGGTCATTTATGGCTTGAAAAGGGTAATTCGGTCATTTTCGGCCGATATAGAGGTAATTTGGTCATTCAGGGATAAAAAGGGTAACTCGCTCATTTGGTCATTTATGGCCTCAAAAGGGTAATTCGCTTATTTCTGACCGAATTAGGGGTAATTCGGTCATTTCCGACCGAATTAGTGGTAATTTGGTCATTTTCGGCCGAATTAGGAGTAATTTGGTCATTTATGGCTAAAAAGGGTAATTTAGTCATTTCCAACCAAATTAGGGGTAATTTGGTCATTTATGGCTAAAAAGGGTAATTCGGTCATTTCCGACCGAATTAGGAGTAATTTGGTCATTTATGGCCTCAAAAGGGTAATTCGGTCATTTCCGACTAAATTAGGGGTAATTTGGTCATTTATGGCCTAAAAAGGGTAATTCGGTCATTTACGGCCGAGTTAGGGGTAATTTGGTCATTTCCGACCGAATTAAAGGTAATTTGGTCATTTATGGAGCCGAAACATAAGGCCTTAGGCCAGGGCACCTAGGCGGGCCAGAATGGACATTCCGTTTTTCGAGGCTACACAGGCGCTGGAGTCACAAGTTGATATGTACACTCCGTCACCGCCGCAGCTGACTCAGCCGACTGATCCAGGGCATACGAAGATTGATTGGACTTTCCATGTCCCGGATGATCGGACTTTCCAGGAGATGCTCGTAGACGTCGCTGGACCCTCCGAAGAGAACAATGTGTCGGAAGAGTCCGAACTGCCGTTGAACGAGTGGAGGCTCCTTCCCCTCAACTACAAAGAGATTCCGAGGTACAAGCTGAACTTCGATTACAAAATAGAAGCGGACTGCCTAAACACGAAGAGCTGGGAAGCCAGGGCAAGAAATGAGCAAAAGGTCGACGTCAACATAGACCCTGAAAAGAAAGCGGTCCTAGTGAACGAAGGTCCTTTTCTGTTGACTTCAGAAAATGGGCGACCACGTGTCCAAGGAGTACAATTATCAATGGAAAGGGTAAAGGCTATTATAGGGAAATTCGCTCGGGAACGCGACGCTTCCTACCAGACGTTTGGGGATCTGCCGGCGTCTGAGTTCCAGTTATTTTGGAGGAGCTTTAAGGTAATTTCAACACTTACTCAAAATGAATTTTCAAATGTCGTATTATAAATATTGACGTGGTGTTTGTCAATTTAAGCGGTTGTTTGCAGTGTCAGATTCCGTTGAGCAGAGGAGGTGGATTCGTGAGGCGGCTATAGACGCTTACCAGGAGCAAAAATCGAACATGAAGCAGTTTTACAAACTCTGCGTGGACCCTACTAGACTATACCGTAATGGAATTCCCAAGTGTATGAAAGGGAAGAAGTCCTAGTGGCGTTGGCTCGTTCATCATTTTGATGCCAACGAGGTATATTACAAATTTTATATTTAATAGGTTTAATTTCAATTAATTTCATTTTTTTTCAGGAAGAAGTTGGGTCTCAAATGAGTACCATTCAGAGGAGCGAGAACAAATTAAACCACCATACTGGCAAAATCTCATTCCGAACTGTTTGGGAGAGGATGACGGAGGCCGGGGAAGTGGAGGTCTCCAAAATGTTGGAGGGCTTTCTGAAGGCTATAAAGAAGCGTAAGCCTCGTGATGGGAGGGGGAGGAGGACGAGGACGAGGAGGAACTCAACCCGAAAGTTGCAAAGTTTAATTAAACTCATTTTTTAAATATTTTAATTTATAATATTAATCAATTATTTTTTTACAGAGTTACATTAAGAATGCGCTTAGGGCTTGGAAGAATGACCAGGCGAACGACAACGAGGATGGAACTCTGAAGATGATGACCGACGCTGAAGAGGATGAGGTCATGCGACTAGCTGCCGAGCATGTTCGCGAGGTCGAGTTTGCCAAAGGAATTACTATAGAACCTTCTAGAGGACGACGCATCCGGGGTTGCGGGAGTGATTACGAGGCACCGCCGAAACATAAAAGACGTTCAACCTCCTCCGACTCTAGTTCTGCGGAGATTTCGGAGCTCCGAACTCAGGTCGCCCAACAAGCCGAGGTTATTATAGAGTTTCGGACTGAGGCCTCCCAAAACGCGCAAATGTTCATGTACTTCCAAGAACAACTAAGGATTCTAAATCCTAATGCACCTCCACCTCCATTTGACCCGACTAGGTCTGGAGATCCTTTTAGCCCGTCATCATAGTTTGCACTCGATCAATCGATGTATATATTATGTATTAAACAACTTTAATATGAATATTAATTTTCATTTTGGAATATTTAATTAAAAAATAATAAATAAAAAATATTTTTATATTTACTTTTTTAATAATATATATTCTGTAACGGCACGCAGACAGCGTGCACCGTTACACCCTCTAACGCCGCACAGACGTCTGTACGCCGTTATCAAGGGTAACGGCGCACGTCGTCTGTGCGCCGTTACGATTGATAACGGCGCACAGACGGCGTGCGCCGTTACAACCTCAAACGGCGCACTCCGTCTGTGCGTCGTTAGAGAGTGTAACAGCGAATGCCGTCTGTGCACCATTACAAAAGATAATGGCACCGTCAATTAGGGAAACGGTGAGGGTAGGTTTTGTAACAGCGCACAGACGACGTGCATCGTTACACTCTCTAACGGCGCACACTCTTGTGTGCGCCATTACAGACCTTTTTGTGCGCCATTACAGTTTGTAACGACGCACAAACGCTCTGTAACGACGCATATAACGTGCGCCGTTACAAGAAAAAAAACTGATAGTGCTCACACATGTAGAGAAACCCTGCGATCTCGCTACAAAATGCTTTAAGCAGGGTTCCATAATAACCCCGAATACGAATCAACTTTGTTGCTATGTGTAAAGTGTAAATGTTGGCTGTATTTTTACGACACATAAAGGTGTTGGTCATAATGTCTTAACATTCGGTGAAGAATCTTTCGACTTAGGTTTAGGTAAGTTTACGGTCTCAAGTATATCTTTTTGTACGCGATTGTAGGAAAAGGAAGCTTGCACGAAAAAAGAAAGTCCATAGAGAAGAAGGAAACAAAAGTCTTTTGGAAAGAAAATCATTATTTCATTATATTTAACATACCTTACAGGTCTCAAGTCAGAATTGTATCATAAATCTATCGAACTATTTTATTTGAAAATATATTTGGCTTAAACTCAGAACCACCAAAGCTCCAAAGTCGGAGCTTTTCTTATCTGCTCAGAATCACACTTTCTTTCTGCCAAGAAGTTATAAAAGGATTGACAATTCTAGAAAGACAAAGCACTAAATGGGATAAAGAAAAATAAAAACACATTAAAATGCATCAAGACTTATCTTACTTCAAAATAAATTATTAATCAAAAGTTCAGCCCAATTATTCCAGTTTTGACATATGTTTAGGCACCTAAGCATGCTCACAGTTTAGCATGTCCAATCATCATGCAATATATCCATGCAGTGCTAAACAGTTGGACTATATACAAGGATCCACTAAGAAAGTGCATGTGCCAAACACATGGGTTAAAGTTAATTAATAATATGAATAATTTCACACACCACCACTTAAAATAGGCATGTTCTTTTGAAGTTTTTTGTTAAGTTTTGTCAGTGGTTGTTAAATTTTGAGTTTTAAAAGACTAAAATGCCTTGAGACTCACTCCCCTTCGTCATCTTCTTCCTCACGTCTCCTCTTCTATCCTTGTAACACTCACTCATTCCTCTTCTTCCATCCCCGTACACACAACATACCATTACTCCATGCCTCGTCACCATTGTTGACCTTAGCTCTGCCCAGCTCTTCGGTATATGAGTCACACGAACTGAAAAGATGGTGGTATACGAGTCACACGAACTTGGCCTCTTTTAGTGACTGGGATTGAGAAAAGATACTGAAGATGGTAAAAAATATAAAATGAGACGTTAATAAAGTAATAGATTGAGAATTAGAAGAGAAAGTGATAGTCATTAAATAGACAAGCATAATAAAAGTGAAATAACTTGATTTGGGAATATGACATAAGAAGAATAGGACGAAAAGTGATTTTAAAAGTTTGGAATAAACAATTTGGTAGAGTAAGAGAAAAAAAGAAGAGGTAATTACATATCAGTACACCCGTCGAAACCTCATTCCAGAATTGGTACCTCAAGTTTAATTTTATTTTTCTCAGTCCCCCAAGTTTCAATAAGTTACATTTAAGTTCAAATCTGTTAGATTTAACTGATGTGGTTTGTAAAAAGTCTAAACTGCCCCTTGGTATATAATTTTAAATGATGTGTGATTTTTTAATTATTATAAAATTACAATTTTGCCCCTAATTGAGTGATAAATTTAACTAATGTATTAAGGGTATGATAGTCTTTACATGTAAACAAATAAAAAAATTAATTTTTAAAAATAATTTATGAAAACCCAATTGTACCCCTCCCTTTTAACCCTACATTTAACCCTCTTTAACCTAATCCTAT
This sequence comes from Geranium rotundifolium, assembly GCA_963920655.1. Lineage (NCBI taxonomy): Eukaryota > Viridiplantae > Streptophyta > Magnoliopsida > Geraniales > Geraniaceae > Geranium > Geranium rotundifolium. Next base: position 8,289,842 of record OY987315.1, on the reverse strand, counting down.
CAATTTCCGTCCCACATCCTCCAAATGTGTTGAGACTGAGCCACAACCTCCAGATGTGGCGAGATTGAGCGACGCGCGACGCAGATCCGGCGGTGGTTTCTCTTCTCCGGCGCCTCGGGTTTGTCACCCATGAGTAGTTGACGACGGTTTTTGGCGACGAACGTTCGTCTTCCTCCACCAGTCGTTGACGGCAAGCTTCGCGACGGCGGTCGAGTCCTCGGCCATGGACTAGAACTCGCTTCCGGGTCGAGTTCCAGTGGAGAGCGAGAGTCTCTCTAATCCTCGGCCCCGGCGGCGGTGGAAGGAAGGTGATGAGCGAGAGGTGAGAGGCTCGCATTTGCAGGGGTCGGAGGGAAGGAGACGAGCGAGAGGCATCGACGGGAAGGTCGTGGCAGCGAAGGTGAAGCAGAATTAGATCTAAGTTTGGCCGAACCAACTTAGCTAAGGCGGAGCTCAGTCGAAGACGGTGGCGCAGATTCTTCATTTGGCCGAACCAACTCCCCACACATCAACACACTCAGCAAATTAGATCTACTGTTTTCACAAATGAAAAAAGTGTAGATATGGAATTGTGTGGATATGAGTAGATTTGTAATTCTAATTATAATTGTTTTATGTTTCAATAAAATTTTAATTCTTCTGTAAGAGAATTTGAAGAAATTTTATCCAAACAATGGTGTTGCAACAGAAAGTTGAGAGGGAGAGAGTTGAGATACAGAGATTAGGGTAGAGATAGTTGAGATGAGAGTGACAAGGGTATAAAAGTCATTTTGCTTTTAAAATTTTAACTTTTTAATTTTGTTTTTTAAAAAGACAAATACACCCTCACAAAAAAGACATTTTATATATCATGGAGGGTAAAATAGTAATTTCACATGCATAAAATAATTATACCATGTACATCATACCTAGGGGCATTTTGGGTTAAAATAAAATTTAACAGTATCATTGTTAGATCTAACAGAATTTGGACTGAAGTGTTAACGTTTTAAACTTGAGGTACCGAGAAAAAAAAAAATTAAACTTGAGGTACCAATACTGAAATGAGGTTTCAGCGGGTGTACTGATTTGTAATTATCTCAAAAAAAGAAATAAGAGTAACAATAAGAGTGGGTTCTCCATGTTATTGTGAAGGAGTAAAATAATATAAAAATAGTGGAGGTAAATAAGGTGTATAGAATACGACAAAAAGAAGGGGTAGGGTGAAAGAAAATGAGAATAATATAAGACAAACGAGAGAAGTATAACTTGGAGAAGAGGTTGGCGCAGATTGAAAATAAATGGTTTAGTTGTCTCGCTTACCCGTTAAATTATAATTAACGAGAGTGAGCAAAGTCACACCTGCACACAAATTGAAGTAAGGATCGAAATGTTTATAGAAAGCCTCCGATAACATAAAAATATGTAAATTTTCTTTAAAATTGATTGATGAATATTTGATTATAAATTATAGTAGGAGGTTCTTTTATATAGTGAACAATAAGAGAAAATAAGGAAATATAATAATAACCTTAAATTATTATATCGCTATAAAAACTAATACCATACGAGAATTCTAATATAATAAATATACAATATAATATCTAATAATAAGCGGTAAAAATAAGACTAAAATGATGTGTCTTACATGCAAATTTTTGTTCTCTTATTTATTTATTTACATGCAAATTTGTGTCTTACAGGCAGTAAAATCATACATTCACTGGTCTAAAACTTACTATATTTATTTATTTATTCATGTGATGACACTTTGTTACACGTAAATATATCGAAATGACACTTTCATACCCTAACTAATTTGTTCTCTTTTTTAGTACCCTGACAATTTTTTGTGACAACCTAGCTCTAAAATGTTTAAAATACCTAAAATGCCATTGGTTTAAGAAACTAGAATTGAACCAGTATAATTTTATTTATCAAACCAATATTGAACCAGTTCAATTTGTTTTATCAAACCAAAATTGAAATGGTTCAATTTTAAATTTTAATGACTAAAGTACCCTTATGGGCCATTCAAATTTTCAACCTATACCATTGGCATTGGAGATTTGAAGAGGAAGGAGGGGTCGAGACGGTGGTCGATGACAGCGTCGTCGCCAGAGTCTCCCTTGTCGGGAACAAGGTCTTGTGTCTTCTTCAGAAACGGAGGTGGTCCCTGCTCCTGCAGACCCTCCAATGGCTTTGTCGGAGCCACCACTGTCGACGAACACGACGGCGACACCAACCCATCAACAACTTCTTCTTCTTCTTCTTCTTCTTCTTCTTCTTCTTCTTCTTCTTTCACTGTCATAGTCTCGTCGTTGGTGTTTTTTTCAACAATGGAGGAAACTCAAAACCCAAATCTCCATCTCCTCCTACATGGCTCCACCTCCCAAAAACCCTCAATTGTCGTCAACGCTTCACTACTACATCAAATTCAACCCGACCCACTTGAGAAATCGCCACTTCCAATGAAACCCCATTTCAGGAGAGAGCTTCGAGACTCAATTCCTCAGTTCCATCAATGGGTCGGCAATTTTTAACCATAATTTTGAAGAACACTATCCACCCCCCCTAAATTTGTTTGTTCGGTTTAGAGCAAAAACAGTTTAGAAATAGGGAGTTATTAACATCTAGTAAACTATCCAGTTTAAGAATTGGGGATTATTAACAATTTAGAAATTGAGGAAGAACACCATCCAGTATGGTGGAGAAGATGAACGGTTGAAGAGAGAGAGGGATAGGGTGAGAGAGAGAGAAAGAGGTGGAAGAGGAGGGCAAAATGACCATTTCACCATTTGTTTTGAAATGACTATCATGCCCTTAAATTTAATTTTAGATTTGAGGATATAATTGTAATTGCATATTAAATATAAACCAAATTGAACCAGAGATAAACTAAATTGAACCAGTTCAATTTTAGTTTCTTAAACCAAGGGCATTTTAGGTATTTTAGAGGTAGGTTGTCACGAAAAAATTGTTAGGGTACTAAAAAAAAGAACAAAATAGTTAGGGTATGAAAGTGTCATTTCACTATAGTTAGGTGTAACAAAGTGTCATTTATTTTCTTAACACGTTACATAAATCAGTAGGTATGTTATTACTTATAATTTGCTGTAAACTTAAGTGGGTAGACTTAAAATGCATGTTATAAAGGGTAAATTCCACATGACCCCCCTTAACTATACGTGTGTCTCACATGCCCCCTAACTACAAAATTAATCTGTGAGATGTATTAACTATCCAAAAATCTCAATTTACCTTTTTTGTTGACTTTTTTTAAAATTCTGTTAAGTTTTTTTGTGAAATGACAAAAATACTATTTATCTGAAAAATTAAAATAAATAAATAAAAATGATTTTGAACTTTTTTTTTTCTATTTTCTTTAACAAAAACAAAGAATAAAAAAATATTTTGTATTAATTTTTTATTTTAAAAAAGTTATTTATAAAAATTAATAAAAATAAAAAACAATGTTTAAAAATAAATTTTATTTTTAAATTTTTTTATAAAAAGAACTTTTTAAAAATTATTTTTACTACTAACAAAATTTTATTCTTTATTTTGTACAGCGAGAAAATTAGAAAAAAAAAGTTCAAAATCATTTTTATTTATTTATTTTAACTTTTCAGATAAAGGGTATTTTCGTTATTTCACAAAAACTTAACATAATTTTGAAAAATAGTCGACAACAGAAGGTAAAATGAAATTTTTGAATAGTTAAGACACATCACAGATTGATTTTATAGTTAAGGAGAGCATGTAAGACTCACATATAATTAAATGGAGTCATGTGAAATTTAGCCTATTATAAATGACTAACTACTAAGTTTGAACTTCTCGTTTGACTTAAACAAATTACTTGTTTTTGAGGTCAAGTAAATCATATTTAGTTTTTTGAAATTTAGAAACAATGGGCCATTAGCACTGCCTACGGAAGCTCCATTTACGATAGTGCATACAATTTACAAACCTTACATAAATTTGCCTATTGAGAGCCAATAATATCTCGAGGGCAAAACAAGTCGACAAGTGAGGTTCGTGGGAAAGTCAATTAAAGTGGCATTTAGGAAACAAAATTCGGAGGGTATGTCTGTCACACGTCAATTGTTGATCAAGTGACCATAAATTTGGTTGAATGATTGACGCACGCACGCATGGGAGAGAGGGTGTGGACAAGGAACTTGACATCCACACAAAGCTAACTAAATAAGTATGTTTCAAGGACCAAAAAGAGTTTATAACAAGACTTGGTTCTCGAATCCAAGTTGCATCAAGTCATAGCATAGATAGAGGCACTAGCCTTGATTGTTGCTTCATTTTTATTCTCCCACCCACAATGACTATGAGCTATAGTAGTAGCTGATGATGCAACCAAACACTTGAAGTACCATTTTCTCTTACCCTACAACCAAGTGGTATATGACCTCACCACTCATCAAAACTAGGAAAATCACAGTTTAATTGAGGTTGTAGTTACCATTTGAAAATTTGATTGACCATTAGGAGTATTTTAGTTACTTCATATCTAAAATAATTGAAAATGAATTGTAAACCTCAATGAAGAAAAAAAAACATTAGTTGTAGTTGTGCGAGAATTCAACAATTTGTTTTTACGTTGAGTGTCAAAATTTTTTGATGGCTTATGTTAAAGTGCAAATTCATATGAAAATTCAAATACATAATCGAGTGAAAGCCACTGAAACATTTCAATTTCTCATCGCCGGAATAGGTCATCATGAAAAAAATGAGAAAACGAAGATGAGAACATTTAAATCATTTCAAAATGAATAATAAACTAAAGGGTATTTTTATATATTTTTGATATATTGAGTGCCCATAAATGATAAATTGAATAAACTTGGGTGTATCAAAATTAGAAACACAAAGTGGTGTGTACATCAAAATGTCATTTCCCCTGTTATAAAAATTGCTTGAATCCTTGATATGATGGTAGGGTTTAAAGGAAACAAATATAGATCTAACTTCCTCTTTGGAGACCCCTTTTCATAGACATGGTAATGAAAATTACATAAATTAAAGTTTACATGGTTAAAAGAGCCTCTCTCCGGCCTCCCTCTCTGTCTACTCTCAGGCTTCACAGCTAACATTCTCTATACAAAATATACCAACCTGCACAAGGCAGCATCTACAAGGAGCCAAACTCAACTTCTGAAAAAAGTACCTCCAGGCCGAAAATGGCCAATTTCGGAGACTCTTTGTCCACAACAAGAACAACCCTCAAAACACAGACGATGATCAGTTACTTCTGCACAAACAATGGCTCAACCAAAGATATCGAAAAAGAAAGAGGGGATTGTTTTTTTTTTCTTTTTTTTTCTGAAGTGGTCGATCCCTTTTAACGAGCTTTTTCTTCTTTCAGCCATGCCGAATTCCCAAGAAGTGATTGAAGTCATGGTGCTGGACCCTGAGCTGCTTTAGCCACGAATCTGCCACGCTTAAAAGGGAAGCGAGCCTCTCTTGGTCCCGCCCGTCCTTCCCTGATACCCACACATTTCCTTGCATCTTGTAAGTGGCCAAACCAAATGGAGGCAGGGAGATTCCTTCCCCGTCTTTTCGCTTCCTCTTGGCATTCTCGAGGTCATCATCAAGATCCATATCTGCTCCATAATGTGTACCTTTATAAGTGCATGTTGTATGTATCTACAACTTGTCGAATCGGGCCAATTGGTATATTCTCAAGGGAATGTGTGATGTGTGTACCTTGGAATGAAGATGAGAGGGTGTGGTAAGTGAGAAAACATGTAGACAAGTCCTTTATGGTTCTTCCCATGGGGATATGATAGATCGGGTACCTAAAAATCGACACAAAAAAATATTATCGTTACTTGACAACCTACAAAGAAAATCAAATCAAGATTCTGCTTGTAAATTAGTATTAACAAGTATTTTAGGGAAAAAGAATTTTTTAATAGGCTGAGGCCTGACTTGTTATTTTGGCAGCATGAATCACACATTTTCAATGTGGGATTCTAACATTTTGTTCTATATATAAATGATAAAAACATTGGAAGAAAACAAATGTCAGTCTATGAGGTGTTTTTTCACATCCAAAGTATTAGGCAAAATCTGCAATAAGGACAAACATAAAGACAAAAAACTGGAGCAGCATCTTCAAGAGGAAACACATGTTTGTCATTTTTATTTTCAATCCTTAGCATGCCATAATATTATAGAGATGAGACGTACCAGGCAACTGCCATCCAACTAGCCGGTGAAAGATCTACGCTCCTCAATGACATCAAACCTGGGTATCTTTGCGCTAATTCGTTAATCTGCAAGAAACAATAACTTGTCAACCAAAGAATATGCAGTAATCACCATCTCATCAAAAGCCAAGAACAGTAAGAATTGCATATTTGTGTTGAATGGAATGGGAAGTTATATACTTTCTATACTTTAAAGTTGAGTGATATAGAAAGATTAAACGGAACATATGCTTATGAAACAACAAAATCACACTCAAAAAAAGAGAAGATGAATCTTAATTTATTCTTGTTCCCAGCAGAGAAGAGAACTTAGCAGCACGATCACTTAAATTATTGACAAAAAAAAAATTATGTGATTCTGTATTCAGAAGTCAAAAGTGGTTTGCATTAGAGCTTCACTATATGTGCTTATATCATGAAACGGAATTTGACAAGATTCTAACAGATCCATAAGCGTTACTACTAACTACTTCTAGGTTTGTTCATCAAGCATCATGAACAACTATTAAACTAACATAGCAGTAGATAAGATGATAAGCTGATAAGAGGATTGAATCGAACGATCACATAATTTTGTGTATGAGGAAACAATAGTACCTTATCCATGAGAGGAACCCTCCCGTAAGGAGTTGATTTTTCAAAGTACTGACAGTAAAGATGACCCAACCGGTCATTCGCGTGCCATAGGTTATCATGCTCGAACCCTCCATCCTCCGACGAACACCCATCCCATCTCCACAACTTGTCGCTCTCGCTCCCATCAGTACTGCACGAATCACTGAAGGAATCCCTCATCTCACCGTCGCCCGATTCAGTCTCTTCCCTGAAAACAATTTCATACAGGTTCCAAATCGAAACATTACCAACAATTCACCAAAACACGATTTGGCCAATGCAGATAAGACAGTAACACAACATCTAACTCAGTGATGTGGGTTTTGCAAGCATCTCATTGTTTGACAAACACTCAAATGAACAAACATGGTAAAACCAAAAACCCATTAAACAAATCACCCAAATTCTGGCTTTATGATCAACAAACACACCTAAAAGTTGAATTGCTGGTGAAGATTTGAATAGCAGAGAGGTAAGGCACAAAGTACTGCACAAGGGTCTCGGCGTCGTTGACGGCGATCGGAACTCCGGCGCCGTAGGCACTCCACTCATCATAAGAATTCCAGAGATCACCAAGCGTGAAGAACTCCACCGTTTCTCTCTCCCAAGGGTGCCACAGACGATTCAGCTTTCTAATCTCAGACTGCAAAACCAAAACAAAAAACGATAAAATCGGATTGAACCCAGAAAAATTGTAGGGGAATGGGGGAGAAAGATCAAACCTTTGGGAGGGATTGGGATTGAATGAGAGGGGTGGTGCAATGGAGGAGACAGTCAAGGTTGGAGCGAGTATCAGAAACCATGGCTGGAGAGAAAGGGGGGAGGGAAGAGAGAGGCTTCTTTTATCCTTTTTCTCTCTCTCCAAACCCTCAAAGTGAAAAGGGGGAGAGCCCAGAAATGGTCACACGACAAAAAAACAGAGACGATCTCCAGAGAGAGATTGAAGAGAAATTCTAGGGATTTCTTTTCTTTTTCGGACACCCAATTCAAATCCCTCCACCAAACACTTCTATTTTTCGACAGACACCTAATTTTAAGCAAATCAAAACTAGATTTCTTCGTTTTATAAAAACCCAGATTTTGTTCCCCAATGTTGTCAAAATCCACCCTTTACCGGCACAAACAGAGCGTCTCTGCTTTCTCCAAACTTGTCTCTCTCAGATTCAGTGTTTAAGCCTGAAATCCCAGAAAACAAGAGCCCAACTGAAGATGATTGGTGTGGGACTTGAAAATGGAGAGGGAATGAATCGGGCAAGGGGCAATCAACTTTCCGGGAAATGGGAAGACAGAGGAAACCAGAGACCCAAACAAGATTTTGGAGAGGAAAATGTCAGAAACTGCCCACAAATTGGAATGAAATAGAGAGGTTTTTCTTTATAATTATTATGAGGTTTCTAGAAATGACTGTTTCTGATTCCAAGACAAACAGAGGAAAGATGACAACTGAAAAAGGGAGTTCTTAATTTCCTGATAAATAATTAAAGCATCAGATTACTGAGTTTGAATATACGTCTTTAATTTAAATAATTATTATTATCGTAATAATTTTCACTTGTTCATCCAGTGAATTTTTATTTATTTATTTATCATTTTGGTAATTATCAAATTTGTCACGTCCACTTGGAAGAAGATATTTATCACTATCAGAGAACATAAGATGCTTTTCCTCTTAAATTGGACAATGATACCAAATTACTAACCGCTATTAATGAGTGTGTCTATGTAGGGAAGGTTTAGACAAAACCTCCCTCTCATCCTAACAGTTAGGAACGAGTCCAATCTGTTAGATATTGTGAATTAATGGGATGCATTTCAAAACATATTTGGTGAAACATCTGAATTTTTTTAGTCGTTGGAGCGCTCAAGATTTGGTGAGATTTGTTTTAACAATACGTAGCAGCGAAGTTTTACCATGATCATTTTCGTGATTCTACTGAATTCGTACTTTTACATTAGTTTACGCTCACTTTATATTTAGTCCATCTGTTTTTATCAATGTACATTCAAGTTCTACGATTCAGACAGTTCGTATGTCTACTGCATTTTATATTTAATTTTTTCTTGTGAATTATTGGTTGAATCAGACGATTGTTTTGTTTGAACGATATATGTACAATATTTTACTATAATTTAGAATATGTTAATAATTTAAAGTGATTATTCTTTTCATTTGATGTCAATTTAATATTGAATTTTCCCTCTCGAATTCATAACCCGGCTATTTTGACCTTTAATTACTCTTGAATTTTTTTAATTGATATATATATATATATATATTATAATGAAGTTTTGTCCGTCATATTTTTAATTTTTATATTTTGTCTGCATGATACATGTGAAGATATTCTTCATTTTCATAAAAATTATGACAAAACATTGTAATTTTTATTCTCGGCTAATATATTATTCAAGCATACAAATTATATAGTCAGTTGGAGAGGACTCTCTACAAACTAATCGAAAATTAGTTCGGAATTAATCAAAATAAATCGAATTAATAAAAAATTATAGATGATTAATTAAGAACTAGTCGGAGATTAATCAGACAATAATCGACAAGTCGAGAATTTTCACAATATTATTTAAAACTTATAATTTAAATATTGGCTAAATTATAGTCATTTTATGAGGAAAGGTGGAGTTAAGTTTGTTTTAAAATAAAGATCACGAACGGGTTTGTTTAATATAATTTATTATTTGATTTCATATAAGTTTTTATATTTGTAATGAACATTTATGATAAATGTTAGGAGAATTAAATTTACTCAAATCCGCATTTAAACTTAATTTATTTATTTATTAAATTCAGAATTTAAAGCAAACACCTCTATTTTATTCATCACTCTTGCAATTTCATGGCTTATAAATTAGTAAAACATTTTAATAACAGTAGTTATGATTATAATGCAGTGTCCGTCTCACTATCACTATCCATTACTTCAACTGTTGAGCATTACGATTGGTTAATTGCTTAACAATATTGGTTCTTCTTCCTTTAGAAAAACAAACTCCTACAAATTTTAGGCATTTTGGTACGGGAAACCGCGTGAACGTAACTAGTGTTGTAAATAAATGAAGATGGAAGCTGTAAATGTGACAAAATCTTTGGGTTTTGACGGGTTGTGTTGCGCAATAAAGCCGATCACACGGTAACAAACACGTGGATGCTCCTCGCGGCTTTGCCTCTGTAGATCGTACGTCAATGATTATCATTTATCTACAATGTCACATGTGGGTCCTCTTCTTTGACCATTGTGGTGAGAGAAAGTGGAGAGTAGGGTCAAAACCAGAGAACAAATTTGTATTTTTTTATATATCTAAATGTATTAACACCATTTTATGATTTACTTGGTAGTGAGTGCCCTTTAAAGTTTTTTAAGGGTAGCTTACGTTATTATAGCTAGTTTTTTAACTTCAATTATTGGAATACGTATTTAAACACATCGTTATTTAATTTAACATATTCTTATAAATAAATTTGTTAGAAATGATGGTGCATTTGCAATACTACATTTTTTTAAATGAGTTTCTGTGTGCCTGCAGTTGGAATATTGGTGCAAAAATGGTCGAAATTTGAAAATAAATTCTGTTGCATTTCTTCCAAAATTTCCAATATAGTTGAAGTTCAAAACTCTCAAATCAATATCACACACACAAGTGTAACGAATAGATTATTAGCAAAAAATTTTTTGTTCATTTACCTAATTGAATCAAACTAAATATTTTATATATTTCAAATAAAAATCACCTTACAAAATTTGTACTATATAACCTTACATTTAACGATATGTATAAATATAAATTTCCTTCCACTTAATATTATCTTGTAGTATATTAAAAAATTTGACTTGTCAACTTAATCCTTAAATTAGTTGAATAATCATATTATTGATTAGTTCGTTTATATTTAATATATGAAGTCTTTATTCACTACTCTGGCGCCTAGTGTTTTTTATAACACTTTCTTGACACATGCATTCTAATAATAGAGTAAAAAAAGGTTTTTTTTTAGAAAAGAGATGATCTCATTAGGGTAAAAAAGTATGATAATACAATACGAGTTAACGTGTCTGGTACATCAGCACTGTTAAACTTGAGATCAGGGCTCGAAAGGGCGTTAGTAGCTAAGTAATGAGCTACATTATTACCTGATCTAGGGACAAATGAAAACAAAATATTTACAAATTTGAGAGATTGGAATGGTCTTGTTAGTAAGGAGAAACCAAAGGACTTTTAAGTTTGTCTCAAAACAGACCTTGGTCTCCCCCATTTGAGCATCCCACTCCATAACTTCATGAAAGACCAGTCCCTCTGCCAGTAGAGGATCTACTTTGCCCGCTCGACTATAGGATCTGGCTCTTCGAAGACGTCCATCCTCATCGCGGCAAGCAAGCCCTCTTCTTATTTTGCCTCTTGTATGATCGATAGTTGGATAAGAGTTGATTTTGACCAATTTTAGGTTAGGTTTAAACCATCTCTGAGAATTAAAGGAAGCTGGGATCGAGTGAAGCCTTGCATGCGTACCAATTCACTCAGATCTGGAGTGTGCCGCCATGAAGGTGATTGTTGATCCATTGATAGCCTTGTTCTTCCATATTAAGTCGTTTTGCGCACTCCAAATTACCCACCAAAGATGAACTAATTTCTCAGTCTGACTCGTGCCAAAATTGGCGTAGAAAAAGGTGAAGATTTCTGAGATTGAGGCCAGATTTAGGTTATTGATACTCCAGCTTGGCTTAACTGAGGTCAGGGTGTTGGGCCTTTAATTTCGCTGCATATGATTATTATATTAGATTCGTTTTTCTCCCAACAAAGTGGTATCAGAGCGAAGGTTATTTAATCGGTATCCTGTGTTAAATAATGGAAGCTAATACAAGCATAATGGTTAGTCTGAATGGTTCAAATTATCATGTCTGGAAAGGGAAGATGGAAGATCTTCTTTATGTGAAAGATTATTATCTGCCGGTTTTTGTGAAACCAAACCTGAAAACAAATATGATGATGAATGAAATTTATTGCATCGTCAAGTATGTGGCTATATTAGACAGTGGGTGGATGATAATGTTTTGAATCATGTCAGTGGAGAGACACATGCACGCAGTTTATGGAGCAACCTTGAGCAGTTATATGCTCGAAAGACTGGTAATAATAAGTTTTTCTTGATAAAGCAGATGATGAGTTTGAAGTATCATGATGGGACTCCGTTGACAGATCATCTTAATGCTTTTCAAGGAATTATTAATCAGCTTGCAGAAATGGGTATCAAGTTCGATGATGAGGTGGAGGGTTTGTGGCTTCTGGGTACATTACCGGACTCGTGGGAGACGTTCAGGATGTCCTTATCTAACTAAGTTTCAGATGGTGTTATCACCATGGATTTGGCTAAGGGGAGTGCTCTGAATGACGAGATGAGGAAAAAGTCACAAGGTTCCTCTTCGCACTCAGAAGTCTTTGTGACAGAACAAAGAAGAATGAGCAAGAGCAGAGGTCCAAATGGTAGAGATAGAAGGAAGAGTAAGAACATGTATACCAATGCAGAGTGATATCACTGTGGTCTAAAAGGGTATATTAAAAAGTATTGCCGAAAGCTCAAGGGAGACAACCAACATGATAAAGAGAAAGAAAAGAAGGCAAGTCATGACGATGATGTTGCTACTATCACTGAAGAGTTTCTTCTCTTGTGTGATGAAGAAGATGTTAACTTGACTTGTGATGAGACTAGTTGCGTAGTAGATAGTGGTGCCTCCATTCATGCTACAAGTCGAAAGGATCTCTTATCATCTTATACATCTGGTGATTATGGCAATGTTGAGATGGGAAATCAAGGCATGTCAAAAGCTATTGGTATAGGATGCATGCGATTGGAGACGAAAAATGGTACAACTCTTATTCTGAAAAATGTTAAGCATATTCCTGACATTCGTTTGAATTTGATATTAGTAGGCAAGCTACATGATGAAGGTTTTCATCATACCTTTGGTGGTGGTTCATGGAAGCTCACTAAAGGTGTTATGGTCGTGGCTAGAGGTGAAAAATGTGCTTCGTTGTACGTGACACAAGTTAGAGTTTGTGGTGGCATTATTAATGCAGTCGAGAAAGAGAGTACAACTGAATTGTGGCACAAGAGACGTAGTCACATGAGGGAGAAGGGAATGATGGTTTTGGGAAAGAAGAATCTCCTAACGGGAATGAAAGGTGAACCGTTAGAGAAGTGTGAGCATTGCTTAGCCGGCAAGCAAACTAGAGTATCTTTCAAATCATCCCCTCCCTCGAGAAAGCTAGAGATGCTTGATTTAGTATACTCTGATGTTTGTGGTCCTATGAAATCCAAGACGCTTAGAGGTGGACTCTATTTTGTGACTTTTATAGATGATCATTCAAGAAAAGTGTGGGCCTATATCTTGAAGACTAAAGATCAAGTGTGTGGTGTCTTTAAGCAGTTTCATGCCCTAGTTGAGAGACAGACTGGAAAGAAGTTAAAGTGCATGCGAACCGATAATGGAGGTGAGTATTGTGGTTCTTTTAATGATTATTGCAATGATCAAGGCATTCGACATCAAAGGACGCCTCCAAAGACGTCCCAGCTAAACGGGTTAGCTGAGAGGATGAATAGAACACTTATTGAAAGAACAAGATGTTTACTTTCACAAGCAGGGTTACCAAGATGCTTTTGGGGAGAGGCTTTAAATACAGTGGTTAATGTGTTGAATCTCACACCGTGTGTGCCTCTTGAGTTTGATGTTTCAAATGGAGTTTGGACAGGTAAAGATGTCTCCTACAATCCCTTAAAGGTATTTGGATGCAAGGCATTTGTCCATATTCCAAAGGATGAAAGATCTAAACTTGATATGAAGACTAAACCGTGCATATTCATCGGTTATGGCGAGGATGAGTTTGGGTACATATTTTATGATCCGGTGCAGAAGAAACTTATCAGAAGCCACGATGTAGTATTTATGGAGAATCAGGACATCAAAGATATTGCGAAGTTTGAAGAAAGTGCTCCGCAATTTATAACTGACTTAATTGAATTTGATATAGTTCCTCCTACAGTTGTGCCAAGTCAAGTTGAAGATGAAGTTCGTGATGAACAACAGGGTGCATGTGATGTTGATGCTCCTATAGAGGTAGAGATGGTTAATGAAGTTCAAGAGCAGTTGCCAGTACCAGATGTTCCACCAGTTGTTTCACTCAAGAGATCTTCTAGAGATCGAAAACCGTCTACAAGGTATTCAGCTGATGAGTATGCGTTAGTATCTGACGGGGGAGAACCCGAAAGTTACAGTGAAGCCCTTGAAGATGAGAACAAGAAGGAGTGGGTTGAAGCCATGCAAGATGAGATGAAATCATTGCATGAGAATCATACTTATGAGTTGGTGAAGTTTCCGAAAGGCAAAAGAGCTTTGAAGAACATGTTTGTTTACAGAGTAAAGCAAGAAGAAAATACTTCACGTTCCCGATGCAAAGCTAGATTGGTTGTCAAGGGTTTCAGCCAGAGGAAAAGTATTGACTTTGATGAAATATTTTCTCATGTTGTTAAGATGTCATCCATTCGGGTGGTTCTTGGTTTAGCAGTTAGTCTTGATTTGGAGGTTGAGCAAATGGATGTGAAGACTGCATTTCTCCATGGTGACTTAGATAAGGAGATTTATATGGAGCAGCCAGAGGGTTTCAAAGTAAATGGAAAAGATGACTATATGTGCAAGCTTTAGAAAAGCCTTTATGGTCTGAAGCAAGCACCAAGGCAGTGGTACAAGAAGTTTGAGTCAGTCATGGGTGAGTAAGGCTACCAAAAGACGAAATCTGACCACTGTATTTTTGTGCAAAAATTCTCTGATGATGATTTTATCATAATATTGCTATATGTTGATTGTTAGAATAGTTAATTAATTTGGGTTTCCTATTGTGTTATATTTCCTTGTTTGATTTATTTCCTATTGTTACCTATATAAAAGAACTTCCTCTTGTAATTCATAATCAAGTTATTCATCAATAATACAATTATATTTTAGAAATTCAACATGGTATCATAGGCAGGTTAGATTTGATCATAGCAGTGTAGCTTTGCCCACTCGCTAATATTGTTTTAGAGGGTGGGCGGGGCATTATTGTTCTTTTTTTTTTCAATCAAAAAAAAATTCGGAGTACTGTTCATTGGCGCAAATTACTTTTCACATGTACTATTCGCACATACTGTTCATCCCAAAAATCTAGATATGTTTCTTGTTAACAGATTCTTTGGCGATCGTTTTTCGTCACCTCCACTCCGGTTAGGCTCTAGGCCTCCGGCAAGTTTCCGTTCAACCAGTTTGAGGAGTTTTCTGTCCTCACCACCTTTTACAGCTCAAGTCCGGCCGTTTTGTTGTCCTCCGGTCTCTGTAAATTGCGCGTGAGTCCCACGCGCTGACGCAAGTTTTTGATGTTCGTTCGCCAAGTTTTTTGCTCCCCTGATTTTGTTGAGTTGAGTTTGCATCATCGTAGTTGCTTGAAATTGTTTCGCATCGACGTAGTTGATTAAGAAGTTTAGTGATTCTTCTTAAAATTCCCTTTGCACCGTCGTTATGCGACGTAGTTGCCGCACCGTCATTATACGACGAAGTTGCTTGAAAAGTTTGGTGATTAATCTTAAAATCACCTTGCACCGTTGTTATGCGACGAGTTGCCGCACCATTATTATGTGACTTAGTTGCTTGAAAAGTTTTAGTGATTCTTCTTAAAAATCACTTGTTCTCGTGACCGTATAATCGACATGATTGAAGATGTTTTGCACCGTCGTTATTTGACGTAGATGTTAGCTTTCCTATTATTCTTGCTTCACGTGCAAGACTTATGTTACACGGTTTGCACATGAGGAGGAGTGTTAGATTAGTTAATTAATTTGAGTTTCCTATTTGTGTTATATTTCCTAGTTTGATTTATTTCCTATTGTTCCTTATATAAAGGAACCTACTCTTGTAATTCATAATCAAGTATCATCAATAATACAATTATATTTTAGAAGTTCAACATTGATGATATGCTTATTGTTGACAAGAATGTCTCTAGAGTTGAGAGATTGAAGAAACATTTGTGTCAGTTTTTTCAATGAAGGACTTGGGTCCTGCGAAGACTATTCTTTGCATCCGAATTACTCGCGATAGAGTTACGAAGAAGTTGCATATGTCACAAGAGCGATATATTAAAAAGGTGTTGCAAAGGTTCAATATGGACAAGGCTAAAGTGGTGAGATCTCCCCTTGCTACTCACTTTAAGCTAAGCACACGACAGAGCCCTTCTACGGAGAAGGAGATGGACCACATGGATAGAGTTCCGTATGCCTCAGCAGTAGGAAGTTTGATGTCCGCAATGGTGTGTACAAGGCCTGACATAGCTCATGCAGTTGGTGTTGTGAGCCGCTTTCTGTCAAATCCGGGTAGAGAGCATTGGGATGTAGTCAAATGGATTATGAGATATCTCCGAGGTACCTCTAATTACAGACTTACTTTTGGAAGTGGAGAACCAGTGCTGGTTAGCTACTCTGATTCAGATATGGTAGGAGATGTTGATAGCAGAAAATCCACCTCAGGTTATTTAATGACATTTGCAGGTGGAGCAGTTTCTTGGCAGTCAAGGCTACAAAAGTGTGTTGCACTTTCTTCTACAGAAGCTGAATATATCGCAACAACTGAAGCATATAAAGAGTTGTTGTGGATGAAGAGATTCATAGGGGAGCTCGGTTTCAAGCAGCAGCGCTATGTGGTTTACTGTGATAACCAAAGTGCGATTCGCTTGAGTAAGAATTCTACGTTTCATGCAAAGTCGAAACATATTGATGTGAGATACCATTTTCTTAGAGATGCACTTGAAGACAAGTTATTTGAGATTGAGAAAATCCACATAGATGATAATGGTTCCGATATGTTCACGATGGCCTTACCAAGGGAGAAGCTTGATGTTTGTCATAAGATTGCCGGGATGGCGATGCCCTCCACTTAGTTGAATAAGGGGGAGATTTGTTGGGCCTTTATTAAATAAGTGGAGGCCCAAAGCCCATGTAGTTAGTATCCTACATGGAGAAGGAAACCCTAATTGCTTGCCTATAAATAGGAAGCAATAGAGAGAAGGAAATAAGACAATTCAAGAGAGAAATAGAGTGAAATTCGTGCAGAATTTTCTGCTACTTTCAGGGCCGACCACCGTTGAATAGTGTCTGATCGGAGGTCGATCCACCGTTGAATCGTGTTGATGTTTGGACGTGGTGTTCAGAAGACGTGGTACTACGTTCTGACGTTGGAATTTGCGTTTGGTGGTTCCAGTGATTTCATACGATTTTTTGATCGTGTGCCACCAATACGGTGAAGTTTCTCTACTCTTTCTTGTAATTGTGGTTTGAGCCAAGATTGGTTAATCTTGAGATATTGTGATCCTCTAATTGAATTTAGAGAGAACTCGTTGTACCCATTATATTGATAGTGGATATTAAGCGGCCTCGAGGGTCCCGTGGTTTTTCCTCTCTCGCCTTGAGGAGGTTTTCCACGCCAAAATTGTGCGTGCCTATTGTGTGTTCTTGTTTGCTATATTTTATTAGCTTACTTGATTTGCTATACTTGATAGATTCCTATGAGATTTGCACAGGTGGGGATAATTGTTTAATTCCGCTGCATCTGATTATTATATTAGATTCGTTTTTCTCCCAACACAGGGATGAGCAATTCCACGAGATATGAAGAGTCGATTCCCCAGTCTGAGCACAAAACGGGCACAAGACCGATGAGAGATTCACATATTTTATTATTAGAACTTCTCGGACTGGCAAGGAATCTTTCAGAATTTGCCACAGGAAAAGTGTAAGCTTTGGAGGTAAGTTTAAACTCCATATCTTTTTCCAATTGGATACTTGATGAGAAGCATTCCATTGCCCCGCTTGTTGAATGGCTTGCCTGTATGCATATTTCACTGTGTAATGCCCTGTTTGTTCGAATCTCTAGAACCAACGATCTACGTCTGACGTTCTGCTTATTGGAGTTGCTTGAATCCGACCCACATCATTCGAAGAGAGGGAAGCATGTAGTAAATGTATGTTCCACTCTCGTGAATTAGGATAGAAGAAATCATCGACTTGAATATTTGCATCTGCTGGTAGAGACTCTACTAATGTAGAAGGTTTCTCTAGGAGTCAGGGAATATTTACTGGAAAAAATAGTCATGGGCCTATAGCACGTCTCGCACCTGACTTGAGAAGATCTTGTACTGCTAAGATGCTTCTCCAAGCGTAACTTGGATTCGAACCCAAAGTTGCATTGAGGATCGAGCAATTAGGATAGTATCGATTTTTGAGAACCCTTGCTACCAGTGATTATGGATTCGCTAGAAGCCTCCATATTTGCTTTCCCGAAAGGGCTAGATTAAATTTTCTTAAATTTAGGAAACTCACCCCCTTTGATTCTTTATGTGCACATAAGGAGTCCCATCTTTTCCAGATAATACTTCTTCCCAAAGCTGAACCCGTCTATCAAAACTGGGCCAGCATTCGTTTGATTTCTTCCATAAATCCCTTCAGAAGAAAGAAAACATTTAGGGTATAAATCGAGAGGGTCTGGAGGATTACTTTTATCATAACTTCTTGGCCTGCCTTGGAGAAAAGTCTGTTAGTCCACGAATTGGCACGTGTTGCGATCTTATCAATAAGATAGTCAAAAGCCTTCCTAATGTTCTGACCTATGAAATTAAGTAACCCCAAATAGATTGATGGGTTCTGATCTTCCCTAAATTGAAGGGAAGCTACAATCTCCGCTCTTTCTGCTGCTCTTGTATTGGGGCTGAACATTATCGTGGACTTGGAAACATTCACCCTCTGTCCCGAGGCTTTCTCATACTATATTGGAGCCTCTTTAATGGTCGTCGAATCCCTTCTATTTGCACGACAAAAAATATAACTATCATCGGCAAATAGCAGGTGGGAGACCCTAGGACCTCGCCTAGCTATCGATAAGCCTCTCAATCTGAAATGGTCTTCGTAGGAAGAAATGAGTTTAGACAGACCCTCAGCACAAATAATAAACAGATATGGTGAAAGAGTATCGCCCTACCAAACTCCTCTGGACGGAGAATCAATGACGATGCTTCGCCCACTAGTAGTAACTTGATACTTGACAAAGGATATACATGAGTTGATAAAGGCTATCCAATGGATACTGAAACCCACTCGATTTAAAATCCCCAATATGTAACTCCATTTTAACTTTTTGTAGGCTTTGCTCATGTCGAGCTTTAAAGCCATTAACCCCGTCTTGCCTTGACTTTTTCTTTTCAAGTGATGAATAGATTCGAACGCCACCAGTACGTTATCTGTTATCAACCGACCATGAACGAAAGCACTATGAGTTTCTAAAACGAGAGACTGCAGCATTAGTCTGTGAGCTATGACTTTCGATATAAATTTATGTCGCATGTTGCATAAAGCAATAGGGCGGAGGTCAGACATTAGACAAAGGGCTTTCTTTTTTTGGACCAGAAAAATATTAGTGTCATTGCAACCTTCTTGAAGGGTTCCTAAATTGAAAAAAATTCTAACCTCTGAAATGACGTCTTTCTTAAGTAATTCCCAGAAGAATTGATAAAACCATGACGTGAAGCCATTTGGACATGGCGTTTTTGCAGGCTCCATACTGGATAGAGCCTCTTTGACTTATGATTATGAAACATCCACCAGCAGAGCTGTATTGTGTTCATCAGAAACTCTAGACTCTATTTGATTAAGAAGTCTATCTCCTTCCTCTTCTTCAAAAAAGTAGATATTATTAAAATAATTAGCAATTATATCCTGCAGACCTGTCTCCCAGTAATGCCAATTACCGGAGGAGTCTTGAAGTTTATCAATGAAGTTACTTCTCCTCCGTTGAGACACACACGCATAAAATTTTTTGGTGTTCTTGTCTCCTTTCTTTAGCCATAACTGCTTAGACTTTTTCCTGCATAAGCTTTCCTTCTTTTCCAAAGCTTGATTTAGAAAAAAACGTACAGATCCATACTTCTGTCATCTCTCTTAGGTAAAAGTTTAGATAGAGTTCTTTGTAAACAAAGGATCTCGTGATCTAGAGCCTTCATTGTCACTTCTCCCCATCCTTGCAACAGAATTCCTAAATTCTTCAGTTGGTCACCCAGTTGGCCGCCTACTGAGTTCTCCCATGCTTGTTCTACGAATTCCTTGCATCCCTCGACTTTGTTCCACCAGTTCTAAAACCGAAAAACCTTGTTTAATCTTGGTCGAGTACGAACCCTAGGATCCAGATGGAGGCAAGCATGGTCTGATGGGGCGAACCCCATGTGATAGAGTTTAGCAGTTGGGAATCTAGAACGCCATTACGGAGTTACAAGGTCTCTGTCTAGACAGACCTCAATCAAATTAGGGGTCCCCCTGCCTCTTTCCCAGGTGTAAGGACCTCTCCCGGGCAGTTAGACTAAAATCTGGGAAAATTCAAAATTTTTGAATAGTGACCAGATCGAGTCTGAACTTGACCCCGAGAGTTGTTTTGGACATACGATGACGTTATTTTCGACCAAGCTAAGTTCAGGGCAACTAAAGACCACTTCGTGACCCATTCGGGGAAAGTTGACTTAGGTTGACATTTTGCCGGAAAAGTCAACCGAGGACGTTTTGGGCGATTCTGGACTCGTTAAGTCCCGAATCGCAAAACGGTCGATGCAGTATTCTTAGTTAGCCCATTTTAAGTCACTCGGGAGATTTTGCTGAAATCTCGATAAAAGTGCCCGTTCGGGGTCCGAAACGTCCGATTTTGGGAAATCTGATCCGTTTTCGGTTGGTGGAAAAGGTGACCGATGTGATTGATGGGTTAGGTATCAAGGGGACAAGGAAGTGACTTGTTGTGTGTGGGGTTTGGTGATGTTGGGAAAGAGGAAAAAGGGTTGATTTTTGGGTTTTCATTTTATTTAATTAATTACTTAATTAAATAAAATGTGTTGTTATAAGGAGGGGGAGCTCCCATTTCATCCGAGAACAACCAAGAGAAAGAGAGGGAGAAGAGAAGAAAGAAGGAGAGAGAAAGAGAAAGAGAAAGAGAAAGAGAAAGAGGGAAGGAGAAGGAGGGTCCGGCCAAGCAAGGAGGATTTCCCGTCAATCCGTCTGTCGTTTCTTCGAGATTTCTTCGTATTCGAAATCCCGGCATCGAGGACTACAAGAGGTATGGTTCTCTTTTCGATTTGGAGTAGTTTGGTTCGTGGGTTTTAAGTAGAAATGTGTTGTTTTAAGTTTAGTTAGACACTAGAGATGATTAGGCATGTTTTAAGACAAATTTGAACAAATTCCGGTGACCGGAGGGTCGCCGGAGCTCCGGCCACGTTGGTGGCTGATTCCGGTGGCCATGGAACGCTGACTCGAAGTGCTTCAACCTTGATCTTGTGAGTTTTTCCAAAGGAGCAACGGTCTGGGAGCTAGAAGCCCGGGAAGTGACTGAACCGCTGAATCTGTCCAGCCGGACGGACAATCTGTTTTGCTTCGGACGGAGCCGTTCCAGTTCGAACTTGGTTCCGAGCAAAACATGAAGTTTGTAGAGGACTGGCAGAGCTTCAACTTTCATGTTTACGTGTTTTCCAGATGAGCTACGGATTTGGAGCTGCAAGTCCGGGAAGTGGACTGTTCTGCCGAATCTGTCTTTGGACAGATTCGAAGTAAATCCCGTAGCTCGATTTTGTTTCCCGAGAATTAATGTGGTGGCTTGTGTGGGGCCCACGAGCCCGGGGCTCGGGTTTTGTGAGTTCGGGTGGTCCCGGGTGACCCCCGAGTCGATAACTTGCGTATTTGATAATTTCCGGATTTAAATTGTGAAAGACGGTTTTTCCACCAATAACTTTGATTGAAGTATTTTAACGCTCGGGTGTCGGAATTCGATTCCGTTAATTGCATTGGTCTTAGAATATTAAATGAGGAGTTTAGAAACAAGTTTCGTAATTTTCGGAGTCCCGAGGGTCAAAAACTCGTTTCCGGGCAGATTGGGTGTTTCGGGGAAAATGGGTCATTCCG
Source organism: Geranium rotundifolium (assembly GCA_963920655.1). Classification (NCBI taxonomy): domain Eukaryota; kingdom Viridiplantae; phylum Streptophyta; class Magnoliopsida; order Geraniales; family Geraniaceae; genus Geranium; species Geranium rotundifolium. The sequence goes on along the minus strand of OY987315.1, from coordinate 8,267,999 downwards.
GACCCATTTTGGCTACTTTGATTAATTTGAAGTGTGTCCAAATGTTAGGCACTTGTTGGAGTACACTTGTAAATTTATTGCATTCGTTTCGGAGTCTGTTTGAGTTTTTAATTATTGAATATAATTATTAGTTGATATTGACGCTCGCGGGAAAGGCAAGGCGTGAATAGCTCGAGCGGGAGGCTAGGAGCGTACGTGGAGCTTTCCTAAGGTAGGTGGACATAGCTACCTAGACTATATGGCTTGATGCCTTTGTTTGATTATATATGTGTGTATATATACGTGTGAGCATGATTTGGCACTATGGTAGTGGCGTGAATATGCTTGGTGTGATTATACGCGAATAGTGAGATTTGCATAATAATGTTGGGTGAATTAGTTTAGTATAACTCTGAACTGATTGTATGCACGGGATTGTGCCAGGTATTATATTATTTGCTTTTTAGACGATGATTTATTCCGTCTTGCACCTAGTATGTTTTCTGCATGAGTATGGTGTGATACTTGTGTTACAGGTGGTGTGTAAGGTAAACCGAGTTGAGGGTGGATTCCCTTGATCGAGATCGGTTACCTTTATTTGTGGTAAGGGTCAACCGAGCTGAGGGTGGACTCCCTTAGTTGTGATCGGTTACCTTTATTTAGGTGTAAGGTAAACCGAGTTGAGGGTGGATTCCCTTGATCGAGATCGATTACCTTTATTTGTGGTAAGGGTCAACCGACCTGAGGGTGGACTCCCTTAGTTGTGATCGGTTACCTTTATTTAGGTGTAAGGTAAACCGAGTTGAGGGTGGATTCCCTAGATCGAGATCGGTTACCTTTATCTTTGTGGGAAAGGTCAACCGAGCTGAGGGTGGACTCTCTTAGTTGTGATCGGTTGCCTTTATTTAGGTGTAAGGTGAATCGAGTTGAGGGTGGACTCCCTTGATCGAGATCGGTTACCTTTACCTAAGGGAGGGTGAACCGAGGCAAGGGTGGATTCCCTGGGCTGAAATCGGTTACCCTAGGGTGTAGTTAATTATGTTATACAACTACTTTTGCATTGTTATCATCTTGTGTATGTGCGATGTTTGAGTCTTGGAGGTAGCGTGTTCACCCCTACAACTTGTGCAGGTTATGGATGCGTTTAGATCTTTTGACTGGGAGCTTGGGGGCGTGTCGTGTCGACGTGTCTTTGCCAGTGGTGTTTGGTCGGCTGTTGTAGACTCTGTTGAGTCGTAACCTGTTTTGTTACTGCTTTTCATTATCCGGTTTATTACTTTATTTTGTAAAACACTCGGTGAGGTGGCGTTATGCCTCACCATTATGGTATTTATTTATGAGTTACTTGCTTCATTTTCAAAGGATGTTTTGATGGAATTGTTTTAGAACTGGTTTACTTATTTGTGCAATCACCTTTAAGTTAGGGACGCCTAAACTAAAGGTGTTGACTTTGTGCGAGTATAGTTATGATACACTCGAGGACGCTCGAGGTGTTTCATAACTATTTCCTATATGTATCTTCGTATATATATTATCGATACTTGTATTTTATCGCGTGACGACTAAGATTCGGAGAACCGGATCTTGGGGCGTTACACTAGGTATAATCATGACCAGTTAAGGCAACATGTTGCAGATTACAGTAAGCAAGAGCTTCGTTAAAACCATGAAGAAGAGAATCAGGATACCTTTCTCCACCTCTAATTTCCAACTGCGAGCAAATGTTATTCAAATTACCAACAATACACCAATAGAGATTGCTTCTGCCTTTTAACTCTTTCAGTAGGTTCCACGTACGGAATCAAAGACTCCTGTTAGCCTCTCCATAGATTCCAGTGAATCTATAAGAGACAACTCCACCTACAGATATATTAGCATCTATGTGACGAGCCGAAAAACTTAGAACACTCACATCATCCTTGTTTTTCCACAATAGCACTATTCCTCCACTTTTCCCAACCGGTTCGATGGCTAGGGCTCCGTCATATTGAATTCTTCTTCGAAAGTGATCGATTCTTGATTGGCCACAAATAGTCTCCGATAGGGAAATAATGTTAGATTTTTTTGCGGTTGACACAACCAATTTGGAGTTGAATAGTGCGAGGGGAACCCAACCCTCGACAGTTCCAGAAGAAAGAACTCATGGTTTGTGGTGAGACCCTCCTTGAGGGCTCGCCGAATATGCTTTTGATTCTTCCTCTTCTGATTGATTTTCATATATCTCAAAACTCAACCTTCTCCTTTTTTCCTATAGTCTGTACAGCTTGGCCAATGATCAGATGGTTATTGGTTTTACCATGATTTCCATCATCTGAGTCTACCTGGACATTTTCTCCCGCCATGTTATTGATTGATTTTCCTCGGTTGCCCACAATATGGCTTGTCTCGCTGGCTTCTTCGTCATTGATTTTGACCACTCTGTCGGAGTCTCTCATCTCTTCGTTTCTTGAGGTTAAGTTTGGTCTTGAGGGTTCCCCTCTAGTATTCCGGAGCAAAGGATCTCCTATTTGGACTCTGTTGTTCCTTGGAGATGTTCTGAGCCAGACCGCGTAGGGTCGAGCACTTTCCTCAGTCTCCTCACTTGGGCAAATCTTATCGGTGTAACCCATCTTGCCACAAGAGAAGCAGAAGGAGGGTAAGCGCTCATAATGAAAATTAGCCCACCTTAATTCTCCATTCCTTTTAGCGACCTTTATTCTTCTGCGGAGAGGACGATTTAATGGAATTTTGACTCTTTCCCTCATGAACTTTTTCCATGGTCCTCTAAAATTTGCAAGATCGATCATCATGATTTCACCGAGTACTTCGTTGATTTTTCGTACAACGATTTCTGTCTTGTGGATAGTTGGGAGATTATGTATCTGGACCTAGTGGGGGATTGTAGTAAACTTGATGTCAGTACGAGATTCATGCAATTCCATTTTTTTCCAGCATAAGTATTATTCTGTTGTAAGTCCATGGCCCTCCTTTTGCAACTCTATCTGCCTCTCCTTCTTTATGGAATTGAAAAATGTAAAGGTTTGGCTCCACCTCTTGAATGCTAACCTTTCTTTTGGTTTCCACGGGAACACCATATGTTTTTTCATCTCTCCTGTCTCGATGCTTCTCTCCATCATAAATTTTCCGACGAGAACGTTGTTGGTGTTAACCGGTACGTCCCCCTCTTCTGGCTCTCCCATCACTAGTTCTTCTTGTTCTTCTTCAATCTGAATGCATTTACATCTGTGTTGCAGATCTTCCAAATCCATTGCTTTTTCTCCGAAATCCGACGTCATATTTTCTTGGGCGCTGCCGTCTTCATCTGTCATTTTCCGAAACGCTGCCTTGTAACTGCTAAAAACTGTTCCGGGAACCAGACACAAATCGCATGATTTAAAATGAATACAAAAATTGCATTAGATTATCAAATACAAAATAAATTACAATTTTCTCAAACTACTAATTTACTAAAAAGCATTATTTCTTTCCTAAGGGAACACCCTACGGTTTGAGGCACATTTTTTTAGATGTTGCACCTTACGTTATGTTGTTAAGATCTTATAAAATGATAATTATAACACCACACTTTCATTAAATTTATACTTATACATTGGGAAAATTTGGTTGTATCCGGTGATCTACTCCAGCGAGACTCTTTTATTTCTCCGGCTGTATTCATTCTCTCTGGAAAGACTCCATCTCTAGGTACTCCATCTTTCCAACAAGACTCCACGAGTGTGGATTATTTTTTGTTTGTTTTTGTTTTTGAAATTTTGGAGTTCTCGTTGTGTTCCTCTACACACTAGCTCTGATTGCTGGGAAATTTAGGCGGCGAGACAAGCATTCTTCAGTAGCAGGAGAATGGTGTTAGTGGTAGTTTATTTTTGCTACATATTCGATCCTGTATCGCTTGCATCTCCTCTTTTAAGGTTGATGTTGCATAAAATTGTTTTTCTTCCAAAGTTCAATTATGAAATGAGTTTTTCCTTATTTCATTGTTCTTCTCAGAAAAATCATACCAAACTAACATACATAAAATAAACAAAATAGAAACATTAACAATTGAGTCTCACTAGAGAGAGAGTGCCGCAAGAGTGCATTACTGAAGACAACTTATTTGCTCCAATATATAATCTTTTAAAATTAATTTTAATTTTGGGAGTATAATTCTCATTTTATTTGAATGTTAATGATAAAATTTAACGGTATTAACAAAAATGGGGAAAAAAATGTCAAGGTACTCAAGAAAAAGAAAAAAAATATTCGAGCAAAATGAGAATTGACTATAGTTTAACATAATAAAATATATTTTTTCTCTTGTCATTTTATTAGCTTATTTCTAATTCTAATCTATTTAAACTTATTACCAAGTAGTAATGTTTCATGGATGCACTATAATAAAAATCATGTTTTACAAAAAAAGTATAATAGCTATTACTATTTATAGGATGATAGTAATTAATGGTCCTAATAATTAGGCTAATTTCATAAAAATTAATTAAATAAATGGCAAAAAGGGTGTTTGTAAAATTAACTTATGAAATAAATGGAAACCCTACTACTAATAATAACATCTAATTTCTCTAATTTCACAAATCAAATCTAATTTCTCTAATGGTTCATGTATTGTTTCATTACAACATGTTGTTTCGTTAGAGCCTACATACACATCATTTTTAGTGTTGGTTTCATTTTGAATTTTTGTAATTTTTTTATTACTCTTACTGTTATTTTGAATTGACGATCATCAAATTTGTACTCTGGTTATGTTCTGGTTTTTTCTTTAAGATATAAATACACATGCTACAAAAACGAACAAAGACATACACATAATTATTTACATCATTATTATTGTGTTTCATTTTCATATGAGGCATATCATTAGGGCATAAAATTGAGTTCCATTTTCATCAGTCGTATTACATTTTCAATAGCGTTTTTGAAACGTGTTTCATTTCCATGTAACTCACTATCAGTTTTTGCATTACCGACGACGCACGTAGGGAATGTGCGCCATTACAAATTACTTTTGTAACGGCGCACGTAAAATGGCGCCGTTACAAAATTTTGTAACGAAAGACATTTTACGTGCGCCGTTACAAAAATAATTTGTAACTGCGCACATACCCTAAGTCGCCGTTACAAAATTGTTCACCGTTGACCAAAATCTTGCCGTTAGAAGTAAACAGTTCAAAAATTGACCGTTGTTGTTGTTGTTAGTTTGTAACGGCGCACATTGTATCGTGCGCCGTTACTAATATTTTGTAACGGCGAACATTTGAAAGTGTGCCGTCGCAAATGACCAAAAATCTTGACTACTCCCTAGTCAAGATTGTTGACTTTCGATTGACTTCGGTTTATTGTTCTCTTTTCATACACCAATTGCAGACCGAAATTACCATAATCATGTGAAGTAACTTAAAAATCATGTACGTCAATGAAAAATTAAAATCGATGAACCATGTCCTCAAAAAAAGTCTCTACTGGGAGTTTGACCGTTACTTACAGAGGTAATCAAGGTTGACCGGTTTAGATCGAGGTTCAAACATTCTCGAAATTGACTATACATTTGGCACATCAAGTATTAAACCATTGCACTCCAATCCCTACGGTCGGATTAAAATGCGATTTTGAACATAAACTACTTTCGTTGAAAGCGTGAGTTTATGGTTTAGAAAGGTAAACTCTATTCTAAAGCCTAAACACATAGCTCATCCAACGTTTAATAGATCAATATATATTTTTAAAAATCAAAACCGTTCAATTTGTTGAAATAACATGTACTTGGTATAGTAAAATTTTTATGAAAGTCAAACCACGGGAGCATACCTAATCATTCACAATCGGACCGACATGAATAAAATAATAATTTAGGGTTAGATTTTGTAATGGCGTACATTGCTATTGTGCGCCGTTACAAATGGTCAGATTTTATAGTCCACACAGTTGACTTCCCCTTGACCAGTTTGGATCGAGATTCATACATTATCAGAATTGACTGAAATTTTGGCATATGAAGTAGCAATCCATTGCGCTCCTATCCGTACGGTTGGTTTAAACCTTTATTTTCAACATAAACTACTTTCGTTAAAAGCGTGAGTTTAGGATTTAGAAAGGTAAAACCTAACATAAACCCTAAACACATTGATCATTAAACATTCGGTAGATTAATATATATATATATTAATCGAAACCGTTCAATTAGTTGTAAATAACATGTATGCGGTATAGTACAAATTTTAGAAAAATCAAACCACGGGAACACCGCTAATCATTCACGATCGGACCAACAATATTAAAAGAGATAATGACACTTTGATACACCTAACTATAGCGAAATGACACTTTCATACCATAACTATTTTTCTCTTTTTTTTAGTACCCTAACAATGTTTTTGTGACAACCTACCTCTAAAATGTCTAAAATACCTAAACTACCCTTGGTGTAAGAAACTATAAATTGAATTTGTTCAATTTTTTTTATCTCTAGTTCAATTTGATTTGTACTTAAGATGCAAATACAATTATACCCAAAAATATAAAATTAAATTTGAACCATTTCAAATATAGTTTGATAAATCATATTGGACTAGTTTTATTTTGATTTCTTAAATTAGGGGTATTTTAGTCATTTTAGCATAGATTGTCACAAAAAGTTTGTTAGGGTACTAAAAAAGAGACAAAAATAGTTAGGGTATGAAAGTGTCATTTCACTATAGTTAGGTGTAACAAATTGTCGTTATCCCATATTAAAATAATAATGTAGGGTTATGGTTTGTAACGGTGCACGTTTACTGTGCACCATTACAAAAGTGGCGCCAAACGAAATTTTCGTGAAAAATCAAATTTCGCGGGTAAATTTCGCGAAAAAATAAACTTCCTGCAAACTTTTTTGTAACGGCGCACAAGGCTATATGCGACATTACAAAATTAATTTGTAACGGTGGACAATCGAATATGCGCCGTTACGAAACTCAATTATATAATTTCCTCAAACCCTTTTCTTCTTCTTCCAGCACTCTGCCTCTCTTTTATTCTCTCTGCCTCCCTATCGCCAGCGCCGCCGATCGTCATCGCCGCCATCCACCACCACCGTCCCTCTTCCTCTCCTTCTTCCATATTTTGCTAAGGTATGTATTTAGGGGTTTTATTTTAGGTTTAATTGGGTGTTTGATTTTTAGATTGCATGTTAAATTTTACAATAATTTGTAGTTTGCATGTTAAATACTATGAATAAGCATGTTGAACAAACTTTTTGAATATTTGTTGAATTTTTCGAAAATTGTTTGTGTAATTTTAAGAAATTGTATAATACTAGTTTATGAATTGTATGAAATTACATTTAAATGATTTTTTATTTTTAGTTCCACGTGAATATGAATTTGTTTGATTTTTTAATTTGCATGTTAGGTTGTTATGTTGAATATTAATATGTCTTAGATATACAATAATTTTCATGATAAATTTATAAATTCCCCCGATTCCATTATTAATTGCATGATAACATTAGGGTAATTTGGTCATTTATGTTCTCTCAAGGGTCATTCGGTCAATTTCGATTGAATAAGGGGTAATTTGGTTATTTATGATCTCTCAAACAATTTTAATTCTAATTATTTAATTTTAAAAAAATGAAAAAAAAACCTCAAACTAAAAATTAAATATTTATTTTTTGTTTTTTCCATTATTATTATTTTTAATAATATATATTTTGTAACGGCGTACATTTGTATGTGCGCCGTTACAATAATGTTGTTACCGTTCCAAACAGATGGTGTGCGCCGTTACAAATTGTTACGGTGCACCGTAAAACGACGGTTTATGCGCCGTTACAAACTGTAACGGCGCACAAATGGCTCTGTAAAGGCGCACAACATTCACCGTTACAAAAAAATATATGATAGAGATTCTATACTAATGAACTCTTGTAACTAACTAAAGAAATGAAACATGTCCAAAAAACATGGACTCGTGTAGAAATAAAACGTGCAACTAAATAAACAAAAATTAGGCGCATGAAAATGAAATTTGCATCATGAAAAAATTTGTGAAAAATGATGCAATCACAAAACTAAAAATTTTGGTAGATCGTGAAATTCTGGTAACAAAACTCTTCTATAAATCATGTAATCTTATAGTTAAAAACATGAAATCGAAAAGAATGAAGTAGTGAAAAGAGAAATCTTACAACTAACAACATGAAACCCAAGAGAGTAAAGTATTAAAAAGTTTGTGTAAATATATAAGTAATCATACAAACAAAATTATGAAGTCAAAATTTGAAATATTATATAACGAAACAATAAAAAAGTGTAAATTTTGGAATACAATGAAATCATAAAATTGCGTAAATTTTTTATATTTAAAAATAAATCTTGAAATAATAAATAAATTTAATTTAATTATGTAAATCACATCTTGTAATTAAAAAGGAAATAATTTAATTATATAAAAATATAATTATACCCTTTTATTACATATTCAAGTTGTGAATAATTACATCTATTTGCCATTAATGAGTCGGTCAATATTTTCATCTAATGATCGTAATTGATTCTTATATTCTCATCTAATATGATTGTTTTACTTAAATGCAAACTCATATCAATTTTAAAATAAATCATTACATTATTCTCTTTTTTAACATTCAAATTAAATACCAAGTGATGTCTTCACCCAGTTGATTAGTTAAAAGACTGATAATACGATTCTCCGACAGTCGGTATAGAAAATTTTTTTTCCTGATTTATTGATAAGAAAAAAGAGATCATTAATTTTTTTTTGTAACACGTTAATACAACTTGAATTGATTAAAGTTTTCCAATAACTTTGTATAGTTGAACTATTAAATGCCTTCTAGTGACTTTTATATGGTCATAAGAAAGAATTGATCGTAGCCACTTGAATGAAGTTGCAGATACAACATGACCAATTGATAGCTAATACTCTTTTATTTTACTACTAGTTTGGATGAACAAACTATTCAACTCCTAAAATTAATTGCTTATAGGTCAATGAAAATGTTGGGTTGAAGGTTTATAAATAGTAACCAGTAAGTTTCAGAGAAGGTTTCACGCCTACCAATCCTTGAAATTTTGTTTCACTATTAATTATAAAGGAAAGATTTGGATTTCCTGTCTTTTCATTTATTGACGTACAACGATAAAAGTTACCAATAAACGACCAAGTATTTACTAAATTATTTAAATTAGATTCGTCAAACATCCGCTCAATTCATTAAATATCGGTTCACACGTGTTTGAACCAAATTTAAACTTGTTTTTCTAAACAAGTCAAACTCATCTCTAATATTTCAAGAGTTGATAATCGTAGAACCCGAATAATGACAAATGGCTATACTCAAGCTTCACCCGTTCACAAAGCATGTAAAGTTGTTGCTTTACGGCCCCAAAAAAGAGGCCCATTTTTATTTTGAAAAAGACCCCAAATAGATGACCCAATCACCCTTCTTCAAACTTAATAGTCTGCGTCAAGTCTTGCCTTTTCCAAATCCATATCATGAACCATTCCCGATTCCACCGTTTCGACTTCAAAGCTCTACATTTTCTTTTCTTCTTAATTATTGTGCTTTCATCATTTCAAGTATTTTGAACAATGAATCACAAGACCTAGAGTAGGCGCTTCGATTTTTTGATTCCAACGGTAAGTAATTTCTTGATTTATAAATTGATCAATCCAAGCTTAAGATGTTCAAGTTTTAATTCTTGTCTAAAGCATCTTATTATCTTAAATTCGAGAGTATGAATCAAATTTGTTGTTGGGTTTCATCGAATCTGCGAGTTTTGAATCGAGTATGTGACAACGAATCAAATCTCTTCAGTAATTGAGGTAAATTTTCTAATTTTCCGTAATTATGTTTTATTTTATATAATTTGATTGCATGAATCAATTTATGAGCTGAATTTCTGTTGCATGAACCAATTAGTCTTATTGCATAAACTAATTTATTCAAAAATATGTTTCAAGTTCGGTACATGATTTAATCTTTTTATAGTTGTTGTTGATTTTATTTAATCTACGATGTTCTGCAATTACAGTTTTTTTAATTTGTTTATTTGAATTACAGCTTCTTTAATTTGCTTATTTCAATTCACAATCTGTAATGACTTGCTTATTTGAATTCACAATCTGCAATTACGGTTTTTTTAATTTGTAATTTTATTCTTAATGTTCTATTTTTATTTTCTTGTTAATATAAACTATATATATATATATATATATATATGTTTGTTACTGAATTTCTACTTCTATAAAAAAAACTATTTTGTAATTTCTTATGCTTTTTTCATTAATTTAATGTTTGAATTCATAATGTTTTTGTAATGTTATTTTCTTATTACCATACTAATATCATGTTAGATATTAATTGTAATAGAATAGAAACCATTCTACATTCTATTACTAATCTTTTAATTGGTTTTAATATTTAATATTTTCGTTCTTTTATTCTTTCTATGTACATATCAATTGCTTGAAACTCTTGCTTAAAGTAACATTTGTGAATTTCTCAGGTTCCATCATTCTATCTCTTCATTGTATTGTTTGAAACTATCTTATGTTGTTTATTTAGATAGTTAAGTATCAATGTCGAGTAGGAAGCATGAATTGATAAAGAATTACTTAAGATCAACAATGTCACAACAAAGGTTGAATGGATTGGCCATGTTGTCCATTGAGAATGACTTGTTGAAGGAAAGTGATCATGAAACACTGATCAAAGATATCGCTTCTATGGAGGCTAGGAAATAAGTTTTATATAAGTCATTGATGATTATATTTTACATTTTCAAATTTATGGAGAAGCTAAAAAAATTATCTACATGCAACCATACAAGCAAGATTGGCGCTGATAATGAAAAATTCATATTGCATTTTTAATATATGTATTGTTGGATGTACTATGTCCTTAAATTAAATGGATAAGGTTATTATGTCCCCCTTTAAGTGTAACATTTTAAGTTAATGAAATGATTAAATTATTGTCCATATTTTTATTAGAAACAAAAGGTCCAATTTAATTCTTTTGCTTTGGGCCTCAATAATCATTGAGATGACCCTTGCTACTCTCAACAATGCCACTTTTCAATGTAATTCGGCCAAGTATTAATCTTCTTTTGAGCCGACTAATACCTGCATGAGATTACAAACACACAAATATCTAACAATCTTCCTGAAAAACTTGTACTCAAGAGTGTCACTTTGGCGACATGTTGAGTCAGCTAATCAATTTAGAAAGTTAGACAATTACCATTATATACTTTAATTTGTAATTACACCACAAGAGGAGTTAGCCATATTGTAGTTACACATAAATAGATGCTGAAATTTTAATTAAAAATAGTGGTCAATGCAATAATTTTCATATCAAAATGAAATTCTCAAACCAATATAGATAGAAAGATTATAATGTTATGCAAGAGTTTGAACTAAAACAACAAACACAACAAAGATTTGATCAATCCGCAAATTTAGTAACCTTATAGACCCAACTATAAATCCAACACAAATATATGGAGTGATCTATAACGTTAACAAACTTTGGTTCAAACATAAGATTTCAGCAACACTTAAACTCAATTGACTAACTATAATTTCAACATAATAAAAAAAAGCCCCAACTGAAATTTAAGTAAAGTGCTGCTTAAAATTACAATTTTAGTACAAAAACAAAAGAAAGGGCAAGCTGAAATTATAATTTGATGAGGGGCCAAATTATAATTATCATAACTAGTTGTTAAATTATAATTGTCATAACTAGTTGGCCATATTTTAGCACAAAGACTTCTACACATTAATTCCATTACAATGATATTCATAGGCCAAAAACCATATTTATTAGGGATAATCTCACCTAGCTACAACTAGTTTGACACGGATATCACATAACTACATCTAACATATTTTTTTGCCTGTAAGGTGCCCTGACTTTGGTAATTCTCACTCAGCTACAAACCGTTAAGTTTTCAGTTAATTTTTCATGTAAAATGCCCAAACTACCCCTAAATATCATTTAAATTTTCAAAGACATGTCATTGTCCCTCTCTCTCATCTCCTTCTCTCTGTTGTGCTGATTTCCGGCGAGCTTCTTGTTGGGCGACGCCTAGATCGTCTCCAGCACCGGCGTGAAGCTCACGCGCCCCTCCGCCTCCAGCTCTGGCCTCCTCCTCCGCGCCAAGCCACTGCGTTTTCTGGTTGGCTCCAAAACGACGTCGTTCTCGACTGAGTTCACCTTCTCCATCTCTCCCAGCGACTGCGACGGAGACGGTCTCGCCCTCCTCTTCGTCCCCGAGGGCTTCGAGTCTACTCTCCCGAGAAAATTAGTTTCTCGGGGTCGAATTCGACACGTCCATGGATCGGGACGTCAGCGATCTTGACGCGAACCACGTCGACGTCGATCTATGCAGCCTCGTCTCTGACCGGGTCGGCACCCCTCGATCTGAAGCTCAACAGCGGTGAGAAGCTGAAGTCTTGGGTCGATTACGACTCGAGATCGAAGAAATTGGAGGTTAGGTTGGGGAGATTTGGGGAAATCAAGCCGCGCGATCCGATACTGACTTGCCCGGTCGATTTCTCGAAGATCTGGAGGCACGAGGACGTGTTCGTGGACTTGAGCGCCTTCAATGGTTGTTCGGAACAGACCAGCACGCTTCACTCGTGGCGGTTCCGGTGGAGGGAGGTGCACTCCCTTACGGTGAACCCTCGCCGAGGGTTGCTGACCTTGTGCCCATTGACGATTTGGGCGTCGCCCAATAGGAGGCTCGCCGGAAATCAGTACAATAGAGAGAGGAGAGGAGAGAGGGCCAATGGCATGTCTTTGAAAATTTAAATAATATTTAGGGGTAATTTGGTCATTTTACACGAAAATTTAACTGAAAATTTAACAGTTTGTAGCTGAGTGAGAGTTATTAAAGTCAGGGCACCTCACAGGTGAAAAAATAAGTTAGCTGTAGTTATGTGATATTCGTGTCAAACTAGCTGTAGTTAGGTGAGATTATCCCTATTTATTATTTAGATCACTTTAGTTGAACATACTTAAATGATACAACAACACATTTATATTACATGTGTTGCCCACTATTGAAATTTTTCCAACAAAAATGCGACTCGTCGGAGCTGCATCGTTTTTCGACAAAGGGGCCCCTGTTCAAAAACTATATCTAACTTTTCCCAAATCTGGTTCGCTCAGTTCGTTTATGGTCAACTCGGGGCTTGGATGGTCGGGAATTTCCGATGGTGTTGACGGAGATGGAGGTCGCGGCTCGACGGAGGGTCGTCGAGGATTCTGGACTCCGGTGGGGCGTCGACGGTAGGAATTAGTGAGGGATTGGCCTCCGGTGGCTTTCGTGGCCGACGACAGAATTGGTCCGGTGCCGAGCAAGCCTCAACTTCACCGAGAGCCATCGGAATTAATCCCATTTTATTTGTCTTAAAATATTTTCTTCAAATCATGTTAATATTGTGAAATTAATTGTTTTATATTTATTTATCATTAATTGATTTGTGTTGATAGTTCAGTCTTGTATTGATTCAAGAACTAATTTCACCACCAGCATCTCAGCGTGAGAGAATTAGAGAAAAAGGGAGATGAAAGTGGGATTGAGGTTGAAGAAGTGTAAAATGGTCATTAAACTATGTTTATTTTTATTTTCAATCTTATAATACTTGAAAAGACTCATATGCCATTAAATCTTACTTAAGTTTTTATTTAATTGAAGGTAAAATAATCATTCCCATGAATCAAATAAGTGTACTAAATACCTTCAAAATAAAATAAATAAATAAGTGTACTAAATGAAAGTTATATATGAGGGTATTTTGGAATTTTTACAAAATAATTCCGTCCGATTTAACAAAGTTTGATCTAAATGTCGCTTTAAAATTCTTGAGGTACCCTAAACGAAAATTTTAAAGCCATAGTATTGATTTTGGACATGTGATGGTAAACACGTGACGATTCTAAATTTTCCATGTGGATAGTAAGTCGGTTCAAAGAAAGACTTATTATTTGACCGGATTTGTTGTCAGTATTTGATCGTTACATCTAGAGTACTACTTACGATTAATATTACTGTCCAAAGACTTGATATTAATGACATACTAGTTATCTTGAAAGGGAGTTACCATTACTTTATTAAGATTAATCAATTATAGGAAATGGTCAATTTTATTTCATTGTCATGTTTTTAGCACTATTGTATTTGTTTGTGCTTTATATATTTTTTATGAAACATTTAAATTCAAATTTTGGTTCCAATTTTTCTTTTAATTAAGGATGTCTAATTTTTAAGTAGATTAAATATGCTAGGGCATCTCCAACCCTGTCTCCAAATATGCAAATTTTTGCATATTTGGAGACTATCTTCTCCAACGCAAGTATCCAAATATGCATATTTGCTACAGTGAGTCTTCAAATTTGAATACACACTGTAGCAATCTCTAAAAGTGAATAAATGGGTGTTAAGTGAAAGACTATTATTTTTTTATTTATGAGTGTAATAAATGGGTATCTATATTTATTTTTATTTATGAGTGTAATTTATGTTTGTTTTTTTTAAAAGAAATTAATTAATCTATTTAATTTGATTGTAAATTGAATATATAAAAATTATTGCATTATAACTTCATTTGTACTTTATTTTGCAAAATATAATTTCATTAGAATCGACGACAAACAAGGATTTTAAATAAAAATTCGACAACAAATATAGATTTTAATTACAATAATAAATAAACGAACACTATTATTTATCTTATTCACTAAGAAGATCGAAATATTGATTAAAATTACCCGTTGGGACGAGTTTACTAACTCGTATAATTAACTGTATTTTATACGATGTGTTATTTTTAATATTTTATTATATAAAATTTTGATTATTATATGACATTTATTTTTAGTAAATTAATGTATATTGAAATTCTGATCAGCTAGTCGTGCAAGATGCCACACACAATGTTACACAGAATGCTATAACGTTGTGTCTGACTTCTTGCGTAGATAATGCAGGACAGTAAATATAAAGCTATAAGTAATGACACAACAGATTGTTTACCCAGTTCAGTGCAACGTCACCTACGTCTGGGGGCTCTCAGCCTAGTGGAAAGATTTCACTTATCAGTAATCCGTCAGAACATACAAGTACCTGTGATCACCCCTAGATCTATACTTTATGCTACGTCTTACAGTGCAATCTATCTCAGGGTCTCCCCTTGAATCCAAGAACGTCTTGATTCCACTCTTCGAGCAATCGCCTTGCTCTGTCGTCTTCAAGTCTTCTTCAAGCTTGGTGGTTGCGTGCAGTCTTCAACTCACGACTTTCAGTAAACCCTCAATCACCTAATTCTCTATAGTTATGTGATACACAACATCCTTAGTTCAATCTGCAATTTCTCAGCCCGTAAACCTTCACGTCTAAGAACCTTGCAAATTGTTGCTAGGAAACAAATAAAGAACCACACGATTGCTAAGGGGGTAGCCTAAGCTTTTATAGCAATCGTGGATGAGTACTAACCCTAAAGGGTTTCCTATTAATCGCCGTCTTTCTCCATTTCAGATTAGGAGTCGTTCTGCACTTTCCTAATCGTCTTCTTGATTTTCTGCCGAATCTGCACTTTCCTGATTTCTGTCGATCAGGATGCTTGCTGAGACGCCGTCAACAATGTCACACAAGATGTCGTAAAAGATGCTTCGACATTCTTTGTAACATGTTTCTTCGGTTCCTTTAAAAATCAGCCAATCTCTAAAAACGTCGTAACTACAATCTCCCCCTTTGGCTATTTTTAAGGACAGCATTCTTCATCGTATTCTGCGTCGCATTCTGCATCGCATTAGTCGTCTCGTCAATCGGCAGCGTCGCGTCGCGCGTATCATTGCGTCTTGCGTCTTCGCGTCGTCTCTATCTTCCTTTCTTGTATCGTCGTGATCGCGCGCGTTATCTAACTTAAACTTTACTCCCCCTTGCTGGCTCAAAAAGAGCCAAACTATAAACAAATATTTGTAACAAGTCCGGGAAATACGCAAAATAAACCAAACATAACTCACACTTGCTCTCAATCAGCTGTCGAGAGGAAGCGTGATACATTGTTCACAAAATATTACAGACATAAAAGTTGTTCATTAGTTCAAGAGTCAGAGAATTTCATAAAAATTTTAAATAGAGCTGCTGTTGGAACTTGCAGTCTCTGTTGCTTCTGTGGAGGCTTCTTGGGTAGCATCTTCTGGATCATTTGTGTTATCATCTTCAGAGCCTGGAGGAGACATGGATTGCAGCAGGTTGGCGCAGTGAGTTCGGCGCTGCGAGAGGTGCTTCAGAGCAGTCTTTAAGTTTGCAATGTCCTCATCAAGCACAGCAATTTCTCGTTCGAGCATGACGGCATCCCTGTTGGTGGTCCTGGTGAGAGGGACGGCACTTGTGGCTCTACTGGTCTTTGCCTTGGCTTCCGGCCTGACAAGATCAGGAGCATGCTTCCCTTCAAACAACTTGTGGCTCACCACAATTAGTCCTCCTCTTTTGCCCACCTTATCCGATGTTTTCAACACCCCAGGGTGTTGATGTACGAGTAATTCAGAGATAAGAGATGGAAAGGCTATGGGAATTTTCACCGCAAGAGATCTAGCATGGCGAACAAGATGATCAATCACAAATTGTCCAAAGTCAAGTTTAGATCTAGTACCTATTTGGTAGATCAGTATTGCCAGCTCAGGTTTGATAGAAGATGCGTGGGTCGAGGATGCCCAATTTGCCACTCCAATCCGGAAGAGAATGGAGTACTTGGAAGTCAGATCTGATGCTGCCACGGTACCTTAGGTTGGCCAAGTCCTGCTTTTATCTCCGGTGATCTCTCGGAGGACTTTGTTGAGGTCGGGTGGTGGCATAGATCGAACCTTCTTCCTCCCAAGGAATTCATTGATAGTGTCAGAGAAGATGTCAAAGCGAATGCCTCTGACATATACCTTATCAAACTCTGGAGCATCTGGGGTACCAAACGTGGTAGGCAAGTTGGCAATAAATTCTTTCACCAAGAGGGGGTAGTGGTTACCAATGTCGGAGACGGTTCTCATCAATTCTGCCTTCTCCAGGAGCTGTATAATGGCCTTTAGCCCAAGCAGCTCTGACGACAATGTCTTCTCTGGATATGCCGTTCTCTGAAACACAAACTCCCACCTCTTTGCACCTTCTGCTAAGTGAAACGACACATTGTCGTAAGTTACACTCACGGTGTTCTTGGCCGTCTTCAGGGCCTTCTTCTTCTTTCCTTCCTCAGCAGGGACCTCTTCAACGTCATCATCAGTTGTTTCATCCATCAAACTCCTTGTCGCGATCACTTTCTTCCCCTTTTCTTTGACATGCGATTTTTTCTTTTTGTTGCTGGGACCTCCAGCCTCCTTAACCTCCTTTCTTTTCCTTGTTTCTTTTAGTTTTCCAACCATAACAGCCAAACTCTCAGTTTCTTCTAGAACCTTTTTCTTCAGGGACGATAGGACTGTGTGTGCCGTCTCAGCGGCTTCTTCCATGACATCTTCTCTGGCATCCAGAGGATTTTCTTCTGTGTTGTTGGTGGTGGCATCCTTGTTCTTCTCAGCTTCTTCCAGATCGGTCTCTCCGTTTCTGGTTTCTTCTTTCTTTTCTTCTTCTTCCTCGACTTCTTCCGAGTCAGCTATTCCTTCCTCTTCTACAACTTTTTCAGTGGCTTTTGGTATGACATCTGTTCCTTCTTCTTCTCCTCCTTCTCCTTCCGCAATGCGTTCCAGCCCATGACTGACCGGAGTCAGATCCTCCTTTTCTCCTTCCGGACGTATCAGTTCTTCTACCACACCTTCTTGAGGTGGGTCCTGGTTTTCCAGTAGTGATTCTAACAAATCACTGTTTCTAGAGGTATCGGTAGAGAAATCATTACCTGTTGGTGTTGGAACTGCGACGATTTGCATGGAGGCTTCTCGATTTTCCTGGCCAAGATCATTCTCTCTTTCTGGCCCAGTTAGGTCAGACATTGAGAGAGCAGCGCTTCCGGTCCGGGACTTCTTGGGAACTCGAGTAAAAACTGGCATTGGGGCTTTCTCTGGTGAAGCCTCTTTGAGAATTTCTTCTGACTTCTTCAGGGTTTTTGGCCCTTTGATTCGCACTCCATGCTTGTTTGTTTTCGCTCTACTGCTTCTGGAGCCTTTAGATTCAGCTTTCTTTGAATCGGTGGCTTCCTTTGAGGCTACTGTGCTTCTAGTTTTCACCATTGTTGTTTGAGAGATTTGCAGAGAGTGAATGGTGAAGGAGATGAGAGCGAGCACAGAGAGGAGGCAGACTAGGTTTTTGAAAAAAAACGATTCAAATCTTTTTAGCGTTTGAGCGTATCTTTCCTTTTCTTTTATATGGGCTTTTGATATGTTTGGCCCAATGACATTCGTTGGATTTTAGACCGGTTCATGAAGAGGTACCAACAACTCCTCTCAACCGTTTCTGCAACTTCTTATTGTTCACTGATGGTGCACAGACCGAGTGATGATTTGAGATCTTCGAATCTGATTGCATCTAATGCTTTTGTGAAAATATCAGCAAGTTGCTTCTCTGTGGGAATGTGCTCTAGGATGATCTTCTTGTCTTCGACCAATTCTCGAATGAAGTGGTGTCTAATATCAATGTGTTTGGTCTTGCTGTGTTGGACAGGGTTTTTGGAGATGTTGATAGCACTAACATTATCACAATATAAAGTCATGGCATCCTGTCTTCATCCAAAGTAGTTGTGTACAGCTACTCCCAGCAGCAATATATCCGATTCGGCAGTGGACAGGGCAACACAGTTTTGCTTCTTACTAAACCATGATATGAGGTTTTTGCCAAGGAAGAAGCATCCTCCAGATGTGCTTTTCCTATCCGATGTGTTTCCAGCCCAATCGGCATCACAATACCCCACCAAGGTAGAGGATGTGTCGAATGAGTATAATAAACCCAAGTTTGTAGTCCCAGAGATATATCTAATAATTCTTTTGGCTTGGGATAGATGACTAACCTTAGGATTAGCTTGATATCGTGCACATACTCTGACAGAGTAGGCAATATCTGGTCGACTTGCGGTGAGGTAGAGAAGACTACCGATGATGCTCCTGTATAGGTGTTGGTCGACGGCTTCTCCTGGATCATCTTTAGTTAGCTTGACATGTGTAGCCGCTGGTGTCCTTTTATGTGAGGCTTTCTCTAGCCCAAACTTCTTGACAATATTCTTCGCATATTTGCTCTGAGATACGAAGATGCTATCCTTTTGTTTTTTGATTTGGAAGCCTAGAAAATAAGTAAGCTCTCCCACCATGCTCATCTCGAATTCTGATTGCATCTGTTGAATAAATATCTCTACCATCTTGCTTGACATCCCTCCAAAAACAATGTCATCGACATAGATTTGAGCTATCATTAAATTTCCATCTTCATTCTTCACAAATAGGGTCTTGTCGACTCCCCCTCTAGTGTAGCCGCTTTGGATGAGGAATTTTGTGAGCCTTTCATACCAAGCCCTTGGTGCTTGTTTCAACCCATAAAGAGCTTTCTTGAGTTTATACACATGATCAGGATAGTGAGGGTCAACAAATCCTTTGGGTGGTGACACATATACTTCTTCATTGAGATCCCCATTCAAGAACACACTTTTGACATCCATCTGGTAGAGCTTTATCTGTAGATGACATGATATCCCTAGCAAGAGACGGATTGCTTCAAGTCTTGCCACAGGAGCAAATGTCTCAGCGAAGTCAACACCCTCAATTTGAGTATACCCTTGAGCAACTAACCTTGCTTTGTTGCGAGTGATGTTGCCAAGCTCATCGGATTTGTTCTTGAAGATCCATTTGGTGCCTATGATGTTTCCTTCACTTGGTTTGGGCACCTGTTCCCATACCTGGTTTTTCTCAAATTGAATCAGCTCTTCTTGCATAGCATTGACCCAATACTCATCATTGATGGCTTCGTTGATGTTTTTGGGTTCTGTCTTTGAAACGAAGCAAATATTTCCTATCATCTCGTTATAATCTTCAGGAGCTTTTGACCGAGTCCGTACGCCTTCATTCAGGTTTCCAATAACTCCAGAGATAGGATGGTTGGTCTGGACTCTTCGTGAGGGATTTTTGTTGCTGGTTTCAGGAACTACTTCGTTATCGGCGGTATCATCTTCTGTTTTGCTGCTAGCATCTTCTGTGACATTAGGACCAGCATTCTTCCTGACATTATTGGGCGGATAGGCTCCGTCTTCGTCCGTCGCATCTTCTGAGGCATCTTCGTAGGCATCATCAACAACAACATTGATTGATTCCATCATAGTCTTGGTTCGTTTGTTGAAGACTCGGTATGCGCGACTATTCCTTGAATAGCCAAGGAAGATGCCTTCATCGCTTTTTGGGTCAAGCTTTCGACGAGGCTCTCTATCAGCCAGTATATAGCAAGTGGAGCCAAAGATATGGAAGTACTTAACATTGGGCTTTCTCCCCCTCCATATTTCATAATGAGTTACTGACATACCTGGTCGGAGAGTGACTCGATTGTGGATATGGCAAGCAGTGTTAAGTGCTTCTGCCCAAAAGTGAGTTGGTATGTCTTTAGCCAGCATCATAACTCTCGCCATCTCCTGTAGAGTCTTGTTCTTGCGCTCAACAATGCCATTCTGTTGAGGAGTGATTGGCGCTGAGAATTCATGTGCTATCCCTTCTGCGTTGCAGAAATCTGCAAACTTGCTGTTTTCGAACTCTCGACCATGATCACTACGAAGGCGGATGATTTTGCCAATTGTCTCTCCTTTTTCTCGTTGGACTTGGATGCATAAATTCTTGAAGATCGAGAAGGTGTCTGATTTGTCACGAGGGAAGTCAACCCAAGTGTATCATGAGTAATCATCTACACACACAAAGACGTATCGTTTTCCCCCAAGGCTTTCAACTTGCATTGTCCCATGAGGTCAACATGTATCAGCTCAAGTACCCGAGAGGTGGTGATATGCTGTAGCTTCTTGTGTGACATCTTGGTTTGCTTACCAATCTGACATTCTCCGCAGATCTTTCCTTCTATTATTTTCAGGTTTGGAATACCTGTGATTGCCTGCTCTGAGATTGCTTTTTGCATGCTTCTAAGATTTAGATGTCCAAGCTTTCTGTGCCACAGTTTGGTTTCTTCTGCTTTGGAGACAAGGCACTTGGTTGCTTCGATATGTGTCTCGGGAGACCAGATATAGCAATTTTCCGTTGAGCGAACTCCTTGTAGAATAGTGACTTGATTAAAGTCTTTAACTATACAGGCTTCTTTTGTGAATTTCACTTCTGAATCCTGATCACAAATCTGACTGATGCTAATCAAGTTAGCTTTAAGTCCTTCTACAAGTAATGCTTCAGTCAGGCAGGTGGCTCCTGGATGCTTAAGTACTCCTTTTCCGATAATTCTAGCTCGAATGCCATCTCCAAACGTAACAAAGCAGTTTGTATACAGTTTAAGATCAGAGAGAAATTCTGGAGTACCTGTCATGTGTCGAGAGCATCCACTATCGAGATACCAGTCCTTGTTTGTTGAAGCACTCAAGGATGTATATGCAACATTAGCTCTATAGACCAGGTTCTTAGGTCTCCATTCAAGGCGGGATGTCTTCGGAGGAGATGAAGGATGCCTTTGATTTTTCTTTTGTTGTAGCTGAGCTTGCTTCCTCTCAAGATGTTGAAAACAAAAAGGTCTGATGTGACCAGGTTGACCACAGTAATGGCATATCCATTGATATTGATAAGCTGGTCTTCTGTAGCTTTGTTGTCTGCGTGGAGGATGTCTTCTGGCAGTTACTTGATAAGAACAGGTTGTAGACGATGTTATGGCTTTTGTTGTAGGTCGTCCTGTAGGATGTGTTGGGGCATCCAGTAGTTTCTTGTCAGCCATGGCTTGTTGTGGGATAAACTTTGTCCCTACCGTTGAGGGGACAACATGTGTGTACCCTAGACCCGTCGTATCTTTGGACTGTTTTCCCACGGATAAAATCTTGTCAAGGCTTTCTGTGCTCGGATTCATCATCTTTACCGATTTAGTCATGAGACTAATTTCTCCATTAAGTCTGGTGATCGCTCGTTTCAGCTCCACGATCGTCTCTAGAAATCTTGACTTGTCGTTGGTAAGACTAATGATCCTTTCGCCTTGTTGATCAAGTATCAGAGTTTCCTTGATCCATCTGGTATGCAAGCCTTTGTATGCCTCGACTAGTTGCTCTTTAGTCCAATTCTCATTTGGAGTTGGATCATCATTGATGTCGACAACATTATTACATGTAGGAGTAGTAGTATCGAATGCAACAAAGTTGCTTACCTCTTCAGATCCACTATCTTCATTGTCATCATCTGATAAGGTGGCATTATATCCACGTTTTTGTTGTTTGAGGAAATTTGGACATTCTCTACGGAGGTGGCCGAATCCTTCACATTCATGACATTGAAGTCCTTTGTTTTTGTTTTCTTCCCCACTCCTGTTTGGTCTGTCAAGACTACCTCCAACTTGAGCTTTTTGTGGAGCTTTGTTTCTGGCATTTGCTGTGACATTCCGTCCACCCATTCGACTAAATCTTCTCATGGATTTGTTGTAATTTTTTGTGAGAAGGGCCATTGTAGCCTCGATGTCTTCATCAGAATCCGGATCCTCAGGATCTGGTTGCTTGTGTGTTGAGCTTTTGAAAGCAACTCCTTTGTTCCTTTTGTCGATGTTGGGTAGAGACAACTCATAGGTCATCAGCTCATCAAATTTCAAGACCTTGAGGTCATGAACTTCTTCAATTGCTGTGATCTTCATCTTGAACCTAGGGCTAAGAGCACGTAGGGTTTTTCTTACCAATTTTTCATCAGACATTGGTTCTCCCAGAGAATAGGATTCATTGGCTAGATCACGAATGCGAACATTGAAATCTGCAATTGATTCATCTTCCTTCATGATGAGGGCTTCGAAGTTGGTAGTCAGGTATTGCAGTTTTTGTTCTCGAACCTTAGTTGTTCCTTCATATGCTACGGCCAGGATGTCCCATGCTGATTTGGCAGTTGTGCATGTGTTGATTAGTCTGAACACGTTCTTGTCAACACCATTGAAGATAGCATTCAGAGCTCGAGAATTTCCCAGTGATTCTTCATCTTCATCATCGGTCCAGTCTTTTTCTGGTTTTGGGCCGAGAGGATTGCCATCACTGTCACTGAGTTGTGGTGCATTCCAACCATTAAGTACAGCCTTCCATGTCTTGTTGTCTAGTGACTTCATGAAGGCACACATTCGAGCCTTCCAATAGCCATAGTTGCTCCCATCTAGAACAGGTGGTCGATTTATGGATCCTCCTTCTCTGGTATTGTCCATCTTTGATCAAAATATTTGTTTAGGAACTCACCTAAAGCTATAGGTGCCCCCTCTGATACCAATTGAAATTCTGATCAGCTAGTCGTGCAAGATGCCACACACAATGTTACACAGAATGCTATAACGTTGTGTCTGACTTCTTGCGTAGATAATGCAGGACAGTAAATATAAAGCTATAAGTAATGACACAGCAGATTGTTTACCCAGTTCGGTGCAACGTCACCTACGTCTGGGGGCTCTCAGCCTAGTGGAAAGATTTCACTTATCAGTAATCCGTCAGAACATACAAGTACCTTTGATCACCCCTAGATCTATACTTTATGCTACGTCTTACAGTGCAATCTATCTCAGGGTCTCCCCCTGAATCCAAGAACATCTTGATTCCACTCTTCGAGCAATCGCCTTGCTCTGTCGTCTTCAAGTCTTCTTCAAGCTTGGTGGTTGCGTGCAGTCTTCAACTCACGACTTTCAGTAAACCCTCAATCACCTAACTCTCTATAGTTATGTGATACACAACATCCTTAGCTCAATCTGCAATTTCTCAGCCCGCAAACCTTCACGTCTAAGAACCTTGCAAATTGTTGCTAGGAAACAAATAAAGAACCACACGATTGCTAAGGGGGTAGCCTAAGCTTTTATAGCAATCGTGGATGAGTACTAACCCTAAAGGGTTTCCTATTAATCGCCGTCTTTCTCCTTTTCAGATTAGGAGTCGTTCTGCACTTTCCTAATCGTCTTCTTGATTTTCTGCCGAATCTGCACTTTCCTGATTTCTGTCGATCAGGATGCTTGCCGAGACGCCGTCAACAATGTCACACAAGATGTCGTAAAAGATGCTTCGACATTCTTTGTAACATGTTTCTTCGGTTCCTTTAAAAATTAGCCAATCTCTAAAAACGTCGTAACTACATATATATAAAAATAATTTATTAGAATTAGAATTATATAAATATAATACGTAAAATTATTAAATAATAAAAGTAGTATTTGATATGACAGATAGAGATAATTTTGGAGATTGGGTTGGAGAGAAATAGATATAGAAACTCAATCATTGGGTAATAATTTTTGGATGTATATGGATATAGCATTGGAGATGGCCTAATTGAAATATAATGTCGCCAAAGTGACCTCTTTTGTTTAGATTAATTTGTTTAAAATATTAAAATGTTTAAGTGTCTTTGTTATTCATGCGTTTGTTGAGTGGCCCAAATGCGATAGTAAATGTGTAACAGTCTAAGGTATTTTATGTGAACAATATGTTAGTCCAAAGATTGATGTGTGTTCGACATAATTTATCGTCAACATTTGATTACTACAACAAGAGTATCACTTGCAGTTAATATTATTGTCCAAAAACTTGATATTAATGTTGTGTTTGGTATCTTGGATATGATCAACTATTATTTTGAATTTATTGTTGCTTGTTTTAATTTACTTTGTTCAATTTTATGCTGCATATCTGCTAATATGAATTGCTTAATTATCTTTAATGAGATGAATTTTCAAGGAGTGTGAATGAATAGACTATGCATTCAAGAAATAATTATTTGCACCACTCACAGCGAAATGCACTCTAATGTTAAATTAGGATTTTGAGAGGTGAGATCCCATAAATGTTAAGTCTATAATCAGTAACACAACACTAAAGAGTCTTTTAGAGGCATAAATATACGGGAGTACATTAGAAAAATGTTTCATATTGCTCCAACATTAAGACACTTGCGGTTGAGCTCTTTGAAGAATAGCTCGTCCTTATAATTTAGGTGTCACTTCCTACATAGTTTAACCGTAAAGAGGAGAAATCGATTCTAAACGATCTTATTTCTCATTAAGTCAATAGGAAGAAATGTTGAGGTGTTATATGTCTTATAGTACTCATTTGGTTAGTGCCTCTAAAGACATGGGCACTGATAAAGAAATTATAAGAATGAAGTTGTGTGCTAAATTCATAGAGAAATGTAGTATTGTTTCACACTAAATTGTGTCAGGATTATCTGACATGATTAACGTAGTTAAAAGACAATAACGACTCTTGAGGATATGGTAATGAGCATGTTTGCTCATTCAGTCTTATCATGAGTCTCTCTAAGGAAAAACATTAAAGAATGTAAGTTTCATTTTATTTAAGATATCAACTAAAGTAGTTGCAAACTAATTTAGAAATTTTAGATAGCTTGAAGACTAGTCTGGAACACTTTGATATCTAGAGATGTCAAACTTAGTTATAGCCTAATAGGCCATACAAAAAGATATTAGACTAAAAAAGTTTTAGGCAACTACTATATTGGTTATTCTGAGCAATATAGGGCAACAAAAATTGTGAATCCACTATTAAGTTATTTTTTTTCAGTCAGGAATTGTAACAATTTCGAGGATGTTGAGTTTGGGGGGAAGTAAGGCCTGATACATTCCATTTGAGAAGGAATTCAATTTCTACTATTACTTTTGACAATGTTTAGGTTTTCACACCTATCATTGTTTGAGAAATGAATTTAGAATCTCAAAAGAAAATATTGAATAACTTATAATTTAAGTTGTGATATTTATTCTAAAATTACAAACTCAACAATCTCAATAAAAAATGTCATTAAGGTGGTCTACGAGAGAGAGGAAACATTACTTCAGATAATTATAATGCTTTTCTTCAAGAACATAAGAATTACTTGAAATGATAGACGATAATATAGTCAACTTTGTCATTTCGTAAATAATTCTAACTCTCAAATGTGAATAAATGTCAGAAGTATATTAATATATGAGACAATAAGGTTCATTAGCTTTTCCCAATACTATAAGGTGGAAAACCAATTGGCTTTAAGATCAAATGGGATGCAAATGGCGCTGTGGAAATGTATAAAGCATGTCTTGTATCTAAGGGCTATACTCATAAGGAATACATTGATTTTATGGAGACTTTCTCTCATGTTTTACAGAAATACCATGAAACTTGTTACTCATTCAGTTTTGAGATAATTGTGTATCACAAGATCAGAAGGAGTAGATATACATATTTTAGATGCAAATTGTACCTATATTGCTAAGAGAGAAAAATTTCGTTTTATTTAATGCCCTAAGAGTAATCTTGAAATTAAGTTTATACAAAAGATTCTCTGTAAAACAACTTTTGAGAGCCTAATGTATTATTAAGCATGTACACGTCCAAATTAGTGTATGTTATTAAGATATTAGGCAGATGTTTAAAGAACCATACTATAAAGTTTTGAAAAGCAACCAAGAGGGTTATAAAGTGTTTTTTCTATGAACAAAATATTACATGCTCATTTTTAAGGAATCGAACCATTAGGAGGTCATAAAGTATATGGGTTCTGACTTCCTTTGACGCTTGGATAGGAATAAGTCTACATTATATTTACATGTTGATTGGAGAAGATATATTTGGAAAAAGTGTATTACAAAAACTTACAGCTTTTTCACTAAGGCAACTGAGTTTATAGCATGCTACGACCATTAAATATTAAAATATAAGTGCATAAATTTTGTCACAATGATTGCATATTTTGAGAAAATCTATTTTGGTTATTTTGAACTACGACCTTACTAAAGTTAGACCAGTTAGAAATAGGCATGTATAGATCGCATTGCATGTAGTTTCTATGCTACGCATCCATGACTGATCTATGTCATTTAGTTATATTAATGTATGTGACCATTAATGTGTTTCGTTACGATAAATGTGACGAAAGCCGCTTTAATCCTTTATTGATATAATTGATGGACAAGATTGTTATATATTTCAAGTATATGATAGTAAATATACTTCATTCCCTCATCCCTTAAGAGGAGAATACATGAGAGAGCACTAAGGGTATGGCAATTTGGAAATCTCCACGGTTGTTAAAGATGAAGATTAACACGATCTAGGTACGCTTCCGCTATTTGATTTACTACATTGATTCTCTAAATAGCAACATGAGTTATATTGTATATTAGGGTTTTGATTAGAAATATAGATCTGCCTTTAGTTTCATTCATGTATTGCATGATCTTGTTTTGTATGGTTGTAATTGAATCCTAATATCCTCGGCTTCTCCTCAGTCGAGGAGGCCACTGTCGCAAGCTCCACCTCCCGATCGAGCCACCTATCGCCGGTGCTGACCGATGATTCTCAAACAGTCCCTCAAAATTGAAATCGATTTTCAGGCCAGAGACAGACAATCCTCCGAAACCGAAATCGATTATTTGGCGAGAGACTCAAATCCAAACAATAACTCAAGATTGATGCTGTTGGATTTGACTCGTCTTGCGACTCGCTCCCGACTCAGGTACGGTTCGTTGCTTTTGGATCTTCGTTTGTGTGTGGTACTGTGGTACGGTTCGTTTTCGATGGCGTTGTTTCAGAGAAGTGCTTTGTTGTGATCTATCTAGATTTTGAATCTATGTAATGTTGATTTACTCATGTGAAAATGAATAGCTTATGGTTGATTGATTTAGTTTCTATTTTGTTAATAGATGGCTTGGTTATTTGAAAACAATTAGGTTTTTTGTTTGTGAGTTAAGTGTATGATTTGGGAGAGGGAGAAAGTGGCCAGGTTGAAGAACGGGTAAAATGGTAATTTCAATTATTATTATTCTTTAATTCTTTGATTTTTTAACTTTAAAATAACAAAATTTCCCTCAATCCATTAATTCAATTCATTATTCAATTAGGGGTAAAATAACCATTTCATAATTATTCTCATTTAAAAAATTATACATTCAAGGGCATTTTGGTTATTAAAAATTATGGATGTTATCTTTAACAGAGTTTGATCTAAATATCGCTTAAAAATTCTTGAGGTACCCTAAACGAAAAATTTAAAGTTAGGGTACTAATTTTGAAAAGTGACATTATTGGGTATAGGCACATGTCATTATCCCTTTATTTTACTACTAGTTTGGATGAATAAACTGCTAAACTTCTAAAATTAATTACTTACAGGTCAATGAAAATGTTGTGTTGAAACTTTATATATAGTAACTAGTAAGTTTCAGAGAAGGATTCATGCCTACCAATCCGTAAAATTTTGTTTCACTATTAATTATAAAGGAAAGATTTGGATTTCCTATCTTTTCATTTACTGGCGTACAACGATGAAAGTTACTAATAAACAACCGAATCTTTACTAAATTATTTAAATTAGATTCGTCCAACATCCGTTCAATTCATTAAATATCCGTTCACACATGGTTAGCCAAATTTAGACTAAAAGTTAAACTCATTTTTTTAAACAAGTCAAACTCATCTCTAATATTGCAAGAGTTGATAAACTTAGAACCCGAATCTTTACTATTTGATTATACATATATTTTTAAGTTCTAATAAATATTTACAAAGGAATTAAAGAATTAATGTGGTTGAATCAATTTTATGTCTACTCGTTTAATATATTTAATGAATTAGAAAGTCATAACGTGGCCAGTCCCTAGGCATCCAGGATTTCTCCGTTTCGTCTTCTTTAGGCGAGATACGCATCGGCTCTACGTGTACGCGACTACGGAAGCTTGCGGGGGTGACGACAGAGGTTGCGGCAGTCTGCACGTGGTGTACGGTCGGGACTCAAAAGGTAGGAGGCAGAAGAAAAAAACGGCCGGGAGGCAAGGGACGGTGGTCAGGGGTCGATAAGGGGCTTGACGATCAAAAAGTTGGGAGTGTACTACTTTGATATCATCTGTGAGGGGAGAAAGGTCAGGGAGGGAGTCATCGGTAGTTGGGTAGAGAAGCTCTAACCACTAGCTTGTTGTGGGATTGGTGGAGATCAGTGCAACGAGGCAGACAGATCTGGGAGGGGCTAATAAGTGGTAGTTGCTGACCCGATGTGACCTTGGAATAACCCTTCTGTCCCGCATTTGAGCCCCAAAGTTGTGCTCGCTTCGTCTTTCGAGAGCCATAATTTTATTCTTCTTGATTCTTGGTGAAAATTTTAATTTTGTAGGTGATTCAGTACAATTGGAGTAATTTATGAAGCTTAAAATGGGATGGCGCTGACAGATCTTGAAAGAACAATAAGGTCTTTATCCGGAGTTCAAATGGAGCAAAATCATACATAATGATGAAGAGCTTTGAAAACTCTACAACTTTGAAGTAGGAAGCGAGGTCATCGGAGTTACAGATTGCAAGATATCAGCCGCCAAAGAGGTTGACTATCGACCACTTTCAGCTCAACCATGTCGACTTTAAAGGGCCATAACTGGAGCATCCGACATTCAAATCAAAAAAATGTTTGAGCCTAGATTCAAGAGGAACAAGAGACCTACAATTTTCACGAAGGTAATTTTCCCATTGGAGGGTCAAAACGTCATCGGAAGTAGCTGGCAAAACGTCATCGGAAGTAGCTGGCAGAGAGGCAATCCGCCATGAAGTCCAGTCCGGTCTGCCTAGCGGACATGAGGGTTCAAAATTCGGATTTTTACTACTCAAGACCAACCCTAACTCATTTTTGAACCACACACTTCACAATTCATCCATCTTCTAACTTTTGAGAGCCTCAATCCTCTCACCTCTCCTCCTTTAAAGGCCACTCAAAAGCTCCAAGATCTTCTAAAGGGAGAGGGCTCCAAAGCCCTCCCTTGGAGAGGTTTCCACCACCACCACATGGGAAGAAGAAGAGGAGGCAAGAGCTTGCAAGGAGTAGCTATATTGGATGGATTTGAGCTTCCCAACACCCATGTCTTTGGGTTTGGGTTTGTAATTTTCTTTCATTTTTTTGAATCTAGCTATTTCTTGTATGTGAATACTTGAGCATCGTGATTTGGGGCTAAAAGCCCTAGGTCATGGGAGGTAGAATTTTGTATGGATTGGTTTTGACTAATATTGAGGTATTAGTTCTAGGTTGAAGATTATGATCTGTGTTTGGTTTATTTGAATGCTTGTATCTTGACTTAACTACTTAAGATACATGTTTAGGTGACTAAGTCGAGCCCGATAGGAACGAATAGTCACGGATCTAGGCATCAGAAAGTGCTAGGAGCTCGAAGCCGTGCGGAGACGCCCCGGATTATCACTTAGCCTAACATTGTCGGGCAGTTGCGGTTTTGACATTGGTTTAAACTCGAGATTGTAAGAATTGACTCAGAATTATACCAATCTCAATGCCGAGAGGCCATGTTATATATATGGCATATGTTCTTCATTTGACTCATCATGAGAACTAATATTTCGGTACTTTGTTTGGTATTAATTCTATGCATGCTTAGTTGTTTAAATTGCACTATCTTGTTATGATTGTGTCTACCTTAGATTGACACTCCGAGTTAGATATCATGGACTGCGACACCGATTTCGAGAGGAACTGGTTGTATCAGACCTAGATATTGTAGAGGGTTAGGGTTCGTGACCGTGTCATGACGCCCATATACAACCTTTGGCTTAAGATTGTTGTGGTTTATGCGGTTGCAAGTCACATTTGATCTCGAGAGGGTAAGATTGACCCGAGACTAGGCTAAGACCAATGTCGAGACACGGACTTAGTATTTTAATGTATAGGTCATTTAACTAAATTGCATGTTTAGGATTAGTAGTTTAATTAAAACTTGATTCCTATGAATGTCTAGTTTATTAGGTTCTCGGATCCTCGACTTCTAACCAACCATCTACCATCTGCCTCCCCCATTTAATTTCCTGCATTAGTTATAGTGTAGTTGTAGTTGTGTTCTTAGTGTAGTTTATAGTCTATTCTTGTGCAATTTACTTTATCGAGTCATGTCGGGAAAGAGAGCACGGAATTTCCAATTGTGAGACCCCATTTTTGTACTTGTGGAATTGACCTGGACTTAGGCCGGAATATAAATGTACTTGTTCGACCGCATGTTGTTGCGCATGTAGGGAAAGGCGTGAGGCGAAGAGCACCCGCTCTAGATGGGTGTGCCGCGCGAGCCACTTTTTATCCCAACAAGTTGGCGTCGTTGCCGGGGACCAAACGGTTCCTAATTCATTGTATATCATTTGTTGTGTATCTTTCTTGCGTGCACTAGTTACACTTGTGCTCTAACTTTTTCCCTCTAGTGTTGCCTTGAGTTCTTAGATCCTAGCTAGGTTCGAGGAGGTGACGGGAGAAAGCAAATCAAGGAAGGAGCAAGATGAGAGAAGTCTTGAAATTCACCACAAGTTGGTGAATCTTGTGAAGAGTTTGAAGTGACCAAAGTGCCACAATTTGCTAAGAACCCAAAGAGAGTTCAAGGGGGCAAATAGTGCTACCGATACACCAATGAGCACTCAAAATTGGAGAGATCTTGGACATCTCTGGAGATAGTGAGTCCGGAGAAGAGCCGAAGTGGACGGAGAGCCAAAACTAGCTAGAGGAGCGTAAAGAGTTCGAGAGGCCTTAAATTTTATTGCTTGTCCTTAAATTTGTGGTTTGGGAAAAACTTGAGTTCTTCATGCTTGATTGTTTGGTTGTAGCTCTTTCGCTTCCTTAGGGAGGAGCTCTTTTAGGAACTTGGTTTTTCATTGTGGTTTTGTCTTCTCAAGAGACCATCCCGGCTAGCTAAAGACGTTAACGAAATGCGCTTTTGGGAGGCAACCCAATTTACTTTGCTTGCTTTTGAGTCTCTTGTAATTTAGTCGAAGATTTAGTCGAGTCTTAAGTGTGGGGTGTACCAATTGTACACACCACATTTGGCCCTTTTTTATATTTTTAGTGTTACTTAAGTCCGAGTAAGGCCTTATGTGTGGGGTATACTTCATACAGACCAGAATTGAGTTTATTGAGTCAAGGGCTTAGTCAAGCCCTAAGTGTGGTGTGTGTTTGAACACACACCAGAATCGAGTCGGCATGCAGGACCTGTTTACCTTATGCATTGTATATTTGTTCTTTATTGTGTTCGCTTGGAAAATTTTTTTGCGGGTAGTTATTGCTGTCTAGGGTTGGTGCTTGCGCATGTATTGATTCTTAGGTTCGATGATTGCTTTATGAAAAATTTTATTGGTTCTTTGATGTGTTTGATTGCATGAGTTTCATTAATTGTTGAGCAAGATAGTAAGATTCCAAGGAGGAAATTGCTACTTGGCATGAGTGTTCGATTGTGCATGATTAGTTATATAGCGTCATTGAATCCATGTAAATGTTTTTGCATTAGAAAGTGTATGTCTACTTTTGAACCCACTTTATGTGATATATTGCATGATTGGAACCACTTTTTGCATCCCCCTAGTGTTTCGTTGTTTAGAACTAGTGGTTCGACCACAATCGACTTCGGGCCAAGGACTAGTGACCATGGGAGAAAATCCATAGGCCATCATTGGAACGATTGAGCCAAAAGCGTACCCAACACTCTAATCCTTAGGACCCTTTTCGAGCCAAAAAGGCAACTTAAATGTCTATACATTACAAGCCTATGTGCCCATTTCTTTCTATTATTCAACGCATGTTTGAACTCGTGCATCAAACCGCTTAGTTGCTTTATTGAGCATGGGTTAACATTATGGGTTTGCTATTTTATGTATAGGAATGAAATACACAGACACAAAGGGAAAGATTGGCTTAACTATGATTTGTGAACCACAATGACTCAGGAAAAAGTTTTACTACCTTTACTTTGTTCATACACATTGCAATTGGGCTTGGAAACAAAATACAGAAAGAAAAGAAAAAAATGAAGAAAATAAAAAAGAAAAAGAGAAAAAGGAAATGAGAAATAAAACCCCAAGTTCAAGCATCCAAGTTACAAAGAAAAAAAATGAACAAACTATGATTTCACAAGAATTTGCAAAAATAAACATTTTTCAAAAATAAGAGCCAATTTTTATGTGCAAGAAAAAAGGGAATGAGTTGAGTGAGATGAGGGGTAAAAGCCTTTTAGGAGAAGAATACACTCGGGAAGAGAATATGTAATTGGGGTTGGTGAGGAAGCAACTTTGTAGTGGTGCACCACAAGTACACTAATTTGATCATCGAAAATCCCCACCCAAGCCTAAGCCTAACGTTACAAGCCATTACGAAAGCCCTACACATATGAATTCGCTCACGGCTCTAGTCATGTGATCAAATGGGATTAGGTCTAACTACTAGCCTATGAGCACCAAAGCATTAGGGGAAAGGGACCTTAAGTGGTGCAAAATGTGCAAAGACATACTATGTGTGAGATAAATGTGGCGTGAAAATTGTACAACGTGCATTGTCGCATGCTTTGATATTTACATGTTTTCATGAGCCTATGTGCCTTTTGTGTACATTTGAGCATTTATGCCGGTAGTTCTGAGAAATTTTTACTACCAACATGAGGCGATGGTTATGTTAGATTGCAACATTTCTTGTATATTTGTAATAAACTATCTTCTTGGATTATTTGAGTGTTCTTTCTTTTGTAAAGTTTCTTGTTATGTTTGCATGATTGTATAGTTAGATTGAGTCTAATCCACTTGCACTTGCATATATATTTTTTTCGGGTATGTGTTTTTAGTTGTTGGTGTTAGATGTGAAACCCTCGGGAGAAGCCGAGCTCCCCCCATGTGAGATGGCCACAGGGTACCTAACTCGGCAATTCTGTGTTTAAGTTTATCTTTCTTATCGAGGACGATAAGGTTTTAAGTATGGGGTGTTGTTGCGGACCCGATGTGACCTTGGAATAACATTCCTGTCCCGTATTTGAGCACCGAAGTGTCCTCGTTTCGGCTTTCGAGAGCAATAGTTTTATTCTTTTTTATCCTTGGTGAAAATTTTGATTTTGTAGGTGATTGAGTACAAATGGAGCAATTTATAAAGCTTAAAATGGGATGGCGCTGACAGATCTTGAAAGGGGAATAAGGTCATTATCTGGAGTCCAAATGGAGCAAAATCATATATAATGATGAAGAGCTTTGAAAACTCTACAACTTTAAAGCAGGAAGTGAGGTCATCGGAGTTACATATTGCAAGATATCAGGTGCCAAAGAGGTTGACCATCGACCCATTTCAGCTCGGCCATGTCGACTTTCAAGGGCCATAACTGGAGCATCCGATTTACAAATCAAGAAATGTTTGAACCTAAATTCAAGAGGAACAAGAGATCTACAATTTTCATGCAGAAAATTTTCCCATTGGAAATCTTGAAGAGGGTAAAACTTCATCGAAAGTAGCTGGCAGAGAGGCAATCCACCGGGAAGTCCGGTTCGAACTGCCTAGCGGACCTGAGGGTCCAAAATTCGGATTTTTGCTACTCAAGACCAACCCTAACTCATTTTTGAACCACGTACTTCACTATTCATCCATCTCCTACCTTTTGAGAGCCTCGATCCCTTCCTTTCATTAAAGGCCACTCAAAAGCTCCAAGATCTTCTTAAGGGAGAGGGCTCCAAAGCCCTCCCTTGGAGACCATTTTTGGTGCTCCAAGGGAGAGTTTCCACCACCACCACCACATGGGAAGAAGAAGATAAGGCAAGAGCTTGCAAGGAGGAGCTAGATTGGATGGATTTGAGCTTCCCAACACTCATGTCTTTGGGTTTGGGTTTGTAATTTTCTTTCATTTTCTTGAATCTAGTTATTTCTTGTATGTGAATGCTTGAGCATCATGACTTGGGGCTAAAAACCCTAGGTCATAGGAGGTAAACTTTTGTATGGATTGGTTTTGACTGATATTGAGGTATTAGTTCTACGTTGAAGATTATGATGTATGTTTGCTTTATTTGAATACTTGTATCTTGACTTAGCTACTTAGGATACATGTTTAGGTGACTAAGTCGAGCCCGAGAGGGACAGATAGTCACGGATCTAGAGATCACAAAGTGCTAGGGGCTCGAAGCCGTACGAAGACGCCCCAGATTAGCACTTAGCCTATCATTGTCGGGAAAATGCGGTTTAAACGTTGGTTTAAACCTGAGATGGTAAGAATTGACTCGAAATTAGGACAACCTCAATGTCGAGAGGGGATGTTGGTATTTATGGCATAGGTTCTTCATTTGACTCATCATGAGAAAAAATATTTTAGTACTTTGTTTGGTATTAATTCTATGCATGCTTAGTTGTTTAAATTGCACTATCTTGTTATGATTGTGTCTACCTTAGATTGGCACCCGGAGTTAGATATCATGGGTTGCGACATCGATTTCGATAGGAACGGGTTGTGTCGGACCTAGATAGTGTAGAGGATTAGGGTTCGTGACTGTGTCATGACGCCCCCCTTGGCTTAAGATTGTTGTGCTTTATGCGGTTGCAAGTCTAATTTGATCCCGAGAGGATAAGATTGACCCGAGTCTAGGCTAAGACCAATATTGAGAGACGGATTTAGTATTTTAAGGCATAGGTCATTTAACTAAATTACATGTTTAGGGATTAGTAGTTCAATTAAAACTTGATTTCTATGAATGTCTAGTTTGTTAGGTTCTCGAATCCTCGACTTCTAACAAACAATCTACCATCCGCCTCCCCCATTTAATTTCTTGCATTAGTTGTAGTGTAGTTGTAGTTGTGTTCTTAGTGTAGTTTAATATCTCTTCTTGTGCAATTTACTTTATCTAGTCGTGTGGGGAAAGAGAGCACGTAATTTCCAATTGGGAGACCCCATTTTTGTCCCCGTGGAATCGACCTAGACTTAGGCCCAAATATAAATGTACTTGTTCGACCGCGTGTTGTTGCGCGTGTGGGGAAAGGCGTGAGGCGAAGAGCACCCGCTCTAGATGGGTGTGCCGCGCGAGCCATTTTTTCTCCCAACAGTTGTAGGGCAGGAAAATTATGGCGATTTGCTTGTTGGGGCTTGTTTGGATGGTCACTCGGTACTGGGAGGGATCAGGAGTTTTCTGGCGTTGATGGGCAGATTTATGTATGCATATCGAACTAGGGGTCTTGGTTTTCTTAAACTTCCATTCGTGTTTGTGGTGTCCCATTAGGCCATCTAGGAGTCCAGATGACACGAGGCTTTTGATGAGAACGAGTATTCGAGGATTTTATGGGTCGGTTAGAGACAAATAAAGGGAAGAATGAATTCGGGAAATCGACTAAAGAAGTCAAATTGAGCAGCTCAACTTCAAGTAGCCATAACTTTTGCATATGAGCTCAAAATCATGCATATAAGAGGTCCAAACGAAGCTATTTCAAATAAGATGAGTTTGGAACCGTAAAAACAAATTTTAAGAGACAAACAAGTCTTTGAAATTTAACCTTTAATTAATTATGATTTTAAATGAATATATTCTAATTAGGTTTTGGAGTTAAGGAATTGGTGTTAATCTCCTTTTTGGACTAGTTTTGGGTTAGGTTTTTATATTAGTTTTATTTTTAGACTAGGTTTTGGGCTATTTAGGATTTTCCTTTTCAATTTATGTTTAGGTTAAGATAGTAGTATTTAATAAGTCATTATTGTATACACAACTTTTATCATAATAAACTAATTTTCTTTCAAATTTTTGAATTTGTGCTAAGTTTCTGAATTAAAACTTGTGTGATGATTTCAACCACGTTTATCCACGCGGACTTGCAGCATCAACTTTTGATCTAGGAAGAGGATTGGAGGGGATCGTTTTAATTCACATGTTTATTTGGGATGGCATACTATGTGCTTGCTCTAAGTGTTTTCATGATGGTTCTTCTAACGGGCTTGTGGAGAGTCTCAATCCATTCGAGTTGGAGGCTGCAAGTTTGCAAGATGCATTCCGTTGCGTAATTTATTTTGCTCGTCGTTCTCGGGGCGGTTCTTGTAATAGATTTGCGTAGAGTCTCAACCCATTCAAGGTGGAGGCCGCAAGGTTGTAAGAGGCATGTTGTTGCACTATCTCTTATTTGGCTAGTTGTTCTTGTAATTCTATGGCTCATGATTTAACCATTTATGCTTTAACTAACAGTAGTTGAGATCATGATGCGGGGTATGTCCCATCATTTGGTGCCTTGGCTGTCGGTGTAATGTCGGGTTAGTTGCTTTATAA
Source organism: Geranium rotundifolium (assembly GCA_963920655.1). Lineage (NCBI taxonomy): Eukaryota > Viridiplantae > Streptophyta > Magnoliopsida > Geraniales > Geraniaceae > Geranium > Geranium rotundifolium. Next base: position 8,230,850 of record OY987315.1, on the reverse strand, counting down.
TTTAATAATATGTCGCGTTTTTCCCTCAAAAATTATATATATATATATATATATATTAATTTTTATGCATGTTAATGAAAGCTAAACAAATTAAATTGAGTTGTGTTGAGCCAAGCTCGAGCTTGTTGATTGTTTTCCGAGCCAAACTTGACCTTAATTGCATAAGCTTGTTCGAACTCAAGTGGTGGAAAATTGTTTTCACGAGTTGAATCAAGCCCTAATTAAAAGAAACTATATCATGCATGTTTACACTTACTAATAGTATTGGAGGGATGAATAGCAGTGAGCATAGGCCAGGTTCCTAGATCCGCCCTAATTTTTTGGAACCGACCCAAAGTTGCCAGTTTTAATTTATATTAAACGGGACTGAAACCAATGAATAAGAAAATGGCAGTTCTAATCCTTCCGGGTTCTGGTTCGGTTCTACCGATTTACCAATTCATATATTGTGCCAAAAATTATTGCAGCTTTAAATTAAATTGTACTTATATTATGCCACATTCTTTACAGATTTACGTAAAAATTCAGCAAAAATTTTTTTTCATTTAAAATAATTAAAGAGATCTATGTTGTATTTTACCATTCAAAAAACATTTGATTACATTTCATATTAGTAATATTGTTTAACATTATACGAGAGAGATATAGACGATGGAGATCCCACCACCTAGGGGAGAGCATGAGCAAGGTTGGGAGGGCCTACCCCCCACCCCACCCCTAACAAAATTGGGATTTTTCATATCCAATCCCGCCCTTGTATGAATTTAACATATAGGGTTTAACCCGAGTTTGGACACGGACGGATCCCCGAGATGGTCCAACCTAGCAAATAGAAATGAGGTATATTATTTTTGGGCCTTTTGTTTCAAGTGAGTATTGAGCCAAAAATTTGAAACTGATAAGTTTGAATTAAAACCTAAAATCACCTTGCATGAACATAATAACCTAAATCAAACCCTATAATCATAAACAAAAATAAATCCAAACTTCAACTATAAATGAATCATAGTAATGTAGCATATTTATGTCTCTTGTTGTACAACTGGAGTCTTTTTCATTCTAGTAATTGTAGTGTTCCAGTCATTAGGCATGATTATTTGCATTTTTTTGGTTGTAGGTTGCACCTAAAACCTTTAGGAGAAGTCGAAACTTGTGGTTTTAATCGACATTTTTGTTGTATCATAATTGTACTTTACGTATGGATGGCGAGAAATGTTTTAGGGTCGGGTGTTGAAGCGGTCACATTCGGGTTATCTTTCGTTCAGTAAATCATGCACAATTGAAGTTCTTCGCCTTTGATATAAAGTTAATTTGGTTTATTCTCATACCTCTATGTCTTCATATGTTTTCTAGTTTTTCATGCCATACTAGTCATTTCGAGCCAAATTGAGCAAACTAAGGGATGTGAATAATAGAAGGCCAAATGTTGAACGGTATCACGACCTATTGTGGCGCGGTCGTGAATTAGAGCACCCTATGACCGAAGAGTGGCCAAATATATGAAGTAGGGATGTTCATGATGCATTTTTTAACATGTCAATTTTTTGTTCGGTTTGTTTTTTATGAACCGAATATCATGAAATTCTCACATTTTATACCTATTTTTTGTTAGGTTTTTTTTAAACCGATTTTAATGAAATTCTCACAGTTTTGGCCGATATTAACTTTGTTTTTCACTTATTTTTTATCGACCCAATATTTTTAGGCAGAGTTAATAAAGATCGATAACTTAAAATGTGCCACATGTCCAAAATAGTTGGTTTCTATTTCAGTTTTTATCTGTTCGCATTTCATAAATTGAAGCTGAACAGAGGAGTTTTGATTTGTTTCAATTTTGAATCTAAACAATTTAGTTCTTTTGGTTGATTATTCTTTAGACAAGTTCAATTATTTTTGGGAAGCCTTAATCTGAAGAGTGTAACAACCATGGATTTGCACATGGTGTTACCAAAGAGTACCCGACGCTTCATAGAGGCACGACCTAGTGTTTACCAGTCGTGGCTTCACACATGCCGTCAATAAACATTACCACAAGATTGGAGTACTCTCATGACCTAAGTGGCTATGGTCGTGAGTTAAGTTACCCATTTACCATAATCTACAAAAGAATGGAAGTCAGGCCACGAATGAGTGTCACATCTTGTAATAGGCAACACACAAGATCAAGTGCCACGGTCTAGTATCATGACCGTGACACATTTAATCGAGATCATGACGCCTTGATCTTTGCGAAACAGGAAAAAGGGTGACCCCCTAATTCAGAAAAGTAATCAGACTTGTAGGAAAAAAGCGGAAACACTCTAAAGAAACTACATAGGCGACTTTAAGGTGTCACCAAGAGGTCCAAGACTTGGAAGAGGTGTCGAAAGAGAAAGGATCGCGCCAATATGAAGGAAAGTTCGAGTTCAAATAATAGAAACCAAGACCATAATCTTCAGCCTAGTATTTGATGTTATTGTTATTTTGCTGTTTTCAAAACCATCGGGTATAGACGAAGTAGAATATAGGTATATCCGTACTCAATCTACATCCGATAAAATACCAGGGAAAATATATGTATATGATGTGAAGGCGAACGGTCTCCTTTTGATCCGATCAACCTCACATTTTAGGTACTTATTTGCCTCGTAGCGACTAATTTAGAGTCTATCTAAGGCAATTTTACGCTTAGAGCTGTTTGAGAGCATTTGCAGGATTTGGAGGAAAAAGGTCGAGAGTTGCAGGCCTAAAAGATCGAGACTTGCAGTGCAAGAAACCAGAGGATAGTGCAGACAGAAGCATGTCATGATCGTGACATATTAAAATCCAATTAATCTTCATAGACAGATTCATCATACGATGAGGGTCACGATTAAGACACGATTATGACAAGCCAAAAAGGGAGTGTCACGATCGTGACTCACATGGAGTCGCATTCGTGAATCTGCAGCCTTTTTCATTTACTTTCACGAACCCTACCTCATAAAACTTCGCTAACCTCCGCTCCCATCCGCTCTAGACCACCGAAAACCACCATAAATCATCGATTCAAGGTAGTTTTGACCCTTCCTTTCACTCCCTACCCATAATCTCACCTTTTCTCATCAACGACACCATCCAAAACCCCATCACCATTGTTTCCGGCCAACCTCGCCGGAAACCTCCACAAAACCTGACCAACCATCCATAAAACCACTGCCCCACACTGTCCTCACCTCTACCAATCAACTCCAACCGTCCACAAATCCTAAGTGAAGAAATCCGGCTAAGGGTTCAATTTTTCAGCAAACCTCCATATTTTCCAGCAACCGCTCACTCTCGAGCTTTCAAGTAAGTTTTATCATCTCTCTTTCTCGGATTCAATGGCACCCAAGACCACCGCCAAGGGAAAGAGAGTCGCTGACACCTCGGGCTCAATCCCTCCACCTCAGGTCACTTGCCTGAGAACTACCAACATGGGGACCCCTAATTTTATCTATTAGAATTTGAGGAGCGAAAGGTTAAGTTCATCAATAGAAAGGCCGTGCCCAATCATTATTTCAATGAGGAATTATACAAAAAGCTCGACATTTGGGATGAGCTCAATATGAAGGCTCCCGAGGTAGGGTGGTCGGGCATGCTTACATGGAGACCTCCCGTGTACGAGGACTTGACACGAGAGTTTTTGGCTTCAATCCACATACCTCAAAAGGAGAAGCACCAGATTGCCTTACGATTGTGTGGCCGTGAATTCACACTCATGCAAACCGACCTCAGAGGAATGTTCGGTTTTACCGGAAGAGATGTAGGAGGATGGAGCTTGCTCAACGGAAATGACTTATGGAAGACCATAACGGGGAAAGCAGGTGTACCGAAAACAGAACAAGACCGTTGATATCCCCGAGTGTGAGACCTCTATACTATACATGCACAAGTTCCTCGTAGGAACCCTTTTTGGGCGAGAAAACACACAATACGAGGTCAACCTCAAGGAGTTGTGGATTCGCTGTGCATATATAGAACCACAATGGGCTCCGTATAAGAGGTGCATACGGGTTCAGCTGCTGGAGATGCTCATGAGGAAGTCGGGCAAAATTTATTGAGGTTGCCTAGTCACCCAGATTGTTTGACACATTCCCATCGGGCCTAATGCTATTGGTCCGAAAATTTGGGATAGAGATGTCGTGCAACACATGGAGATGCCCAACTTCACCGCTTACGAGGTCACTGAGGCTTGCTACCCTCGGCTCAAGAAGATTAGAAAGAAGATCAAGAAGAATATTCCCTTGGAGCAGAGGCGTGACGAGAAGTCCAGTGAGGAGGAGGAAGAGGCAACATGAATGGCCCCTGATCAGTATCAGACACTCCTTGACATGATGTCGGGGATGGATGTGCAGGCAAAAGCGGAATATGCTCGAGCACAAGCGGAATATGCTCGAGCACAAGCGGAGACCGACATGGCACGAGCCTTCGATGCTTTTATGTGGTACACCACGAGATCATCGATGTTATGGGTAATATGCACTCACATTTCGAGCCGAATGTGAGCTATACTGTGCCCCGAGGCCCCTATGCCCACTTCTACTTTCCACCTCTCAACGCGGCCAGTCCTAGTGGTGGGTTCCTCTCCAGTGAGTCAGCCAAAAAGAGAAGATGTTAGCTAATACCTCCGTGACGATAGCTCGGAGGATTGAGAAGGTACTTATGTATTGCCTTGTACATATAGTTTTTAGATTATTGTTTTTGGTTTTAGTTGTTTAGTCGTCGAGTCTTTGGTAGTGGCTTATGTAGGTCTGGCATATTAGGAAAGAGCCACTTACATGTTGAAAATGTTGTTTTGATTGTTTTGCAAGGATCAATGTATGTTGAGTCGTGGTGATTAACAATGATGACGTTGCTACTAATGTGTTGATAGGGTTGTTTATGTTTAGTTATATGTGGGTCTAGAATTTTTATGAATGCTTTTGTGTAAGGGTAACATGATTTTCTTTGATCTACCACCATTATCACCCATTGCACACATAGTAGCCACATGTTTTATCTAAATTTTGACAGTCCGGTTAGTGCTATCTGTTGTGGGTCTGAAAGAATGTCATTTCGACACATTTTTCCCACAAATTGTTAGTTTTAAGTCTTTGATTTGAACTTATTTATAAGTAATTGAAGAAATTTTTGGTGTATAATTTTTAGATGCAGTATTTAAGAGCTTATCTCAAGATCGATTAAATGGCGGGAATTAGAGCAAAGGAGCAAGAACCGGTTGAATTGGGCCAGAACCAGACTTAATTGGGGGGATGAACCAGATAGATTTGGGCAAAATTGTACCTAACTTGAGCATAAACAACTTCATTGGGAGAACCATACCTAATTGGAGCAGAGGCGGCTGAATTGGAGAAGAACCTGACCTGATTGGAGCTGAACCGGCTGGATTTGGGTAGAACCGGGCCTAATTATGGAAGAACCAGGTCTGATTGGAGCATTGAAGCCAAATTCGGAGGGTGCTCCGAACCGGAGCATAGTCCAGACCTGAGAGAGCAGCAGACCAGATCCGGAGTGAGCTCTAGACTAGAGTGCCAACCAGACCTGAGAGCCAATTTTACGGTTCTAGAGGAAAATCCGGACCGGACCAGATTCCGATCCAAAGTCAATTTCAGCACTATTTGAGGCAAAACCCAAACCACTTTTGAAGACTCTCTCACCTACCACATACCTTGTGAGCCTCCATCTTCTCTCTACCACATTCCACCATTGTAAAGTCATTTTTGGAGCTTGGGGCTTGGAGCTTGGATTTTGGAGGCTACAACCATCAATCCACTATCAATTTTGGGAAGCAACAAAAGGGAAACCACAAAATCTTGGAGATTGGAGCAAAATAGAAGACATATGAGCATTTCTTCCTATCTCTTGATTTTAGATTTGTTCCTTTTGTTTTCATCTCTTGTATTTTGCTTTATTTCCATGACTTTTTCTTTGAGCGCCATGGTTGAGGGCTAAAACCCCTTGACCATGGGTGCTCGAAATTGTATGAATTATTTTTGTTTTGATTGAGGTATTAGTTATAGGCATGCTTGGTTGTTTAAATTATGCTATTGTTTTATGTTTGTGTCTACCTTAGATTGATCGTCTAACTTAGATATCATGGGTTTGTTACACTGATTTTGAGAGGAACGGTTGTGATGGACCTAGATGGTATAGAGGGTTAAGGCTCGAAACCGTGTCAAGACACCCATAAAAAATCCTTAACCTTAGATTGTCATGCTTTGTGCAGTTGCAAGTCACATTTGATTCCGAGAGGATATGATTGACCCGAGACCAGGCTAAGACTAATGTCAAGAAATAGACTTAATATTTAAGGCATAAGTCATTTAACTAAATTGCATGCTTAAAATGAGTATTTCAATTAGATTTTAATTCGTATGATTGTCTAGCACCCGTGGTTTGCTTATATTTGAAAGTATTTCGTTATTCGCATATTCTCGTTGTGTTTTTTGATCATTAGTAATTATTTAACTTTATATTTCCATTAAGCACTAGCACTCAATTAATCGGAAACCCCGTAATTAGTCACCGTGAATTCAACCCGATTTTACTACTTGTGGCTATGTGCACTTGCACGTGGTGTTCGAGCGAGACATTTGCATGTCACGTTTTGGCCCAACACTATCGGCCATCTAGGGACAACCCGGGGAGAGATTCTATAAGCCATCCTTGGAAAATTGATTCTGAAAGAGCCTACCCGAAGAACACTTTATCCCTAGTGCCCTATTCCGAGTCAAATTATCCTTTTTGTGACCCAAACGATACAAGTCTATGCGCCATTTTTGTTTCTATTTCCAAAACGATTTCGAAGCCATGCATCAATTCTTTGTTGCTTTATTGAGTGGGGGTTTGAATTTGGTATGTTAGATCATGTATATGAACGGGGGAACAAAATGTTATGGGAAAAAGGGTTATGTTGATGATTTTCCGAACTTGTTTTGAAAATGCTTACAATAACTAGTTCTCAGATTCAGGCAAGAAAATGAAGAAAAAATATAAAAAGAGAAAAGAAAGTGAAAAAAAGGAAGTGAAATTGAGAATAAACGCCCAAGTCCAAAAAAGTCAATCTTCAAGAAAAAAATAAGCATTTCGAGCGTTAAATTGAAAAGTTTGCAAGTGTTTAACATTTTCAAAATAAGAGCCACATTTTGAGAATGAAAAGGGGGATATGAGCGAGATTAGGGGTAGAACACCTTTTAGGACAAGAACCACTCGAGGAGCGAAAATGTAATTGGGGTTGTGAGAATGAAAACAAAATTGTGGTGGTACACCATTTAGCCCGTTTTAATCTTCTAAAAAACTTCTACCCAAGCCTAAGCCTAATGTTACAATCCATCCGAGTATGTCCTACAAATGGAATCGCCCAAGGACCTAGATTCTCTCGAAAGAGAGAAGATTTTGGGCCGAATATAGTAATTAGATAGCTTGAAATTTAGGTAAGGTGTGTGTGTGAACACATGTGTGTAATTTTGATCGCGGAGTCCTGGTGAAAGGGTGATTTATGTGTCCTCCTCGCACTTTGGTATTTGTACGATTTCTCGAGCCTATATGCCTCTTCATAACCAATCCTTATTAATATGTTTGTGGTTTTGAGATTAATTACCCCGTAAGCGCTCAAATGCATGCTAGGCGATTTTAGCAAATTTTGAATTAGTATGTATTTTCGGTTGAGGGTTGTTTTCCTTAAAACCTTGGGAGATGTCAAGCTCCCCCTATGTGGGTTAACCTCGGGTGCCTAACTTGGTGAATAATTGCTCTTTTCTTTTCTCTTATCGAGGAAGATAAGTTTATAACTATGGGGTGATGATGTGGGGTTAAGTGGTCTCTGTTTGATCCCGCTAAACCACACATTTATAGCACTTATTCCCCTCGTATCGGTTATTTTAGAGCCATTTAGACTTGGATACTGTTGTTGCTTTATTTTGGATATAGTTACTCAAAAGGAGCTAGATTCAAGACATGAGAGAACGATATTTGCAGCTCAAGCTATCGAGCAAATGAAGAATTTCATTTGCAACGATCGTGACATAATAAGGAGCTCAACCCGTGGCCATATACGACGGGCGTCACGACGACGAGGTGATCAGGACTCAAGGAGAGTCACGATCGTGACACTTCTAATCACGATCGTGACGCACCCAGAAGACGATCGTGGTGTTGAGTGTTCAAAGTGGTCCCAAAACGCAAACGAGATGATCGTGACACGGCCATGACCCTCTGTATGTCACGATCCTGACACCCTAAATCTTAGCACCTATAAAAGGCAAAGTAACCTAGAGATCGACACACCTACCACTCATTTTCAAATCAGCAACCTCCACTCCCTTTCTCCAGCACTATTCCATTGAGTTTTTGGGAGAGCTTGAAGACTTGTTCTTGGAATTCTTGAAGAATTTGAAGGAAGTTCTTGGAGAATGAGTTGACACCATCAAAATTCCACCATCATCAAAAGAAGAAGAGCATCTCTACTTTCCCAAGCCCTCCATGGGCCATAATTTATTTTTCCTTGTTCTCATGACTTTATTTACTTGATTTTTCATGTTTCTTGACTTGAGCACCATGGTTTTAGGCTAAACACCGAAAACCATGGGGGCTATACTTTGACATTTGATGTTGCTACTTTCAAGTTAGAATTTATGCATGTTGGAGTTTTCAGATTGTGAATCTAGTTTGACTTTAGGTTTGGTTTCAAGATTTGATGACTATTAGTGAGAGCTTGTAGTTATTTGATTGAGTTACCATATTTTTAGCTCATGAACTTTTCTGAGAGGAATGTTTGTGTGTAGACCTAAGTAGATTCGGAGTGCCAATACCTAGCATCCACATTTTGGCTCGAAAATAATTGGTTCTAAGGTTTTCAAAGGTTGGTAATAAGATCCCGGGAGCGTAGTCAACTTGAGGAAAGGATTAATCCAAGGCAGAGGGGCGGAGTAAGTATTTAAAACTTACACCACTTACTAATACTCATTGATTGCATGATTTGTGATTTGGATTGGGTAATCGTCGGTGGTCTAGTACTTGTGGTTGTTAGTTTGCATTGAAAAACCTTGTTATTACTTGTTACTTTAGTGATCAAATCATAAAATCGCCTTTTGGTTCTCTTGTGTTTTAAATTGTGAATGTGTGCCTGTGAATGTGTAGTAGTTTGAATGAAAGTGAAGGTTGGGAATATTGAGAGCTTTAATTGTTAGATACGGGGTTAGTCCATAACCGTAAATCAAACAATTAAACCATTCATACAAGCATGCAATAATTTAAGAAGTTGAAGAAGACGAACAGAATGAATGATATTTTATTATTATTGAATATCACCGTCACAATACAATAATAGGCTTAGGCTTGGGTGAAGAAGGAGGAAACGATTATCGTCGAGGCACGGTAATCCGCTTTCCTTGAGACAAATTTTGCCCCGTATGGACAAACCGCTCCCAGGATACAATGATGATCAAAGTCGAACTCAGAACCGTGATATATTTTTCGATGAAATAAAGAGAGAGGTGGTCGGGAGAACGTCTCCCGCTCCCAGGATACAACCTCTCTAGCGAAGCTATCTATTTATAGGCTCATGGAGAGTTGAAACCTAAAAGGAAAAGGGAAAGAGATAATTACTAATTTCTTTCTTGGGGAGAAAGACTCAAAATATCGGAATATTCTCTTAATTTCCAATTAAGAGATTTTTCCTTTTAATGGCATAATATGACCACATTATTTCTCAATTTATAATTTAGAGAATATTATTTTCTTTTCATGATTTTGGAAAAAATATTCATTCCCAAATTTACTAATTTGGAATATATTTATTTCTGAATTACATATTGGAAAATATTATTCCCTATTTACAAATTGGAAAACTTCTTTAGAGAATTATTTTGGGCCTAAGAAAATGTAGCGGGTTTCGGCCCTCAAATTTTCTGCACAACTCATTTTCTCTACAACATCATTTCAAGTGAGCATCTTTGAGGTTCAATTTCTCATTCACCTCTTGTTCGTTTAGAGCTCGTGATATACCGTTGGAAAGCTCTCATATTCATTATCTATACGTGTTTCACATCATTCTAGGCCGAGTCGAAGCGTTCCAAAATCACGGCTCAAGTTGAACCATTCACTCGTTAACACATATGTCAACTTTTTCCAACAATCCCTCACATGAATGAAATTGAACGTGTAATAATTTCAACGTGGTGATTACTCTCTATAGTCGATATCTGCATCGGATAAGTAGGTTACCCCATTTGAACTTTCTTAGTGAAAGTATACTTATCTTCCTAACAGATGAGTAGACGCAAGGTCCTTGAACTCTCTGTCGTTTAGCATAAGATATCATATATTTCACATAGATAACAACGAACACGGTTGTGTTCGTTATGGTCATGAACACTTCCTGGTTCTGCAAGATCTTAAGAGAACTAAGCCCCATAAGTTTCTTTTGAAGCGACCCCACTTCATTCTCACATAGGTGATATCTTTTGCTCAATTTTGTGATGCACAAAGTATCATTAAAAGCATAGCTTAACCTGATCCATTATTATGTCACTGTTTGACATCATATGAATAGTCTCGAGGTTTTCCCCACAGCGACCGCACAATGTTCATGCAATTAGGTTGTCCCTTTAAACCTAGATCTTGGGATCTCCAGTCAACTAGGTTGGGTTTTCCTTCACATGACGCCTTAATTATATGGGTTTGAGCCCCATTCCTTTCGATGCTTATCAACTTGATCTCTATTTAACCCAACGGTTAGCGGATCCACAATATTATCATTTGACCTTATCAAGTCAACATAGATAATTCTCGTAGAGATCAGTTGTTTAACGATGTTATGTCGACGACGCATGTGTCAATATTTATTGTTACCCCAAGCTCTGTGCACTACAAATAGTTTCTTGGTGATCACTGAAATTTTGATCAGCTAGTCGTGCAAGATGTCACACACAATGTTACGTATGAAGCTATAACACTGTGTATGACTTCTTGTGTAGATAACGTAGGACAGAAAATATAAAGCTATAAACAATGACACAGCAGATTGTTTACCCAGTTCGGTGCAACGTCACCTACGTTTGGGGGCTCTCAACCTAGTGGAAAGGTTTCACTTATCAGTAATTCGTCAGAACATACAAGTACCTGTGATCAACCCTAGATCTATACTTTATCCTACGTTTTACAATGCAACCTATCTCAGGGTCTCCCCCTGAATCCAAGACTCCGTCTTGATTCCACTCTTCGAGCAATCGCCTTGCTCTGTCGGTTCAAGTCTTCAATGAACTAGGTGGTTGCGTGCAGTCTTCACTCACGCGATCAGCAAACCCTCAATCACCTAACTCTCAATAGTTATGTGATGCACAATATCCTTAGCTCAATCTGCAATCTCTTAGCCCGCAAACCTTCACGTCTAAGAGCCTTGCAAATTGTTGCTAGGAAACAAATAAAGAACCACACGATTGCTAAGGGGGTAGTCTAAGATTTTATAGCAATCGAGGATGAGTACTAACCCTAATGGGTTTCCTCTTAAGCACCGTCTTTCTTCTTTCCAGATTTGAAGTCGTTTTTGGAATTTCCTAATCGTCTTCGAACTTTCTGCAGAAACTGCACTTTTCTGATTTTTGTCGATCAGGATGTTTGTTGAGACGCCGTCAATCATGTTACACAAGATGTCGCAGAAGATGCTTCAACATTCTTTGTAACATGTTCTTCAGTTCCTTTAAAAATCAGCCAATCTCTAAAACCGTCGTAACTACAATCTCCCCCTTTGGCTATTTTTAAGGACATCATTCTTCGTCGCATTCTACGTCGCATTTGTCGTCGATGCACTCGATCGGCAGTCATCAAGTCTTTGTATGCGTTTCGCGTCTCGTGGCGTCTTTTGCGCATAGTGTGTATCACCGCGCATATCATCGTGTTTTCGCGTCGTCTCTATCTTTCTCGTATCATCGTGATCGCGTATCTATCTTACTCCCCCTTGCTGGGTCAAAAAGAGCCAAAATGTAAACAAATATTTGTAACAAACAGGGTAATAAGGAATAAACCCAAACTTAACTCACACATACTCCCGATCAGCAGTCGAGAGTAGGTGTGAAACAGTTTTCAACAAAAATTACAAAATAAAGATGTTCAGTGTTTCGGTAATCAGAAAGTTCATAAAATCAAACAGAGCTGCTGCTGGAACTAGCAGTCTCTTCTTCAGTAGCGTCAGTGGAGGCATCTTGAGTAGATTCTTCTGGAGCATTTGGTAGAGAGGTGGTGTCATCATCTTCGGAGCCTGGAGGGGACATGGACTTCAGCGGGTTGGCGCATTGTGATCTTCGCTAGGAGAGATGCTTCAGAGCTGTCTTGAGGTTGACGATGTCTTTGTCCAGAACAGCTATCTCTCTTTCAAGCATGATTGCATCCCTGCTGGTGGTTTTAGCTGGAGGGGTGGCACTTGTGGCTCGACTGGTCGTTCCCTTGGCTTCTGGCCCGACAAGATCAGGAGCATGCTTGCCCTCAAACAGCTTGTGGCTTACCACATTCAGTCCTCCGCGTTTGCCAACCTTATCCGTTGTTTTCAACACTCCGGGGTGTTGATGTACAAGCAGTTCAGAAATAAGGGAGGGAAAGGCAATAGGTATCTTCACAGCTAATGAACTGGCATGTCTAGTAAGATGATCAATAACAAACTGCCCAAAATCAAGTGTAGACCTAGTACCTATTTGGAAGATGAGTATCGCCAGTTCTGGTTTGATGGAGGATGCGTGTGTGGAAGGAGCCCAGTTTGCTACTCCGATACGAAAGAGAATGGAGTACTTGGATGTGAGGTCCGAGGCTGCCACAGTGCCCTTGGTAGGCCACATTTTGCTTTTGTCTCCGGTAATCTCCTTGAGGACCTTGTTCAGGTCAGGTGGAGGTACAGAACGAACACGCTTTCTCCCCAGGAAGGCATTAATGATGTCAGAGGAAATGTTGAAACGAAGACCTCTGACATATACCTTCTCACAATCCGGATCATCCGGAGTACCAAACCCAGTAAGCAAATTGGCAATGAATTCCTTGACTAAGAGGGGATAGTGGTTACCAATGTTCGTGACCGTCTTCATTAGCTCTGCATGTTCCAGAAGTTGGACGATGGCTTATAGTCCCAGTAGCTCTAATGACAGAGTCTTCTCGGGATATGCCGTTCTCTGGAACACGAATTCCCATCGTTTCGCACCGTCCGCCGAGTGAAACGACACATTGTCGTAAGGAACACTCGAGGTGTTCTTGACCGTCTTCAGGCTTTTTTCCTTCTTTGCCTCCTTTCCAGTAACCTCCTCTATATCGTCATCTATTTCTTCATCCACCAGTCTCCTTTTAGAGACAACTTTCTTCTCTTTTCCCTTGACGGACATCTTCTTCTTCTTATTGCTGGGGCCTCCATCATCTTTAACCTCCTTCCTTTTCTTGGTTTCTTTGAGTTTTTCAACCATCACTGCTAGACATTCATTTTCTTCCAGTACCTTCTTCTTCAGGGACGATAACACTGTGTTTGCTGTCTTAGTTGCATCTTCTATCACATCTTCTCTGGCATCCAGAGGGACTTCTTCTGTGTTATTGGCGGCGACACTTTTGTCCTTTTAAGCTTCTTCCAGATCGGTATCCCCGTCTCTGTTTTCGTCTTTCTCAACTTCTTCCTCGGCTTCTTTCGAGTCAGCGACTTCTTCTTCTACCACAGCCTCTTTCGCGGATTCAGGAATGACATCTGTTGCACCTTCTTCCTCTCCTTCTCCTTCAGCAATTCGTTCCAAACCATGACTGACCGGGGTCAAGTCTTCCTTTTCTTCTCATAGATTTATCAGTTCCTCTACCACACCTTCTTGAGGTGGGTCTCGGTTTTCCAGTAGCGACTCCAACAGGTCACTATTTCTAGAAGTATCGGTGTTTGAAATAATGGAGGAGTCAATACCTGGGACATTTGCTGATACTGGAACAGGAACAATCTGCATGGAAGCTTCTCGACTTCCTTGGCCAAGATCAGTCTCCCTCTCTGGCCCTGTTAGATCTGTCATGGAGAATGTAGCACTTCCGGTTCGAGACCGTTTGGGAACTCGAGAAAAGATTGGCATTGGTGCTTCCTCCGCAGGGGTTTCTTTGGGAGATTCCTCGGCTTTCTGCGTTTTTGGTCCTTTGATTCGGACTCCATGCTTGTTGGGTTTTGCTTTGCTGCTCTTGGAGCTTTTTGCTTCTGCCCTCTTTGGTTCGGATCATTGACTACCAGTGGCCTTCTTTGGTACTAGAGTGCTTCGAGTTTTCACCATGTCTGTGTAGGTAGTGAGATTTTTCGTTGCAGAGTGTGAGAGGTGAGGGAGATGAGAGTGAACACGAGAAGAGACAGACTAGGTTTTGATTTTGAAAGCAGGTTGATTCAAATCAAATCTGTTGGAGACCGAGCGTATCTTGTGACCTTTCCTTTCTTTATATGGGCTTTTGGTATGCTTGGCCCAATGGCATGTGTTGGATTTTGGACCGGTTCATGAAGAGGCACCAACTAACTCCTCTCAACCGTTTCAGCAACTTCTATTGTTCGTTGATGGTGCACAGACCGAGTGACGACCTGAGGAACTCAAATCTGCTCGCATCTAATGCCTTCGTGAAAATGTCCGCAAGTTGCTTCTCTGTATGGATGTGCTCTAGGATGATCTTCTTATCTTCGACCAGCTCTCGAATGAAGTGGTGTCTAATGTCAATGTGTTTGGTCTTACTTTGTTGGACAGAATTTTTGGAGATGTTGATGGCACTGACATTATCACAATATAAAGTCATGGCTTCCTGTCTGACATTGTATTCGTCTAACATCTACTTCATCCATAGTAGTTGTGTGTAGCTACTCTCAGCAGCAATATACTCAGATTTAGCAGTGGACAGGGCAACACAGTTTTGCTTTTTACTAAACCATGATATGAGGTTGTTGCCAAGGAAGAAGCATCCTCCAGATGTGCTTTTCCTATCTGCTGTGTTTCCAGCCCAATCGGCATCACAATACCTGTAAGGACCGCTCCCGGTCAATTTGGGTCAATTTGGGTCAATTTTGTGAAAAATGGATGAAAATTTAATAATTCGCGATTTGACCAAATTTCGACCCGAGAGTCACCGAGGACTACTATTTGAGCCATTTTAAGTTGGAATTGTAATATTATGGATATTAGGTTCATATGGAAGCTAAAATTTAGCGAAACATCACGGTTCCGACGGTTTCGAAAAACGTGTCCGTTTCGGACGATTTCGGGTCCAAAATGACAAAAGTGGCTTGTGGGACCCTCTACTTTACACTTGTCATGTATCTAGAGGGGGGGAGACTTTTGAGTGATTAAAAAAAATTAATTGTTTTTAATTTAGATTTAAAAGAAAATGGAAAATAGGTTTATTTTATTAGTTTAATGTTTAAATAATTATATTTAAGTTATAAGAGAGGGGGAGGGAGTTGATTCTCGGCAGAACACAAGGAAAGAGAAAGAGAAAGAGAAAGAGAAAGAAGGAAGAAGAAGAGAAAAGATTGTGGCGATTTCCCGACGTTCCGACCGTCCAAACGTCTTGATTTTTGCGTATTCGGGTTCTCCTCGTCGTGGGCTACAAGAGGTATGTTTTGGATTCTCATTTCCTTGAGTTTGGATTTATGGAGTTGTGGAATATGGTTTGATTGAGGTTGGATTAGTGTTAAGGGGGTAATTTGGAGCGTTTTGAGACAAACGGGAGGTTTGTCCGGTGACCGGGAGCTCGCCGGAGCTCCGGCCGGTCACCGGAGGTGGGGCCCGCGTGCCCGGAGTTCGGGTTTTTACGTGTTATGCAATCCCGGAAAATCCCTAGAACACTAATTCGTGACTTTGGAAGAAATTGGAATTAATTTGGCTAAAATGTGTTTGTTTCGCTAAACTTTAAAGTCGAGATTAAATCCCCCGGAAGTCGGAACGTAATTCCGTCAATTTTATTGGTGATCTCGAATTTAATTATGCGCGTAGAATAAATTTGAGAATTGTTGGAATTGAATTGTGGGAAAAGATTATTTATTATTTGAGGAACCTTAATGACGGGATTGAGTCGCTCGGGCGTCGGAATTTGGTTCCGTCGATTGCGTTGGACCCCTTGAATATAATTATGATTTGTTGATGCGAAAATGGAATTTTTCGGGGTCCCGAGGTCATTTTAGCGTTTCCGGGCAGATTCGGGAAAGTGCGCGAATTGGGCCGTTCCGGGTCCTTTTTGGCAACTCGGTGTAATTAGGAAGTATTGGAGTGATCGGGACTCATTGGGGTGTACTTGGGCGTTAGTTTCGTTAGAATCGGACTTCGATCAATTGCTAAAGTTTGTGCGTTTGTCGTTATTAGATTCTTCCATCGCTCGTGGAAAGGGAAGGATTTAGACGTGGTGTCGCGAGAGACTTGGAGCTAACGTTGGATAATTATCGAGGTAGGGAAAAGTAGCCGTATATCCGTACATGACTTGGGAAAGTTACTAGTAATTGCATGTGGGCACCTTCTGTGTTCTTAGTATATGTATGTGTAGAATTGCATGTGGGCACCTGGTTGTGTCTATAGGTTGATTATACTACAGCGACGTGCCATTCCGCTGTATGCTTTGTTGGGGGTGTTACCGCTTTACTCGTTGCGTTTGGTTTGAATGTGTTATGCTTGTTCAATTGTGAGTAATGGTAAATTGTGATTGACGTGTTTGAAGATGTTGTGCCTTAACATGTAAATCGAAATGACTTGAGTTGATTATTTCTCTCCTGTGGTTGAAATGTTTTGTGGATGATGGTTACGGGCGGGAGCCCAGTGTGTGTGGATGTTGGTTACGGGCGGGAGCCCAGTGTGCGTGGTGGTTTGTGTTTGTTGCTGGTTGACGCCCAGGTGGGAAAGATACGTCCGTGATCTCCGTTCGGGTGGGGTAGATTTGCGCTCTTACCGCGCTTCTCCATCCATGCCGCGAAGAGGCGTCCACGCCTTTCGATTAGCAATCGAAGAAGTGGGGGGCAGACCAGGCCCAGACAGCTAGCCACTGTAAACTGGCGGCCGCGAAGAGGTTTCACGCCTACGACTAGCTATCGAAAAGTGGGAGGCAGACCAGGCCCAGACAGCTTGCGACTGTAAACTGGCGTGTTATAGGTTGCATCACCTGGTCGTGTAGACCTTGTCCAACACCGTGCGTGTTTGGCAAGATGGACTCGACGAAGTACCCGGATTGTTGCCTTTCCTTGAGTGAAAGGTTTGTTTGATTGATGTTGCTTGGTTGATTGTGTGATGATTTGAGTATTGAGAATGAGATGAAATGTTTGGATAATGGTTGAGTTTTACTATTGACCTTTTTCGAACTGTGCTTATGTATCACCCTGTCAATTACTTGTATGCCGTTGTCAGTCGGGTATCCGTTGCGGTGAGCGTAAATGCTCACCCCCTGCTACTTTTCCTGCAGACAGGTGAGGATCGTGATTGTGGATAGGAGGATATCTCGAAGCTGGAGGAGCTGGAGAGTCCGGGTTGTTTTGGGCGTGTTAGTTGACGTACAATTTAGTGTCGACGTTTTGTTGTTTCTTGATCATACTTTGAGTCTCTGACTCGTGTTGTATATTCTTTTGAGCAGTTATAAAATTCGCGGTTCATTGTATTTGTGTTCTTTTTATTTGGTTACTATTATTGTTTCAGTTGTTTCGGACACTGATTCCTCGTTCGCGTTCCGGGCTCGGTCTCTACCGAATTTGGGGCGTGACAATACCCCACCAGGGTAGAGGATGTGTCGAATGAGTATAATAAACCCAAGTCTGTAGTCCCAGAGATATATCTTATAATTCTTTTAGCTTGGGAGAGATGACTAACCTTAGGATTAGTTTGATATCGTGCACATACTCCTACAGAGTAGGCAATATCTGGTCGACTCGCAGTAAGGTAGAGAAGACTACCGATAATGCTTCTGTATAGGTGTTGGTTGACGGCTTCTCCTGGATCATCTTTAGTTAGCTTGATATGTGTAGCTGCATGTGTCCTTTTATGTGAGGCTTTCTCTAGCCCAAACTTCTTAACAATATTCTTCGCATATTTGCTCTGAGATATGAAGATGCTATCTTTTAGCTGTTTGATTTGGAAGCCTAGGAAATAGGTAAGCTCTCCCACCATGCTCATCTCGAATTCTGATTGCATCTGTTGAATAAGTTGCTCTACCATCCTTTTTGACATCCCTCCAAAGACAATGTCATCGACATATATTTGGGCTATCATTAAATTCTCGTCCTCATTCTTCACAAAAAGAGTCTTGTCGACTCCTCCTCTAGTATATGCCGCTTAGGATCAAGAATTTTGTGAGCCTTTCATACCAAGCCCTTGGTGCTTGTTTCAACACATAGAGAGCCTTCTTGAGTTTATATACATGATCAGGAAAGTGAGGATCAACAAATCCTTTGGGTTGTGACACATATACTTCTTCATTGAGGTCCTCATTCAGGAATGCACTTTTGACATCCATATGGTAGAGCTTAATCTGTAGATGGCATGATATCCCTAGTAGGAGACGGATTGCTTCAAGTCTTGCTACAGGAGCAAAGGTCTCATCGAAGTCGACTCCCCCAATTTGAGTATACCCTTGAGCAACTAACCTGGCTTTGTTGCGAGTGATGTTGCCAAGCTCATCGGACTTGTTTTTGAAAATCCATTTTGTGCCAATGACATTTCCTTCACTTGGCTTGGGCACCAGTTCCCACACCTGATTCTTCTCAAATTGAATCAGTTCCTCTTGCATAGCATTGACCCAATACTCATCATTGATATTTTTGGGTTCAGTCTTTGAAACGAAGCATATGTTGCCTATCACCTCGTTGTAGTCTTCAGGAGTTTTTGACCGAGTCAGTATGCCTTCATTTAGGTCTCCAATTACTCCAGAGATAGGATGGTTAGCCTGGATTCTTCGCGAGGGATTCTTGTTGTTGGTTTCAGGAACTGTCTCATCATTATTGACATTTGGACTAGCATCGTTGTTTTCTGATTTGCTACTAGCATCTTCTCTGACATCCGTAATGGCATCCTTCCTACCATTGTTGGGATAGACTCCATCTTCGTCTGTCGCATCCTCTGAGGCATCTTCACAGTCATCATCAACAACAACATTGATTGATTCCATCATGGTCTTGGTTCGTTTGTTGAAGACCCGGTACGCACGACTATTCCTTGAGTAACCAAGGAAGATGCCTTCATCACTCTTTGGATCAAGCTTTCGACGAGGCTCTCTATCAGCCAGAATATAACAAGTGGATCCAAAGATATGGAAGTACTTAACATTGGGCTTTCTCCCCCTCCATATTTCATAATGAGTTACTAACATACCTGGAGAGTTACTCGATTGTGGATATGGCAAGCAGTGTTAAGTGCTTCTGCCCAAAAGTGAGTTGGTATGTCCTTGGCCAGTATCATAACTCTAGCCATCTCCTGTAGAGTCATGTTTTTGCGTTCAATAATGTCATTTGTTGGGGAGTGATTGGTGCTGAGAACTCGTGAGCTATCCCTTCTGAGTTGCAGAACTCTGCAAATTTGCTGTTTTCGAACTCTCGACCATGATCACTACAAAGGTGAATTATTTTGCCAATTGTCTCTCATTTTTCTCGTTGGACCTGGATGCAAAGATTCTTGAAGATCAAAAAGGTATCTGATTTTTCACGAGGGAAGTCAACCTAAGTGTATCGTGAGTAATCATCTACACACACAAAAACTTAGCGTTTTCCTCCAAGACTTTCTACTTGCATTGGCCCCATGAGGTCAACATGTATCAGCTCAAGTACTCGAGAGGTGGTGATATGCTGTAGCTTCTTGTGTGACATCTTGGTTTGCTTTCCAATCTGACATTTTCCGCAGATCTTTCCTTCAACTATTTTCAGGTTCGGAATTCCGGTAATGGCCTGCTCGGAGATTGCCTTCTGCATACTTCGAAGATTTAGATGTACAAGATTTCTGTGCCACAGTTTGGTTTCTTCTGCTTTGGAGACTAGACACTTTGTCGCTTCGATATATGATTCAGGCGACCAAATGTAACAGTTATCCATCGAGCGAATTCCTTGTAGAATAGTGACTTCATCGAAGTCTTTCATTATACAGGCTTCTTTAGTGAATTTCACCTCTGAACCCAGATCACAGATCTGGCTGATGCTAATCAGGTTTGCCTTAAGTCCTTCTACAAGTAATGCTTTAGTTAGGCAAGTAGCTCCTGGATGCTTGAGTACTCCTTTTCCAATGATTCGAGCTCGAATCCCATCTCCAAAAGTAACATAGCAGTTTGTATATAATTTGAGATTGGAAAGAAACTCTGGAGTACCTGTCATGTGTCGAGAACATCCACTATCGAGATACCAGTCTTTGTTTGTTGAAGCACTCAAGGAAGTATATGCAACATTAGCTCGATAGACCAGATTCTTAGGTCTCCATTCAAGGCGAGATATTTTCTGAGGAGTTGAGAGATACCTTTGATGTCTCCTTTGTCTCTGTGAAAGCTGAGCTTGCTTCCTCTTATAGAGCTGAAAACAAAATGGTCTGATGTGACCGCGTTGACCACTGTAGTGGCATATCCACTGATATTGATAAGCTGGTTTTCTGTAGTATTGTTGTCTGCGTGGAGGATGTCTCTTGATCGTTGCTTGACAAGAACATGTTGTAGACGATGGCATGACATTTGTTGTAGGTTGTCCAGTAGGATGTGTTGGGGCATCTAGTGGTTTCTTGTCAACCATGGCTTGTTGTGGGACAAACTTCGTCACTGTTGTCGAGGGGATATCGTGTGTGTACCCTAGTCATGTTGTATCCTTGGAATGTTTTCCCACTGACAGGATTTTGTCAAGGCTTTCTGTGCTAGGATTCATCATCTTTACCGACTTAGTCATGAGACTAATTTCTCCATTGAGTCTAGTGATTTCGCGTTTTAGTTCCACGATTGTTTCTAGAAATTTAGATTTGTCGTTGGTAAGACTGATGATCCGTTCCCCTTGTTGATCAAGGATCAGTGTTTCCTTGACCCATCTGGTATGCAAGCTTTTGTATGCCTCTACTAGTTGCTCTTTAGTCCAATTCTCATTTGGAGTTGTATGGAGGTGATCATCATTGATATTGGCAGAGTTATCAAGGTTACATGTAGGAATAGTAGTAGTGAATGCAACAAAGTTGCTTACCTCTTCAGATCCACTATCTTCATTATCATCATCTGACAGGGTGGCATTATATCCTCGTTTTTGTTGTTTGAGGAAATTAGGACATTCTCTGCGAAGATGGCCGAATCCTTCACATTCATGGCATTGAAGTCCTTTGTTCTTGTTGTTTTCTTCTCCACTCTTGTTTGGTCTGTCAGGACCTCCTCCTGTTTGAGCTTTTTGTGGAGCTTTGAATCTGGCATTTGTTGTGACATTTCGTCCACCCATTCGACTGAATCTTCTCATGACTTTGTTGTAATTTTTTGTGAGAAGGGCCATTGTAGCGTCGATGTCTTCTTCGGAATCAGAATCCTCAGGTTCTGGTTGCTTGTGTGTTGAGCTTTTGAAAGCAACTTCTTTATTTTTTTTGTCGATATTGGGCAGAGATAACTCATAGGTCATTAGAGACCCCATTAGCTCATCAAATTTTAAGATCTTGAGGTTATGAACTTCCTCAATTGCAGTGATCTTCATCTTAAATCTAGGGCTAAGAGCACGCAGAGTTTTTCTAACCAGTTTTTCATCAGACATTGGTTCACCCAGAGAGTAGGATTCATTGGCTAGGTCACGAATACGAACATTGAATTCTGCAATTGATTCGTCCTCTTTCATGACGAGGGCTTCGAAGTTGGTTGTCAGGTATTGCAGTTTTTGTTCTCGAACCTTAGTTGTTCCTTCATATGCAACAGCCAGGATATCCCATGCAGATTTGGCAGTTATGCATGTGTTGATCAGTCTGAACACGTTTTTGTCAACACCGTTGAAGATAGCATTCAGAGCTCGAGAATTTCCCAGTGATTCTTCGTCTTCATCATTCGTCCAGTCTTTTTCTGGTTTGGACCGATAGGATTGCCATCATTGTCACTGAGTTATGGAGCATTCCAACCATTGATTACAGCCTTCCATATTTTGTTGTCAAGTGACTTCATGAAGGCACACATTCGAGCCTTCCAATAGACGTAGTTGCTTCCATCTAGAACAGGTGGTCGATTGATGGATCCTCCTTCTCTGGTATTGTCCATCTTGATCAAAATATTTGTTTAGGAACTCACCTAAAGCTGTAGGTGCCGCCTCTGATACCAATTGAAATTTTGATCAGCTATACGTGCAAGATGTCACACACAATGTTACGTATGAAGCTATAACACTGTGTATAACTTCTTGTGTAGATAACGTAGGACAGAAAATATAAAGCTATAAACAATGACACAGCAGATTGTTTACCCAGTTCGGTGCAACGTCACCTACGTCTGGGGGCTCTCAGCCTAGTGGAAAGGTTTCACTTATCAGTAATTCGTCAGAACATACATGTACCTGTGATCAACCCTATATCTATACTTTATGCTACGTTTTACAGTGCAACCTATCTCAGGGTCTCCCCCAGAATCCAAGACTCCGTCTTGATTCCATTCTTCGAGCAATCACCTTGCTCTGTCGGTTTAAGTCTTCAATGAACTTGGTGGTTGCGTGCAGTCTTCACTCACGCGATCAGCAAACCCTCAATCACCTAACTCTCAATAGTTATGTGATGCACAATATCCTTAGCTCAATCTGCAATCTCTCAGCCCGCAAACCTTCACGTCTAAGAGCCTTGCAAATTATTGCTAGGAAACAAATAAAGAACCACACGATTGCTAAGGGGGTAGCCTAAACTTTTGTAGCAATCGAGGATGAGTACTAACCCTAATGGGTTTCCTCTTAAGCACCGTCTTTCTTCTTTCCAGATTTGAAGTCGTTTCTGGAATTTCATAATCGTCTTCGAACTTTCTGCAGAAACTGCACTTTCCTGATTTCTGTCAATCAGGATGTTTGTCGAGACGCCGTCAATCATGTTACACAAGATGTCGCAGAAGATGCTTTGACATTCATTGTAACATGTTCTTCAGTTCCGATAAAAATCAGCCAATCTCTAAAACCGTCGTAACTACAATCCCAATGCACACATATTTTAGGCACAAGTTTTCACCATTCAGGAATATCCTCTAGGATGTTATGTAGCTCCTCGGCTTCTTCCACAACTTTATCCAAAGCTTCAAACTCAGATTTACATGTTAATCTGGTTATTATCGTTTGACGCGAGGATTTCCATGACACAACTCCTCCTGCTAAGGTTGACACGTTTCTCCTCTTGTCTTTGGCATCCCTTACATTAGATATCCAACAAGCATAAGAGTATACCTCTAGCACGGTAGGTTCTCTTGCATAGTATAGTCTATAGTTATGGGTTCCTCGTACATACCTTAATATTCTTACGATTCCCTTTTTCATGGACACACATGTTCAAAGAACTAAACATTCTTTAACTCCGTTATTGTGTTCTTATGTATTTCAGAATCTGTTTGATTCATACACCAAGAACCGATACCACTTTGCAAAGCATATGCAATGAAAATACAGTCCAACGTTTTGGATCTATTTCATTACCTCTTGTAAAGGGTTTTTACCTTAGCAAGGTACCCCCACATCTTTAGGCAATTATTCCTACAGTATCTTGTCTGATTTCTTGCGGGGTTACCTTATTTAAAAGGTGACTAACTGACATACAGTTTCCCCCCAGATGTATCGTGACAACCCATTATATGTTAAATCAGACATTTTTCTTTGCGACATAAGGAAAGAAGATCACTTTGGTTTTGACTCGTCATAAATTCATACTTAGAATTTAGGGATTCTCCGTTTGTTACCCTACGCAGCGCTTAGTAGTTAACTTGTCCAAGTGTACATGTCATCCATAAATAACTTATTGAAATAAACATAAGAAGCGTCCCTCTTATTTTATTCATCACTCTGGACTTGCATGAAATTGTAGGGTTTTGGAGCGTTCTAGATCGTCGAGATAGCGGAAGCAATAAAAGATAATCTACTCCAAACCTTGTCCAAGAACATTTAAACCATTAAATCCCAAAGCAAAATCTATTCCACAAGATGTTTACCTTTAAGTCTTGTTTGAATCGATAAAGAAGAACGTTCGGATCTTCTTCTCTAAAGCTAGTCCACACCAAGAGGATGATCTTCAAGATCCTTCACTTAATTGCCTACTAGAACAATTAAACGAAGAACAAGAGAGCAAGATGATGAAGAGGAGAGGGGTGGCCGGCCACAATGAGAGAGAGAGAGGATTTTTGTGTGTTTTGTGACTTAATGAATTAAAGTCTTGCATTACAATTCATCACCCAACTCACAAGTATGGGTTAAAAGTGATTGGTATGGGCTTAAAGGTGCTTTAACCCATACCCCTTAAATCACTCACCTCTTAATCCACAATCACCAACTAAGCATGGCATTGTGTGGCCCCCACAATGGCCCCACCAAGTGGGCCGGCCATATGGCCTTATTGGGCCGGCCATGACGCTTCATGGGCCGAGCCCAATGGGCCCTCCCGTGTTGTCTCATGCCGCGCCAAAAGTTGCCGGACCTTTTTGTCGTTACTTATCAAACAAAGTCCGACGCGATATCGACGAAAAACTCAATTTCTCTCGATTCGCTAATTATTCTCTCAAACCGAACCTATGGCACAAAACCTCCAGTTTTGTCCATATACTTCTCCTTAAGAAACATCCATGTTTCCTTGTCTCAAGTTATCCGTCTTGTATGTGTCTGACCCTCTAGGCTCATGCCACCGTTGGCAGATCAGCGCAAGACTCGCTCTTGCCCGATCCATCATAAGTGGTCTCTAGTAAAACATTATTATTACCCAAGGTGCACGATGATCGATAATTCGACTTAACCTTTGTGCGTACAAGTCACCATCCTTTTATCTCTAGATATCCCAATTGATCTCAAGGCATAGAGTCGTCTCCCTTGTTCAATCAATCATTGTTACTTGATATGCGAGATGACTGAGAAATGATAACCCGTATCATTTGCATGGCCATGCTTTTTCTCTCAGTCAGTCTCCATCAAGAGGCCTTCTAACGGATATCTTTCCCATACCGTAGTATGAGGGATAAATCCCTTAGCCGTCTTTCGTGTCACTCATGCAACCCGTTCTGCCTCCCAATCATGCCCTTTATAGCAATCCTTTTACAGAAAGCGGTTGGCGCAAGTTAAAGCCGTACGTTCATTGCATAGTGATCACAAAGACTCCTTGGTCTAAGGACGTCGTGACAAGCTATCGCATCTGAATATGTTTATGGCTTAATCTATGAAAACACTATTCAATGCGGGTCGTCCGATATCAATCACCTCATGATATCTATGATATGGTTCCAGGATCCCACATCCTTATGACAAGTAGAACTACGTCATTAAGAACCATCCTCATACTGGTCGCTTTTAAGGAAGCATAGGTTGACCAGGGACTCGTTAAGTGTGATCCGTACAGATTTATGGTTCTACTACTTTAGTGGTCATAAATCAGATCATGCTTAACATATTACTTCAACACATAAGTAATATAAAGCCGTTTATATTTATACATTACAAACGATGATATTTGAACATAGACGTTTACAGGCTAATACCAATTGGACTAGGGCACAAATGCTATCAATCTCCCACTTGCCCTTAGCTCCAATCTAAGTCCCAGTCTATACCCATTGACCTAACATGTTTTTCATGTTTATCTTGAGGAAGAGCCTTGGTCAATGGGTCGGGTCGGCTGTGTTATCATCAGTTGCAACGTAGTGGATCTTCACGTCACCTCTAGCAATTATGTCGCGAATGATGTGATACTTTCTGAGTACATGTTTGGATCTGTTATGTGCCCTGGGTTCCTTAACTTGCGCAATAGCCCCGGTGTTGTCACAATATAAGTCTACTGGGTTAGACGGGTTTTTAATTACACCTAACCCGGCCATGAAACTCCTGATCCACACAGCCTCTTTTGCCGCCTCACATGCGGCAATGTACTCAGCTTCCGTCGTAGAGTCGGCAATGGTATCCTGCTTCTTGCTTTTCCAGCTGAATGCTCCACCGTTCAACATAAACACATATCCCAACTGACTCTTAAAGTCATCGGGGTCTGTCTGGAAACTAGCGTCGACATATCCTTTGACGACGAGATCATCATTTCTGCCCCCGTATACAAGAAAGGCGTCCTTGGTTTTTCTCAAATATTTGAGAATCGCCTTGACAGCCATCCAGTGTGCCTCGCCGGGTTTGGATTGATGTCTACTGGTACAGCTTAGGGCAAACGAGACATCCGGTCTCGTGCATATCATGGCATACATTATGGACCCTATAGCCGAAGCATATGGGATCTCATTCATTCTTGCTAGCTCTGCAGGTGTCTCAGCACCCTGCTTCTTGCTAAGCTTCACGCCATGACGCATGGGCAGCAATCCTTTCTTTGAATCTTGCATTGAGAATCGTCTCAACACCTTGTCTATATAAGTGCTTTGACTTAAGCCCAAGACCCGCTTGGCACGGTCTCTATATATCTTGATTCCCAAGATGTAAGAGGCCTCGCCTAAGTCCTTCATTGCGAAACACTCACCTAACCAAGTCTTCGTTAAGAGCAAGGTAGGGACGTCGTTTCCAATGAGCAGTATGTCATCAACATAAAGCACTAAAAAGATTATATTGCTCCCACTTGCCTTTTTATACACGCAAGGTTCATCATCGTTCTTGACGAAGCCAAACCGTTTTACTACTTCATCAAAACGCTGATTCCAACTCCGAGATGCTTGCTTCAAACCATAGATTGATTTGAGCAACTTGCAAATCTTTCCCTTATTCTTTGGATCCTCAAAACCCTCAGGCTGAGACATATAAACGTCCTCAGCTAACCTCCCGTTGAGGAAGGCGGTTTTGACATCCATTTGCCATATCTCATAGTTGTGATATGTTGCTATGGCAAGAAGAATGCGGATAGATTTGACCATAGCTACTGGAGAAAAGGTCTCTTCATAGTCAATTCCGTGGACTTGTCTATAACCTTTTGCTACCAGTCTCGCTTTATAGGTCTGAGGTTTGCCATCCATGTCAATCTTTATTTTAAAGATCCATTTACACCCTATGACCTTAACATCAGGGGTATGATCTACCAAGTCCCACACTTGATTATCTGACATGGATTGCATTTCTTCCCTCATGGCTTCCAGCCATTTCTCAGAGTCGGTTCCGTCCAAAGCCTCTCGAAAGGTAGCTGGATCATTGTCCACTAGTACTAAACCATCACCTTCAGTTACTAAGAAACCGTATCTGACAGGTGCATGACTTATCCTTTCAGAGCGCCTCGGACCGTCCTCATTAACTGCAGCTATTGGTTCTTGCTCAATGACCACTTCTGGCTCTACCTCTTCTAGTGGGTCTTCTCGTGGTTCCCGAGTGACCATCTCATCTAGAACTTCATCAAGATGAATAGCCCTCCCACTGACTGTCTTGGAAATGAACTCTTTTTCCAAGAACGTCCCACCTCGAGCGACAAAAACTTTATTTTCGCTCGGTTTGTAGAAGTAGTATCCTTTTGTTTCTTTTGGATATCCGACGAAAGTGCATTTATCTGATCTTGGTTCGAGCTTGGTTGCAAGCAACCTTTTAACATAAGCCTCGCAACCCCAGATTTTAAGGAAGGACAAAATGGGTTCCTTCCCGTACCATTTTTCAAATGATGTCCCTTCCACTGCTTTCGACGGAGCCCTATTTATTATGAAAACGACCGTTTGCAGAGCATAACCCCAGAAGGAGATCGGGAGATTAGTGAGACTTAACATTGATCGAACCATATCTAACAATGTTCGATTCCTCCGTTCGGACACACCATTAAGTTGCGGTGTTCCTGGCGGAGTCCACTGAGATAGTATTCCACCTTCAGTAAGATAACTAAGAAACTCCTCGGATAAGTATTCTCCACCCCGATCAGAACGGAGTGCCTTGATACTCTTTCCGAGTTGGTTTTCTACTTCAGTCCTAAACTCTTTGAATTTATCAAAAGCTTCGGACTTATGTCTCATGAGATAGACATAACCATATCTACTGAAATCGTCAGTAAATGTGATAAAGTAGCCTAAACCACCTCTGGCATGCGTACTCATTGGTCCACATACGTCTGAATGTATTAGACCCAATAAGTCACCTGCCCTCTCACCTAAACCAGTGAAGGGCGCTTTAGTCATCTTGCCCATCAAACAAGCTTCGCATCTTTCAATCGCTTGGAATTCGAATTGACTTAGAAGTCCGCGCTTATGAAGCGCTGACTCAGTTTGCATTTTTCTCGTAAAAACCCATGTTATTCAAAATTAACACTGAGTCTTTCAATTTTTTCGTGCGTGTTCATCGATGAACCGAATCAAATTGACTTAACATTACAGTATATAATAATTAAGACTATATTATTCCAAAGAATAATTTGCTTAAGTAGTATATATTTGTTGTCATTATACTTGGAAACAGCTCGGTTTGTGTTTTCATTATAAATGAAACGTGTTTCCATTATTGTGAAACGTATCTCTAATATCATTGGAACGTATTTCCATATGAGTAGAGACCATCGTCTGTTCTCAATGGAACATATTTCCATATGAGTGGAACTGATTTCCTTATCAGTGGAACGTGTTTCCATCTTGAGTTAACGTCTTTACACAAACATGAACTTGTTTCTATTGTACAGATATTTAAGTGAGTTAATGACATAAATATAGGAAACGTTTCTCTTATTTTATTCATAACTTTGAAATTTAAATTACATATAATATCCAAATCTCAACTGAGCACTTAAATTAATGTCATCCATCTCTTGTGTCATGACAACGTCATCTTCAAACTTCTTTGCCTTTCTTCAGCATCTCGCATTCAGAAGACATAAGCACTTGCTTGTTGCAATTTAAGCACTTCCCATTAGACTTGGGTCTCTTAGCAACGCCTCCTTGCTCTTTTGTGGGATCCCTCTAGACCTCCACCATGTTAGCCAACCATATCTGATACACCGAATAACAAAAATTATATCGAATTAAATAACGTGTTCACATAGAGCAAATAATTCATATCACAAAAATCAAAACTCGCGTTGATGGAGTGTAGTTCTACCACGTAGAGAGTCTGATTCTACCTGTAGATAACAAAATTCTACTACAAATAACGTCAGGTTCTACCCGTAGAGAACAAAGTTCTACTACACAGAACGTTAGGTTTTACCTGTAGAGGAAGGTAGTTCCCCCACACAACCAGCGTGTTCCTGTATGTTGGAACATGGTTGGAGTTGTCCCTACGTGTTCTATTGATAAAACGGGATCAACTGAGTCAGATGCTCACGTCGTTGCTCTATATGTTAATCGTCTTTACGTGTTTCACTTGGAAACATATCGATTACATAATAACATTGATTGAATCGTTCTTACGTGTTCCATAAAAGGAAACATAATCGATTAATCATGAATCGAGCAACGCTAGACCATTATATTCATCAATTGAATAAATTAGGTCATCATCTTCTTTAACCAATTATGTCAAATCAGATAATCTCAATTGATGTGAAATTTCATGCGTCAAATTTACAACACCACATAAGCATCTCATCCTCATAACCATTCAATAAATTTGGAATATACACATACATATACTCATATCACACTTAGCATGTATATTCACATATTCATCTATA
The DNA here is from genome assembly GCA_963920655.1 of Geranium rotundifolium. Taxonomy (NCBI): domain Eukaryota; kingdom Viridiplantae; phylum Streptophyta; class Magnoliopsida; order Geraniales; family Geraniaceae; genus Geranium; species Geranium rotundifolium. The sequence continues at coordinate 8,201,148 of OY987315.1, read as the reverse complement.
ATATAATAATACGCATGCATGTGTTATAACGTCCTTAGCATATATATAAATATATACACGCGTCTATAAATTTATAAGCATGCATAATTGTTATTAGCACACATATATGAATTAAATCGTGGACATGCATATACATTTTAAATATATCACCTAAACATACATGTACATATACATAGATCAAAACACCGGTACACACACTTTTATATATATAAAGAGAGATTAATTACTGATTCAAGACCATGTGTATGTAAGCATCTAATAGTTATTATCATGTGTGTGAGATCCATATTAACATGATCATCAAGAGTTAAACCAAAAACATGTCGTGTATATATATATACATCTAGATGAAGAAACATGATCAATATGCATACATATAAAACACGACACTCAATATATGTAAGAACCAACACATATATACATACACCAATATGCATAACTTCATATTGATCACCAATAGCAACCACGTATATTAGTGATGAAATCATACCTTTACAATATGTATTAATATCAATTTCATATGTACCACTTCATCACTACATGTAATCGGTAGATATCCTCACGAGAACAAGAATTCTCTTTGTCTCTGTCTCTATGGTAATTGGCGACTCTCTCACTTATGATCCGTTGAAATCTTATCAAGATGATTCCAAATATATATTTATCTATTCATCGTATATGAATTGCTACACAAAACATATAATCACAATCTCATTAGATATTCCATTAATCCATAATTAATAAACAAGTTTATAATAAAGAATTAATCAAATAAATTTCAGTCTGTCACTTTCAGTAATGTTACTGTATGGAAGGTGTATCGTGGGCTACAGATATCCAAAAATTCCGAAACTAATTTTTTTGGATTCTTCTTTTCGTCCTCTACAACTTTGTAGTTTTGGTCAAAACTTGATTCTTACCAGAAATTCTTCGTTCCGAGCCAAACTTAAACATCGACAGCTCAGAATTTTTCAGGACAGGTTTTCAATCTTTGTCGAATGCTCTGAAAAATAAACTTAAACAAAATAATAATCAATTCTGATTATTTCAAAACAATATAACATGAAAGTTGTGTTAATCTTCCTTGCAAGTTTCACTTGGAAACGAACTTGATTAAAAAAAATATTGAAATAAGTTTCGAGTAAACCGTTTTATCGAATTTGTTTGACCAATTCTCAAATCAGATTAATTCAGCCATGGTAATCTGTTCGTCGGGTTAGAAAACGTCTATGGAAAACTACAAAACAAATATTCGTCTCAAGATCGTTAGATATGGGGTTAGTCCATAAACGCAAATCAAACAATTAAATCATTCATACAAGCATGCAATAATTAAAAAAGTTGAAGAAGACGAACAAAATGAATGATATTTTATTATTATTGAATCTCACCGTCACAATACAATAAAATTTACTTGACTTGTGATTTGGTATTGGACGGATGAAGGAGGAAACGATTATCGTCGAGGCATGGTAGATTTGTCGTGACGAGTTATTTGGAAGACACAATATATCATTGAGTAAGGGTCCTCTTGAACCCCGGGTGCTTCACTTCTAGACCTACATTCGTTGGCCGACCGAGACTACCATACAAATTATTTAGAGTGGATCTTGATTAGATTCAAGACACATCTAACTATTGTTCATGCATAAAGAAAAATCTCTTATTCGTATGTGATTGTTGAACAATCAAATTCTTTTATGTCATACATCAATATGAAGTCAAGTGTCATGTTCTTAAAAAGGTTCTTTACCTCTTTATGGAGTTGCATGTATGAAGCCTGCTCAGTTGTCTCGACTCAAAAGTGATGCAGCGTACGTGGCTAGAAAGAAATATTTATCAAGTTCGTTGATTCTTGCGAATACCGAATGTGAGATTTGAGGGAAACTTCGACTTTTTTATTAAACTTCAAAAAATAATTTCTAACAAAGATCGTACGAGAGTGCTTAAATAATGAAACACAAATTGAAAAAAAAAACCCTAATTCGCTAGAAATGAAAAAAGGCTAGAAAGGAAAAGAAAGGAAACAAATATTACAAACTATAAAAAAACTGCCCAAAACTTATAAAACGCGATTTTGACCCTCTAAATGATCTCCGATGGCTGAAATTTGTCGTACCTCGTGGCATAGCCATGAATTTGACTCAGACCGCCGTTTCCGCTCGAAAAACACTAGTCTTTTGTCCAAATCCGACACTTTCGCGATAACTTCAGGTGTTCCAGTTTCTGCATACCGACTTCCTCAACCGCACCGCATCATTCTCTCCTAGATGGAGAAGATTCGTCCTCGAATCTGGACTTGCAGCATCCTCAGAAGAAGGAGAATCAACCCGGAATCCCATATCTTCGTAGCACTTCCTACCGAATTTTCAGCTGTATCAAGTACTCCCACCTTGCTCGCGAGCTGGATCGTAAATGTGTAGCACTTCATCTCGGGTTCTATATTGAATTTATGGACTTTCTTTATCATAGTACACGTCCCTTCATCGATTACCCAACCTTGGAATTCGAGCCTTCCATCGTTGATACACAATGCTGGTATTAGGTTCTCGTTGTTGATCAAGGCAGTAATATACATGTAAGGCTCCCAATAATTTTCGGCTACTCTTGCAAGACTTTCAGTCCTGCCTTCATTGTACAAGCTCTCGATGCCCTCCAAAAACTGTTCTTAATCATTGTTGTATGAATCATCTAAGAACAAATATTTGACGCAACATAAAGTTTCATCCCTTGCTAACAAAGCATCTCTTCCTCGAATATTCTGCTCATGTTGACCCAATTGTGCTTCTACAATTTCAGCTTATGCATCTGCATCTGGTTCAACATAATCATCATAAATCGGGGGTGATAGCCAATCTACGAACTCCTCTGGTTTAAAATTGCTATCGAATTGTGGAATTTCCACCCTGAAACCCTGTTCCCACCGTTGATTAGGGCGTTCGGGTGAACGATTCCGGTAACCGGCGAAAGGACGCAATTCATCCATTCGTCGTGTCAATAATTCAACCTGCCGCCTCAAATCGTCGTTCTCACGTCAAAATTCAGCGTTTTCACGTCGTAACTCAGCTTGATCATCATCAGCCCCTTGGGGAGCGGCTCGCTGTTGTCTACAGGGCGGCATACCTCAGGATCGACTACCTCTGATACCAACTGATGCAGCGTACGTGGCTAGGAAGAACTCTTTATCAAGTTCGTTGATTCTTGCGAATACCGAATGTGATAGATTTGAGGGAAACCTCAATTTTTTTATTAAACTTCAAAAACTAATTACTAACAAAGACCGTACGAGAGTGCTTAAATAATAAAACACAAATTGAAAAAAAAAAAAAAAAACTCTAATTCGCTAGAAAGGTAAAAAGGATAGAAAGGAAAAAAAGAAAAGAAAGGAAACAAATATTACAAATTATAAAAAACTGCTCAAAACTTATAAAAAGGCGATTTTGACCCTCTAAATGATCTCCGATGGCTGAAATTTGTCGTACCTCATGGAAAAGCCATGAATTTGACTCAGACCGCCGTTTTCGCTCGAAAAACACTAGTCTTTTGTCCAAATCCGACATTTTCGCGATAACTTCAGGTGTTCCAGTTTTTGCATACTGACTTTCTCAACCGCACCGCATCAAAAAGTAAAAGTCTATTATCTAATGAGACATTAGAAATTAGGTTTTGGGAATTAATGAAGAAGCATTTAGTAATAAATAGTTGATGGGCAGTGGGAAGTCTATTCGTGCAACGACGTTGGTTGAAGCTGATTGTGTAGTATTATGTTGTACTTTGGGGTTTTAGAGTGTATTATTTTATTCCATGATAATTTAATACTTAATTATTTCAATCTTAACACTTTGACCTGTGATTGCTAGAAAAGTGGGTCCGCCCAGAGCGAATCTAGAAAATTTTTATAAGGAACAACACATTATACTAAAATATATTGAAATAAAAAATAATAATTTTATTCATACTAACTCGTGTTATTATTTTTAACACTGGTTTCAGCAATATCATAAAATGCTAATTGATTTGAGTTGACTTGTATATAAGATGACTACATGAATCACACTACTGCAGAAAGTGTTTTATGATACTCACACAAATAAGTTTAGTTGCAGTAGAAGACTTTATGCAACTTACACACCAAATGAGTCACAATACTTACTTTCTGCAACTAATATTTTTAGTGAGTCACATTACTTACTTAATACGTTAGTTGCATAAAGTGAGATGATAAATGTTGTACGGGGTACCACTCAATTAATTTTGTGATGAGACACTTTTTAATAATTTGGTGTTTGAAAATAATTAGGTCAACTGGGTATATTTTTAGTCAAACTATCTATTGCAACTAACAATGAAAAATTTAAGTGTGTAAAATTTTAAAATTTTAATTATTCATAAGTCATTACAAATAATAATGCATTCATCATAATAATTAAGAATTAAAAATATATTTTAGTTAACCTCAAATTATTACTTAAACTGAAGAAGGAATTATTTGTCATAATAGAGCATTGAGCAAAAGGGATATAAATAAAAAGGGATCGAAGTAGTTTGTAGACAAGAATTGAGAACAAAATCATAAAACTCAAAATGAGAGCATTATTTTTACAAAATTATAAAGAAGGTAAACATATAATAATTAGGAAACATAATTCTAAAGAAAACAGTATAAATTGAAAATAAACAATAGGAAATATAGATTTATTTTAATTAATATATATAGTGGAACACTCCAGTACAAATTCCCTAGACGTCTGAACCCAACGAATCCATCCTAACATCCCAATCCCCTCAATCTCACCAATCCCAAACTGACGGAAATCCCCACCTAACGCGCTCCGTGTGGGTGTTTTGAGAATTTCTCCCCAATTTTCGTGTTGATTGTCGTCCATTCGTTTATATTGGGTGTAATGTCGCGATTCAGAGTATAACGTCGACCCAACCTGAACTAAATTAAATTTATTTGTGGCCAAAAACATAAACGGCTTTCACAATATTTATATTGGGTTTAATGTCGCGATTTTAAGTATAATGTCGATCATTTTATTTTTTTCAAAAGGTTGGTTTGCTCGCACCGCATGTGCTTTACCGGAGCTCGGCCCGTGCTGGGCCGGACAAACAAACGACCGCGGCGCGTGTGTGAGTTTGGCCGTAGCGGCAGGTTACCCCTAAAAGGCACACATACTTACCAATACTTGAAAATTATACATAAAAAGGAAAAAGTTCAACCAATCAAGCACCGAACCTCAATTACCAATTTCAATTATTATTTATTTGCATTAAATATATTATTTACGTCGTTGTGATTTAATTGGAACATATTGTTTAAAAGTAAGATCTTATTTGACTAAATCAATTCAAACGTACTATTTCGCAATAAAATTAAAATACATAATTTTTCAGTTCATTGAACCAATGAAATTAAAACCATTTTTAAAGTCTTAAGAAGTCGTTTAAAAAAAACTAATATTACAATTAAATGGAATAAAACTACTTTTTAATCAAGGTAACACATGTTTTTTTTTGAAGTAAATCTGTATTTATTTAATTAATGGGAAACTAACCCGGCATCTAGCCGGACAGCTAAGACAGCGGTTGGTGGGATAAACTTGCACTATAATCTCAACTATTGTTAGTTAAAGCATATTTAGCTAGCTCATGAGCCACTGAGTTACAAGACTTAGACGCATAAGAAATTGAAACCCCTACCCCTAACATGGAAAGAATCTGGCAGCAGTCATAGATGATACCGCCAACCCTGTTCCTCTCTCGATTTCCCCGCCGTATATTGTTTACAACTTGTAGGCAGTCTGATTCAATCGCCACTTTTGGTAGATGTCTCCCTTTCACCCATGAAAGTGCTTCTCTGACACTCACGGCCTCCACCTCTTCTGGGAGGAGATGTCCCGTGAACCGTCTGCAGAGTCCCCCTACTAGCTGCCCTTTAGAGTCCCTGCATGCGAACCCTACACACCAAAATCCTTTCTCTATGTCCATACTTCCATCTACAATTATCTTCATAGCTCCCTCTATGGGAGGACCCCAATGTGGTGTTGGATCTCTTTGCCCTTTCCCTGTACTGATTGTTTGTGGTCTAGACACTGTCCATAGTCTACGATATGCTTTCGCCCTTGCAGCTACCCTTGATGGGTGAAACTCCTCCCCCTTCCAGATGCATTAATTTCTTGCTCCCCAAATGGCCCAGAAGCAGAGTGCCACTAGGCTAATTTCGTCTTCACCCTCCCCCCATGTTGCCCAGTCTGCCACCTTTGGACTTGTCCCCATTCTGCTTTTGACTCTGGTCAGCAACCTATCCTCCCACATTGGTTTCACTGCTCGACATTCCAAGAACAAATGATCCCCCGTTTCCTCTCCCTCTCCGCACAGTGGGCATTGTGTAATAATTGGGACTCCCTTTTGAGACAGAGAAGCTCTTGTCGGAAGGAGATTCGATATGGCTCTCCAAAAGCATACCTTGACCTTCGGTGGTACCTTTAACTTCCAAACCATTCTCCAATCCGGGGTGGCTATCGATGAATTCCACAGGTTTCCTGACAAGCAGAGAACCCTGTATGCACTCCTCACTGTGTATGCACCAATCCTATCCGCTTCCGAAAACCAGTGGTTGGTATCTCCGTACATACTAGGGATTATGGAAAAGATTCTATTACTTGTGTCCAGGTCAAATAGAGATCTAACCTTGTTGACATTCCAGGCCCTGTATTATGGTAGAAATAGGTCTAAAACTTTCATGTGTGCTAAGATATGTGGATCGATGTGAGTTGTCTCGGCATTGACATATGTTGTATCGCCTATTAGCTAAGTGGTACCCAGGATAGGGACATTTCCCAGTCCAATGATGCGACGGGCTTTCTCGTTTACCACACTTCGCCCTGCACATATGCCTCTCCAAATATAACTCGGGGAATGCCCAATTGGAGCTTCGAAAAACGTGGAGCAGGGGTAGTACTTTGCCTTTAGAAACCTTGATGGCAAAGATGAGGGATTTATCAGGATCCTCCAAGCTTGTTTCCTTAGGAGTGCCAGGTTATGCTCCTTTAGGTGCAAGAATCTCATACCACCTAGTTCCTTGTGTTTGCAGAGATCAGCCCATTTGCGCCACATAATCCCCCTACCATCTGCACTTTCTTTCCACCAGAATTTATTGAACATTCTCTCAATATCCTCAATCAACCTCTACGACAGTTGGAATAACTGCATAGAATATGATGGCAAAGATTGTAAGACATATTTAATTAGAACCTCTCTCCCTGCTGATGATAAGAACTTGTTACTCCATGAAGTCATTCGTCGTGCAATCCGCTCCTTGATATATCCAAAGTTTGTGCTTTATTTCTCCCCACCATATTTGGGAGCCCCAGATATATCGTCGCCTCCCGCTCCTCTCTAAAATTCAACATGTTCATGATGAAACCTTTCACTTCGATGCTCGTATTTGAGGAGAAAAATACGGATGACTTCTCTCTGTTAATAAACTATCCTGAAGCTCTCTCGTATATGTGTAGGCACTGTAAGATCCTATCAGCCTCCCCTACGTTTGGGCGACAGAAAAGATAACTATCATCAGCGAACAAAAAATGCGAGACACGAGGCGCACCCCTGGCTATTCGTACTCCCTGTATTCGTCCTTCCCTCTCGAACTCTCTGATCAGCAGCGATAATCCTTCTGCACAAATTAGAAACAAGTATGGGGATAGCAGGTCTCCCTGCCTCAGATCCCTTGTAGGCCTTCCAATTGGTATTATATGGCCTGACGTGGAAACCGTATAAGTCACTGATGATATGCATGTTCTAATTCGATCCACCCATGTTTGACTGTATCCGAGTTTTCCCATCATTTGGAGAATGAAACTCCATTCCACTCTATTATACGCCTTGCTCATATCCAGTTTTAATGCCATCAATCCCCTCCCTCCTATATTCTTTCTTTTCACATGGTGTAGCACCTCTCCCGCCACTATCAGATTATTTGTTATGAGTCTCCCGGAACGAACGCGCCTTGTGTCTGGGATATGATCCCATCCAGTGATTCCTTAAACGGATTTATCATAACCTTGGAGATTATCTTGTATATCACATTACATAAGGCTATTGGTCTGTAATCTCCCATGGACTCTGGCGGTTGCTTCTTCGGGATTAGGACTATTGGTCTCGTTTGCTCCACTTGGAAGGTGTCCTGTGGAGAGAAACTCTTGTACCGCCGCAACTACGTGAGTGCTTATCAAGGCCCGATTTGCTTTATAAAACCCTGCATTTAGCCCGTCAGGTCCTGGGGACTTGTTCGAGTCCATCCCGAATAGGGCCGCTTTAACCTCCTCTTCTGTAACTGGCCTAGCAAGGAGCTCGTTCTGTTCCGCTGAGATAGTTGATTGAGCTAACCCTACCACGTCCCTACATTCTACCATTCCACCTGTGAAGAGGCCGTCGAAATATGTGGCTATTTCAGTCTCGATACCAGAATCCCATCCTACCACCTCACCTCCTTCTGTATTGAGAGTTGATATGTTATTCCGTCTTCTTCTCTCTGTGAAACACTTGTGGAAGTAAGTCGTGTTCTTATCTCCCTTCTCTAACCACATTTGTTTGGATTTCTGTCTCCATTTGATCTCTTCTGCTAAGAGTAGGTTGTTTAATCTGTCTGCCTCTTTACCATATTCTTCCATCCCCCGATCATCTCTTCGGTTTCGTAGATTTGTGACCCTTCTTTGTGTCTTACGTAGCTCGTACCCAATTTTCTTGTTTTCTTCACATCCCCACTGGTGTAACCTTTGTCGTACAACATCCAATATGCCCGTTAGTTGCAGGTCCGCTCCATCACTCCAAGCCTTAGTGATAATCTTTGCGCATTCCGAGTTTAGTGTCCATTCATTGCAGAATCGAAACGGGTAACTAAATTGCTGGTGTACTTGTGGTTGGCCCGTTAAGAGTATTGGGCTATGATTAGATGTTGAGAATTGCAGTCCGCTATGCGTTATTTACTGGGCTCTGTCTAGCCGCGCTTCCTTCCATCCGGTGGTCCCACGACTTTTTTCCCAGGTGAACTGATGGCCCCTAATCTCTACATCCTCTAGCCCACAGTCCATTACTGTAGCTAAGAACCCATCGATTAGACCTTGTGGATACGGAAGACACCCCCTTGGGTCATCCTGACTTGCCATGTTGTTCATATCACCTATTAGACACCAAGGCATAGTAATTCCCTCTGCCAATGATCTCATTAGCTCCCACGTTCGGTGCCTATAATGTCTGTTTGGGTCACCATATACCCCTGTTATTAGAATCCGAAGCCCACTCCCCATGGTTGATGAGATGTGTGTATGTTTTTTCGAGGACGAGAGAACTGAAACTCCATTGTCATCCCTCCAAAACATCGCCAACCCCCCACTTCTCCACTCCGGGTCCACCCCAAACACTCTCTGGTACCTTAACCTTCCACACAATGCTCTCAGCTGTCTCTGAGTAGAGTAAGTCTCACATAGAAATATATAGTCGGGTTCTTTTCTGTTGCAGTCTTCAACAGGAACTTAATGGCCCGTGGGTTCCCAAACCCCCGGCAATTCCAGAAGACTACACTCATTGACCCCCATGGGACCTCTCAGCTGGTCCCGCCGATGTTTGTGACTCATTTAAATGTATTATTCCCTCCCTGCCTCCATGTTGTACTCTTCTCCGCTTCACGCCCCCGCTTTCCCTAGGGTTTGCATCCTTCTCATAAATTGGTTGTATCTTCCTTTGCCTGACCCTGGTTGCCTTTGTACTGCTTACTTCGTCTGAGTGTGATCTTGTTCTCTCCCCAAACGATCTACTATCCTTGGCCCCCCTTCCTCCCTTTCTCGGACCATTTCTCAGATATTTATCGCCTTGTGCGAAAGTATTCTGCTTCACCTCTGCTCTCAACCATGTACCATAGGGCAGTGTGTCATGTCTTGCTATTCTCCCTTTGCTACATTGCTTGTCGGCATGACCCAATATCCCACAATTAAAACAGAACGGGGGTAACCTTTCATATTTAAACGATACGCTATAGCTTATCCCCTTTGAATCTTCCATTGTCATCCTTCTGTTTAGCAGTTTATCAATTGCCAGTTTCACCCGAACCCGAATGTAAGAGCACCAGTGCCCTGTGAAGTTACCATCATCCATTTTACGACCTCCCCTAGAGTATTCCCAATCCTTACTGCAACCTTTTCAGTTTTCAGATGTGCAGGCATTCCGTGCATTTGTATCCAAACCTGATAATGTTGGAATTTTACCTTTTCTGGAGGCACTCTAATGGGTAAGCGCTCCAGTAAGATTTGTAGCCTATTGAACGTCCAAGAGCTCCTGTCCAGCACGCTTTCCATATCCCGTTCATCATAGAATTGAAACAAGAACAAGTTGTGTGCTATTTGTTTTATTGTAACTTTGTGCTCGGGTTGCCACAGACTGGCTATAACGTTTTTGAATGCTCTGAAATCATAGCCTTTGTCTATTATAAATTTGCCTACAAGACACATCATCATGTCTTCGTTTAGTTCTTCCTCCTCCGTCTCCCCGAAGACCAATCTGATGTCATGTTCGCCCTCAATGGATATATGCTTCCATCGTTCTTGTTGTTGGGTTTTTGTGCCCTAGCACAATGTATTTTCAATCTAATCATGTAATAAAGATTATTAGTTGAATAAAATCGGCATTCATATTACTAAGTGTTGGAGTAATATCTTAAGTATAATTTGATTTGTATCATTGATGTGTCAACACATAATAGTAGATCTACAGATCAGATAAAATTTTACTTAAGCTGTCCCCGATCAGAACAGCTTCATAAGAAGCGATCGGTATGAGGCTAACTATAAATGATCACGCTCTACTGTTCATGGCCAGAAGGGGGCCAGAGTTAGGCCATAGAATCACCAGTCAGGGGTGATATAGGACGACCCGATCGTGAGTATGTTACATAGACACAGTCATGAACATACCCATATGTCGGCGCATGAAATCAAATCCTCAGACAGAAGGACCATTGAGGTCAATATGTAATGAGTGACGAGTTTGACTCAGTCTAACGTCTCCTATAAAAGGGTTACAATAACGACTGTGATTGGCTCGATCACAAGTTATTAGTTGATTGGCTCGATCAAATAGAAATATATAGTCGGGTTCTTTTCCGCTGCAGTCTTCAACAGGAACTTAATGGTCCGTGGGTTTCCAAACCCCCGGCAGTTCCAGGAGAGTACACTTATTGACCCCCATGGGACCTCTCAGCTGGTCCCGCCGATGTTTGTGACTCATTTAAATGTATTATTCCCTCCCTGCCTCCATGTTGTACTCTTCTCCGCTTCACGCCCCCGCTTTCCCTAGGGTTTGCATCCTTCTCATAAATTGGTTGTACCTTTCTTTGCCTGACCCTGGTTGCCTTTGTACTGCTTACTTCGTCTGAGTGTGATCCTGTTCTCTCCCCAAACGATCTACTATCCTTGGCCCCCCTTCCTCCCTTTCTCGGACCATTTCTCATATATTTATCGCCTTGTGTGAAAGTATTCTGCTTCACCTCTGCTCTCAACCATGTACCATAGGGCAGTGTGTCATGTCTTGCTATTCTCCCTTTGCTACATTGCTTGTCGGCATGACCCAATATCTCACAATTAAAAAAGAACGGGGGTAACCTTTCATATTTAAACGATACGCTATAGCTTATCCCATTTAAATCTTCCACTGCCATCATTTTGTTTAGCGGTTTATCAATTGCCAGTTTCACCCGAACCCGAATGTAAGAGCACCAGTGCCCTGTGAAGTTACCATTATCCATTATACGACCTCCCCTAGAGTATTCCCAATCCTTATTGCAAACTTTTCAGTTTTCAGATGTGCAGGCATTCCGTGCATTTGTATCCAAACCTGATAATGTTGCAATTTTACCTTTTCTGGAGGCATTCTCATAGGTAAGCGCTCTAGTAAGATTTGTAGCCTATTGAACGTCCAAGAGCTCCTGTCCAGCACGCTTTCCATATCCCGTTCATCATAGAATTGAAACAAGAACAAGTTGTGTGCTATTTGTTTTATTGTAACTTTGTGCTCGGGTTGCAACAGACTGGCTATAACGTTTTTGAATGCTCTGAAATCATAGCCTTTGTCTATTATAAATTTGCCTACAAGACACATCATCATGTCTTCGTTTAGTTCTTCCTCCTCCGTCTCCCCGAAGACCAATCTGATGTCATGTTCGCCCTCAATGGATATATGCTTCCATCGTTCTTGTTGTTGGGTTTTTGTGCCCTAGCACAATGTATTTTCAATCTAATCATGTAATAAAGATTATTGGTTGAAATAAAATCGGCATTCATATTACTAAGTGTTGTAGTAATATCTTAAGTATGATTTGATTTGTATCATTGATGTGTCAACACATAATAGTAGATCTACAGATCAGATAAAATCTTACTTAAGCAGTCCCCGATCAGAATAGCTTCATAAGAAGCGATCGGTATGAGGCTAACTCTAAATGATCACGCTCTACTGATCATGGCCAGAAGGGGGCCAGAGTTAGGTCATAGTATCACCAGTCAGGGGTGATGTAGGACGACCCGATCGTGAGTATGTTACATAGACACAGTCATGAACATACCCATATGTCGGCGCATGAAATCACATCCTCAGACAGAAGGACCATTGAGGTCAATATGTAATGAGTGACGAGTTTGACTCAGTCTAACGTCTCCTGTAAAAGGGTTACAATAACGACTGTGATTAGCTCGATCACAAGTTACATAAGTTGACTCAATGGATCGCTGAAGGATTTATCCCTCATACGGACGTGTGAGCAGATATCAGTTTAGGCCACTTGAGGAGTACAATTGAAATCCAATAGCATGGCCATGCAGTCGATACGTAGTATCAGTTATAATTCAGTTAACTCAGAATCAAGAAATAGGACAATAGAACGAGGATGACTTGTCTATGCCTCGTGGCTGTCAAAGATATCAAGAGGATAAAAGGATAGATTCATTAACGACAAGGTTAAGTCGAAATCTCGATAATCACAAGCGTTGGGTAATCATGATGGAAAGGGTAAAATGGTAATTTTACCAGTCTGCCGACGTGTCGTGAGTCTAGAGGGTCACACACTAAAGGTTGAGTAAAACGGATGGAATCATATGGAGGAATTATGAGAGAGACAAAATCCGGTTTTGGATTAAACCGGATTAGACCGATTTCAGTTTAGGATTAAACCGGAAATCAAGAACGGTTTAGCATAACTAATTAATTATAATCTAATTAAATAGATTTAATTAAATTAGCTAAACTGGGCCTGGCCAGAATGAGCTAAGCCAGAATGGGCTTCTCTACACAATTAATTAAAAGCTTTGGGCTTTAAGCCCATTAAGGCCTTTAATTAATTAAAGTTCAAATAAGGGTTATAAAAGGGTAATTTTCAGATCTGAAAAAAAAAGATTTATTTTTCAAACCCTATCCGTCGCCCTCTCTCTCTCCTTGCCGATTTCGGCCAGCCCCTCTTTCCCTGCTCCGTCCGTTTTGCTTGCTTCGATCTTCAAGTAAGGATCGTTGTGAGTATCCCCAGATTGCTCTTCCTGTGTGGACGATCTTTAGAGGTAACTAAATCCTATTTAGTAACAATGAGATTTTGATTCAAGGTAACATTTGAATTTATTCTAGTCTAGATCTCATGATCAATTCATGATCATGTAAGATCCGTATTAAAACATGGAACTTTGAGGTTAATTTCTTGTATGGGCATGAAATTAATTGATTGGAACCCTCAAATAATTCCTTCACTTGTACGTCGTCAAGTCCATCTGGCTCCGTCCCCATGCTCTCCTCCCGGGTTTCCCCTATTCCCTCTTCCCCTTCGAATCTGCCCGTCCCTAACTCCACATAATTATCTCGATCCCTCGGTGGTTTCCATCCAACCTCCGCGACCCCCGTTCCTTTAGCACCACCATCCCTCCCTCGACCTCCCCCCACACCTTGCCTACATCTGTCTTGCGCGCCTCCCTCTCCTCCTTCCCCGTCTATCCCCCTCAGCCACGGCGTGCTCCCCGACCTGTCCCCGCCGACCTCCCTCCGCCCCTCAGCCCCTCCTCCCTTCTACCCCGGCCCCAGGCCGAAGCCTCCCTCGCCCCTCAGCCCCTCCTCCCTTCTGCCCCGGCCCCAGGCCGAAGCCTCCCTCTCCCTGGTTTGTTGTCCCGTCCACCCTTACCGTCCCTCCCTGCCTCCTCTCTCGGCCCAGACCACTCCTTCCTCCACCCTCCCCCCCCCCTCCTCAGACCCGCCCCCACCTTGCTCAGCCCGGCTCCCTCCTGCAGTCCGCCACCCTTCCACTGATTCAGTCCAGACCCGTCCCCTCCCTTCCTCCTACCCATCCCTGTGTTCCTCAGCCCGGCGCTTTCCCCCTTCCCTCCTCCGTTCCCAATCGATGCCCCAAACCGAAACCCTATATCTGTCCCCCCATCCGCCCGCCCGTCCTCCTCCATCTGCCTTTCGCTGCTCAGTCCCTTCTCCGTCCCTCACTCAAGCTTGGCTTCCGCCTCCCTCCTGCCGCCACACACGCACAGAGCCGCCACACACAAACGTTGTCATCGTGCGAAATCGCCAGAAATCGGCTACCCTTTACACTCTCAAAAGAGGAAAGGGACAGAACGCGGGATTTCAAGGTAAACATGTTAAATCCCTTAAAATAAGGTAAACATGTAAAATGAATATAATAATAATAGTAATTAAGAACATTGTCCACACATGTAACGTGAAGTTTATATGCAATTGTTTATGGTTGGAGAGCTAATGCTCAGCTAATCTAATACAGTTATCTCCATATCCATGTCTTTTTATTAATCACTACTTGTTTATGTTATCTTACGTTGGCAGCACTAGTTCTTAAATCTAATCACAATTTTAGCCGCCCAAATTATCACTGAGCAAAAAGTAATTGGCAACCAGAGTTAGGCAATTATAACGAGCTTGATATTATATTTTACATTATAAGTGAACTCGTCATTATTGTTATATACCCCAATGAATAATAAGGCAATAAAATAATTTACGTGGAACACGTTTGAAGTGTACAATATACACATATATGACTACATTAGACTTGAGTAGACCGATCATAGTTGGTGATATTTTTGTTTTTTCGAATGTGTGTATCTACTCAGAAATGACAAAATTGGATTTGAAGACGACCACAACTAGAGGGCTTCCATGTGTTTCCTATGAATTAATGATACGCATATTGGTAGTGTTATCTTAATACAATTAAATTAAATTAAATTAATGGAGAGATATAACTTAATTATAAAATAATACTGCTAATAAGCTAGTTTTACCCACGCGCCTGACTAAACACAGGAAACTACGAATACGAACTTAGATTGTTTGTACAGTCAGACTTTTGAAGTGTTAAAGATCCAAAGTTGAGAGGGAAAGAGCCCAAATTGTACGCTAAGGTCCCTAAGCAATCATTTAGTAGAAAAGGAAGTGAATGAGCTATGACAACCAGGAGGTGGGCTTGGAAGCAGCCATCCTTTGAATAAAACTTCAAAGATCATTGGTCTAGCTCAATGGCACTGACAATGTATTAGTGCTCAAGTGATTCACCGAAGTGATGAGACCTTTAAAGGTATTTTTTCAAGTGTCAGTAGCGGGACGTTTTGTCAATTGAGTAAGGTTTTTGGTGAAAAGACATGGAGATATCAGAAGTGAGAATGCTGGCATGAGTAACGAGAAATTCTATTAAAAAACATGATTGCCTGTCAATGGAAAGCTTTGTGCATTCTCTCAATCTACACATAATGACTCGGTCTCTAAGGTATGACTTCAAGGAATTGTTTGATTGGTACACAAAAGTGACGAAGTTGCTTTGACTACAGAACTATGCCTCTCTCTTGGAGCGAATTGGATGATTGGGCCGAGCCTTCATCGCCGGCGCTCAACCTCACTCTTATTTCCATAATATTCACCTTGAGTCATCAAAGCCTTTCTAACTCGACATGGCCCAGTTGCAATTTTCTTTCTAGTTGCGACTCTTGTCATGTTGAAACTTTCAGAAAAAAAATTTTAATTGGGAGGGCGATCCTCCCGGTGAACTAATTGTACCCCAAACCGACATAGGTGAACAAGTAGAGTATACTAGGGTGCTTGAGAGAATCATGTCACAGAAACTCGGCAAAATGACCTCGTAATTTTGGGAGAAGGGGTGCTCTCCTATATTTTGATTAGGAAAGCCGCACATGCCAGTGAGGTGAGATTGTTCATTAAAAACACATGACTCGATCAATTAGTAACACAATGTATAGAGTTTGACACCTGCCTGGTGCTGGAAGATCGAAAAGAGAAGTGTTCTAAGTTTTGAATGGAAGCCCTAGTAAATGGCGGTAGTAAATCTTAACTGTCCTAAGGTAGTGAGATTGCTTGTCTCATAAATAGCGACTGACATGAATGGTGTAACAACTACCCCGCTGTCTCCAATATGAACCTGGTAAAATTGAATTTTCCGTAAAATATGAAATTGAGTTAATGAATTCAAGGAGACATGATTTGTTTAGCTCCAATACGATTTGTTTAGTTCCATTTTTTTTTCAAACAAGGCCAAATCAAATTTCAATTGAAGAGGGTGGCACGATAACTATTGCTTAAGATATTGACAATATATATACAAATAAAAATTAACAATAATTGTTTTAACACGAGAAGTATTAAATTCTAAATCTAAAGATATATCAAATCTTAACATAATATTTGGGTTTAATCTACTTATACTCGCTTGACAAAGATCATGATAGCTTTTACCCATTAAGTAAATAATTTTCTTAATAAATCGTTTGAACTTTAATAATTTTAATACCCATGCAGATAAGTTTTTAAATAGGTCGTTCGAACTTTAATGTTGTTATATGTGATTAGTATCTTGTATTGCTGACATAAATTTTGAGTTTTACTCATTTTTATATTGTGACGCTATGAATTGTTTTCATGTGACCTTACATGTAACGAATTCAATCACTAACTAACTAGTCATGAACCCCATGAAACTCCCCAAAATTCATTGTATTGGGATGTTATCAACATGAACACAACAAGTATCTGATGCCATGTATGTATAAATCTTGTGTTTGTATGTTCAAAGTCAATACCAATTAAATATACACTTGTTCAACTTGGATGGTCAATATTGTTACCAGGATATATGGTAAGCTAAGAGATAGAAGCCTTTTATTTCTTATTTTCCTGCCAAAATTCCCGGAAAGATAAGACCATTTTCTCTGGTTTATCACATCATTTGCTCTCTTGGATACATCTAATTTCATGGGGATCATTATGTTAAAATCGAGAATTTAATCAAACTCACATGTCACATGTGATAAATAAATGATTTTATTGCTTTGATTATTTGGTTAGTTTAATTATTTTTAAAAGTTTGCCTACATTTTAATTAGTAATGCTAAATGATTAAATAAGTCGAATTGATCTAACTAATCCAAATAAAACTATGTACTAACATTGTTATACCTTTATTTTCAAAATTTTCCTTTTATCTCGAATTTTTATTCATGGTTACTTTTTGTCCCTAACTAATTCATTTCTTCTCAATAACTCTACTTAAATTTTTGTTAAAATATTGAGGGATAATGCCACTTAAATCTCTTTGGTAATCGAAAGTCTCACTTATATCCCCGAATTACAAATAATAATTGTGAGGCTCTTTAGGTTCACTAACGTCTCGCTTAACACTACTCTATTAATTACCTTTTTGAAAATTGTTAATTTTTGAGAAATGAAAAAAATACCCAGGTATTTAAAAAATTAAGAAATTTTTATAAATTTTTTTAAACATATCTTTTTATAAGATAAATAATAAAAATTGATTTTAGTATAAAAATAAATAAATAAAAATTGACGTTTAAAAACCTTTTTGTATTTTTAATATCATTTTAAAAATTGATTTAAAAAAATATTATTAATATCTTTTTTTATTATTTATTTTTTTAAAACTATTTTTAAATTTTTTTGAATACATGAGTATTTTCGTGGTTTACAAAAAAGAACAAAATTTGTTAAAAAATTATCATAGTAAAGATTAAGTGAGGGATTAATGAATTTAGAGGGTCTAACGGTTAACATTTATAATTCAGAAAATATAAAATTTAAGAGTTATTATCCCAAATGTTTAATCTCATGATAAATGTTCATCAACATTCCACATATGCATTATACTCTATCCCTAATATTCATATATATATTATAATAAAGTAGGAATACTTTGTATAACAAATACACGAAGGGTTAGGGGTGTTAAAAAAACCGAACCGACCAAAACCGACCGAACCGAACCGAACTGAACCGAACCGAAAAATGGTCGGTTTTGGTCGGTTTTGTGTCTTGGTCGGTTCGGTTTTGGTTCAATCAACCAAAACCGATCAAAAACCGAACCGACCGAACCGGTCCAAATTATAATGAATTCTCCGGTTTATGCTTCAATTTAGGGTGTTTTTCAATTGGATTTTTCTATTTTGGGCTTTATTAATGTTGTATTTTAGTTCGTGTAAAATTATTATACATAATTCCTCTAAAAATCGATTGAAATCTAATCATTTTTTGCTTGATTTATGATTTTTTTTGGTTTTTTGGTTGATTTTCAGTTCAATTCGGTTCAAACCGACCGAATTTTTTCGGTTCGGTTTCGGTTTGAATTCTTCAAGAACCGAACCGGTCGGTTCGGTTCGGTTTTGGTCGGTTCGGTTCAAAAACCGAACCGTGAACACCCCTACGAAGGGTTGTATTATATTCACTAATCGTTTTTAAACTCAATTAATAGTCAATTGAATAAAAAAATTGATTACTTTGATTAGGTTAGTAAAATGGAAAAAGTAGATTAAGTTATTAAATTTGATAATCAATAATATTTTAGACCAGGTTATAAAATTCATTAATAATTGATAGAAATAGCGTAGAGAATATTATTGATATAATTGATGGTTGTGTAAAATACAATAGGGGAGAGCCCTTTATATAGGCTAGGAATTAAGGTAATTAGGAAATACTAATATATAATAAGAATAGAAAATATTTAATATTATATTTTAATAGCCCCTCAAACTCAAATAGGTTGTAAATTGCTTAATTGAGTTTGGAAAGACTTGATTATCCTTGACTATCTTGAACATCTTGAAGATCTTGAGTAGGTAGTTAGTCAAACTTGAGTCGACGTAGAATGACCAACTAGAGCTTGATTGATACGCACCGTGAGACACTTACGCGCCGTGAGACACTTGAGGATACGTGTCGTGAGACACTTTAAGATACATGTCGTGAGACACTTTAAGATACGCGCCGTGAGGCACTTGTAGATAGGCGCCGTGAGGCACTTGTAGATAGGCGTCGTGAGACACTTGTAGATAGGCGTCGGATGGTAGATGACGCTATTATGCGGAAGCTATTGATTGGATTGCCTTGCCCACTCATTAGGATCATAAATTATTGATGAGTGGGCAAAGCCAAACTTTATTAGAGATTTAACCAATGATCGGTTATTCCTCTGATACCATGATAGAAATAGTGTAGAGAATTTTATTGATATAATTGATAGTTGTGTAAAATACAATAGGGGAGGACCCTTTATATAGGCTAGGAATTACGGTAATTAGGAAATACTAATATATAATAGGAATAGAAAATATTTAATATTATATTTTAACAATAATTGACCAATTAATTGATTTCGGAACCCAACTGAGTGTAATGGTTATTATGTTTTAAGAACCAAAATTGTTCGTGAGAGAAAGATCTAGTTAGATTCGTTCGATTCCAACTAATTAGAATCGGTTGATTTCGACTCTTCAATTTAAACTCGATTTATACGCTAAAATTTATGATATACAATTATAGAAAATAGAATCGAAAATCGAACATCATGTTAAAATATTATGATATGTAAAGTTTTAAAATTAAATATTACAGCTTGTTCAGTCGTAGTGTTGTCTTGTCTATCGACGGTTTTGTCTTTTAAAAGTCAAAAAACCAAACTGTAATTGATTAATTCCCTCAAAATTTGAACAAAATCTGAAACATTATCTATGGTTGTCGACTTTTCAGTTATATTTTGGCCCAGTTATCAGTTTGACTGCCCCTCCAACAAACATTCCTATGGCCCAACAAAGGCAGAACTTGCTGGATTCATGCAATGGGCCTGGTATACGTAACACAAGGCCCAAGTTGGTTTAATGGAAGGCCCAATAGTTGGATCTGGATCTACCCTCCATCTAACCCGGACCCGGTTTATTCCCAGCCGTGGATCTTCGTTTCCATTTTCTCTCCCTTGTCCAATTTCGATTCTAGCGTCTCTGGCTGAATCGGAGCACCGTCGCATGTCACTCCGGCTCGAATCGACGTCGACTCTGTGGCCATGAAGTGCCGATCCGTGGCGTGCGTGTGGTCGGGGACGCCTTCTCTGCAACGAGTCACCGCCACCGCCGTCCTCAACCACCCCCCGACTCTCTACACCGCCGGATCCGATGGCACCATCCTCTGGTGGAACCTTTCCGACGACGATGATTCCAAACCGGTAACTGTACTTCTTCGCCCAGAATTTTGAGTTCGAGTGGATTATTTATTGGTTGCTCGGTTTGGTGTGTGATTGAAACTGTAGGACAAATTAAATTGATTGATGATACAATGGAACTGTCTTTTGTATAGGATTTTCTTCAAAAATTTGGGTTACTTGAGTGAGTTCTCTTCGTTGGTTTTAATTGCATTTCTGGGTTGTGGAAATGCATTTGACATTTCATTGCTGTAGTTGTTTGTTGGGAAAATGGCAAAAACATGCCCTGATGTGTACTTTAGTAATGACAAAAAGATGTTCTGAACTTTGATTTTTTTGAGCAAAATGTGTGTATTCACACTACAAAAATGATGAAATTACCCATAATATTTAGAATTATATATTTTTAAGAATATTTAATTTTGTTCTTATTAAAAATTAATTCTTAATGTTAAGGGTATTTTCATCATTTACACACATTTTGCACAAGAGCTCAAAGTTCACGGCACATTTTTTTCATTAACAAAGTACACAACACCATCTTGCAAAAGTGTGATAGTACAGGGCATGTTTTTGCCTTTTCCCTTGTTTGTTTTACGTTTTGATTTTTTTAAAGTTTTGTCCATTTGATCTTGTTTCGAGAGGATTGGCAATGAGTGAACTGTCAGTCTAACTGAGTTGTTAATGATGCATCAGGAAATTAGACCAGTAGCCATGCTGTGTGGCCATGCCATGCCAATAGCTGATCTTGGCATTTGTAATCCCGTCCTAGCAGCTGGGGATGGTAAATGGGACACTTCAAGTAGTGTTGAAATGAGCTCTAGCTCAGATAATTGTGGTGCTCTCATCAGTGCATGTACTGATGGTGTGCTCTGCGTGTGGAGCAGAAGCAGTGGGCATTGCCGCCGCCGGAGGAAATTAGCCCCCTGGGTTGGTAGTCCTTCTATCATTCGCACATTGCCGTCGAATTCGAGATACGTGTGCATTGCCTGTTGTTTCACAGATGGTGTTCATTTATTTGACTATGATCTTGTCGATGCTGTTGAAAAAAGTGAGCCTTCACTGAATGGAGAAACTCATCACAGAAAGCCCTCTAAATGCACTGTTATTGTTGTTGACACATACACTCTTACCATCGTTCAGACTGTTTTTCATGGGAAGTTAGCGATTGATGCATTGAAGTGTATGGCTGTTATTTCATCTGATGAGGATGGAGGCAAGCAATCAGTTCTCATGGCTGATTCGTTTGGTAAGTTACAGTTGGTGCCTATGTCAAAAAATTCTCACACGGATAAGGAGGAAAGTAGCAGCTTGTCTGAGAGTTCCTCGCATGGGGAAATGAGTCTATGGAGTGACTGTGCGAATGAGGCAGGACACGTGGTGTCAATTTCAACTTGCAAGAGCATTTTTGTCCTTGTCTTAAGAAACTGCTGCATTTTCAAGCTAATAAGCGGTGCTACAATTGGCAAAATTTATTTTCTTGGCAGTCATCTTTGTCTTGAAGGTGATAAGTTGCATGTTGTGGGTGGGATGTTCCTAGAAAGTGTTGATATCAGGGATACATTAAAACCTAAGGAATCCCGCACAAAGTTTTCAGAAAATTTTGTTGTTTGGAATAACAAAGGGTCTGCAATTGTGTATAGAGTATCTTATTCGGATGAGATATTTAAATATGAGCCTACTTGTGAGATTCCTGCTGCGCCTTGTCCTATAGATGTGAGGTTGTCGATATTTTTTGTCCCACTGAAACGTTATCTTCTCTGCATTGAATCTGTTTACTCTTACATTGAAGAGCCTGTACAATGGAAACCCCGTGTGGCAATATGGTCACTACAAGAGAAACTCGAAGATGGAAACTTGAGTCAACAATGCAAAATGCTTGGAGAAGGTGGGTTTTTGGCTGACATTTTTGCAGAGTCTACTAAGCTACATGAATTTGATGGAAACAGTGGGTCTGGAATAGAACTAGCTTCTCAGCAACGTTCTGGTCCTAGTTCAGAGCATGTGAATAATGTACATCCAGATTATAAACAACCTTGCTTTCTACAGAAGGGGCAACTTGTGTCTTCTTCCATGGTTATATCCGAAAACTTGTATACTCCTTATGCTGTTGTGTATGGTTTTTATAGTGGTGAAATTGAGGTGCTACGTTTTGACGTAATTCAGATAGTAGATTTGCACAGTGATAGTCCATGCAATGCAATAGATTCAAATGTTTTGAGACAGAAGTTTCTGGGGCACACAGGTGCTGTACTGTGTTTGGCTTCACATCAGATGGTGAATACCACAGAAAGTGGGAGTTTCCATCATGTTTTAATCTCCGGGAGCATGGACTGCACTATCCGTATATGGGATCTTCATACTGGTTGTCTCATTAGAGTAATGCACCAGCATGTAGCTCCAGTGCGTCAAATTATTCTTCCTCCTGCTCGAACTGACCGCCCTTGGAACGATTGTTTTCTCTCGGTTGGTCAGGATGCATGTGTTGCTCTTGCTTCTCTTGGTACATTGCGGGTTGAGAGAATGTTTCCTGGACATCCTACCAGTCCTGCAAAAGTTGTATGGGATGGTGCAAGAGGGTATATTGCTTGTCTTTGCCATAAACAATATGGAACTTCTGATACCAATGATGTTTTATACATTTGGGATGTGAAGACTGGTGCTCGAGAACGAGTTCTACGGGGCACAGCTTCTCATTCAATGTTTGATTATTTCTGTAGAGGCATCAATATAAACTTCACTGGGACTTTACTGAATCGAGATACTTCAATGTCCTCATTACTTCTTCCCATAGTTGAAGATGCGAGTTCTCAGTTGCATTCAAATAACTTCGAAAGGGGGTTTCCTGCAACAAAGAGGGTTTCAAGTGTAACAAAAACATCTGATGCTTCCAAAGCACAGGCTACTGTGGAAAGTTCTGAAAAGATAACTCCAAGTGCACCTGCCTTCCCAAATAAGCATCCCATCAAATGCTCTTGCCCGTTCCCTGGTATAGCAACTCTAAGCTTTGACCTGTCTTCTTTGATGTTTCTTGGGAAGAAGCTCAAGCGCATGGCAAATGGTGACAAGCAAGACAACAGCCATGTGAAGGAACAGTTAGCTAGTTCATCTAGTCCCCAACATGTGCCTGTTGATGGTTCTTCTGAATGTGGGACATCCACTGATAATTCTATTCAGGAGAATAACTGGATTAAGTCACTTGAAGAGTGCATGCTTCAATTTAGCTTGTCATTTCTGCATTTATGGAACGTTGATAGTGAGCTTGATCGGTTGCTGATAGCTGAAATGAAGCTAAAAAAACCAGAGAATTTCATTGTATCTTGCGGTTTACAAGGTGATAAAGGGTCATTGACATTGGCGTTTCCTGATTTGTGTGCTAATCTTCAGGTAGTTTCGATGAAATGTACTAAAGCTGGGGCATGTTTTCTTTTCTCATTTCTTTCTGTTTCCTGAGACCTTGATATTAACATTTCAGCTTTGGCAATCATCATCAGAATTCTGTGCAATGAGGTCACTAACAATGGTGTCCCTAGCTCAACGCATGATTAGTTTGTCGCAGCCCAGTTCAGCAGCCAGCAGGTACTAGACTGATTTGGCTAAAAGTAGAGTATGGGACCAGTTTGCTGATATTGTTTTTCCATCCTCATTATATCATTCCAACTCGATTTTAATTTTTATTTTCTTACTCTTTCTGCTGACTATTGCCATCAGTCTAGTGTTTGTGATCCTCAGTTAAAAACTCTGAATTATGTTGTGCCAGTATGCTGAAGAAGTGCATAAAAATTAAGGAATTGATAATTAAATAATTATACGGCACTCAGTGCACTGTAATTCTCAAGTGTATTCTAATTTATTTTCTTGCCTGCTTTTCCTTTTCTTGCAGTGCTTTAGCAGCATTCTATACTCGAAATTTCTCAGACAAATTTCCTGATGTAAAGCCACCCTTACTTCAGGTTGCACATCTGACAAGTTTTCTTGTGTTTATGTATAGTTTGTGGAAGTGGGATACCATTAGTGCTAGCAATATAAATGAGAGGGTGTTTATTCATGTTTGGTATTTTGTAATGTGTTTTACTATAATTCTCTTCATATTGCAGCTTCTGGTTAGTTTTTGGCAAGGCGAGAGTGAGCATATACGCATGGCTGCACGCTCTTTATTCCACTGCGCTGCTTCACGGGCTATTCCACTTCCACTGTCTAGCCAAAAAGCAACTAACCAATCAGAATTTATGACTTCTTTAATTAGAAATGGAGAAATGGAACCTGAAGTGTTTATTGGAGGGGCTTCTAGAGACGCTATAAGTTCTGATCAGACTCCAGAAAAGGAAGGGAATTCCCAGTTGGATGAATCTAATATTCATGCATGGCTAGAATCTTATGAGATGCAAGATTGGATATCATGTGTCGGGGGAACAAGTCAGGATGCGATGACATCTCACATAATTGTTGCAGCAGCATTGGCTGTTTGGTACCCAAGTCTTGTAAAACCAAATTTAGCCACGCTGGTTGTTCATCCGTTAATAAAGTTGGTCATGGCTATGAATGAGAAATACAGTTCCACTGCTGCAGAACTCCTTGCAGAAGGTATGGAAAGTACATGGAAGGCATGCATTAGTTCTGAGATACCTCGTTTGATTGGGGATATATTCTTTCAAGTAGAGTGTGTTAGTGGCGTATCTGCAGATTCAGCTACACAACATTTAGTCGTTCCTGTTACCATTAGAGAGACTTTGGTCACTGTTCTTCTTCCAAGTTTAGCAATGGCTGATGTATCCGGGTTTTTAGCTGTAGTTGAAAGCCAGATTTGGTCCACTGCATCTGATTCACCTGTTCATTTAGTATCCCTCATGACTTTTATGAGGGTTGTCCGTGGGTCTCCAAGGAACCTAGCACAATACCTTGATAAGGTTAGTAAAATCTGTTCTTCAATCAGGCAACTGATACTCCTTCATTTCACGAGTCACTTTTCTATTATCGTTGTTCATATTTATGTATATTTCCTTAAAAATAAGCTATTATTAACCCCTATATCATGAATTGCAAGATTGGGAACTTTTAAGTGTAATATTACTGTCGTGTTATTTTTTTAATCCTAACATTTGGACAGGTATGCAGGCAGTTAACTTTATTCTACAGACGATGGATCCTACGAATTCAGTCATGCGCAGAACTTGCCTTCATAGTTCAATGATCGCTCTCAAGGAAGTTGTGCGTGTGTTTCCCATGGTAGCCTTGAACAACACATTAACCAGGTTAGCCGTTGGGGATGCTGTTGGAGAGATGAATGATGCAAGCATTCGGGTATATGATATGCAAAGGTAATCCAACATTTTGCTCTCTTCTTATAGAAAACTATATTGTTCTATTGCTATAAATTTATTTTGTATGGAGTTTGGGGGGAGAAGAAACAGTTTTAAAGTTGGGATGAGAGCTGGCATCTAAATCATCATCCATTTGCTGTGGTTATAGATATTTTTCCCCTTGTGGGAAAAGTTTGTTTGACTATGGATCAGTGGAGCTCCTTATGTGGTTTTGGATGGTTTTCATGGAATATTTTTTTGTTTTCGCTACTTTTCTAAAAATGTTAGATATTTAAATTCTATTAGTGTTGTTTTAGTTCCATTTGGATTATTCTACTTAAATCTCGATTTTGTTTTTCTTTTCTTATTTTTTTCTTCATTTCTTCCATTCATGTAGTGTGACGAAACTAAAGGTTTTGGATGCAACTGGACCTCCTGGGCTACCAAATTTGCTTGTTGGAACTTCACAAACGGCAGCAATCACTATGATTTCGGTGCTGAGCTTTTCTCCAGACGGAGAGGTAATTTCAATTAGTCCTTATTATTTAAAGTGGGCTTCTTTTGAGCGTTTGAGCATCTATGTTGCTAGAAGTAAAACTTCTTTGTTTTGGTTAGCATTTAAATTCACATGGATGATATGTTGACGAGAAATGTAAGTTCAACCTTATCCTTTCAAGTCTCAAAGCCGGACCTTGTAAACTTCTGCATCTTACAGTTTTTTTTTTTTTTTTTTTAATTTGATTACTACAAAATATGATTTTTCTGTATCTGATTTTAAAAGTTATTCAAAATTCGAATTTAGGCTTCTTTCTGTCTTTTTCTTTTACTTAGTGAGGTAATTACAAGCCCATGCCACCAATTCCGGACCTAAGCGAACTCAATCTGGCCAAGCCTAATGGCTTCGAGCTTATATTGGGAATTACTTATAGTATTTTCATTCAATGAAGATGGAGCTTGTTAGACAGATGTCAGTTCATTCCCCTGTCAATATATTTCTTTTTATATGTTGTGTATTTTGCAGTGATCCCTTTAATAATCGCATTCTAGAAATTTTGTTTACTTTTTTTGTAAAATATTTGGTTATTATCATAGGATTACAAATATATTAAAGAAAAGGGTACACCTAGCCACACCCAAGTTTGGTCAAGACACATAGCTACACCCAATTTTAAAAGTGGACATCTAGCCCCCCGAAGTATCAAAAACGGACAGATAGCAAAAAAACGTTAAAAATTCTGTTAGTTTTTAAAGTAAAAAGACGAAAATGCCCTTAGTTTGGTTTCAAATTTTCAAAACATGCCATTTTTGGGTTTTGATTGGTTTTTGGTTTTAGAGGTTTTGGCCGACGACCCTTACGGGTATGGGCTTGGGTACGAGGTCCTCTCCCTCCTCGCCGCTGCCCGATGCTCGCCGGAAGCTCTGCTCGCCCAAATCCATCTAAAAGTCCTCGGCTTTGACCTCAAAGCCATCCGAATCTCTATACCCATTCCTCATATTGGAACAATTCGACTGATAGAGGCTCAGATTCTCCATCTGGTGGCTCGGAGGGAGGTCGGCGATGAACTGGTCCAGAAAACAGGGGTCGTCGGAGACTCCAAATTGGTCTCCATATTCGGTGTGAAGGAATCAATAATGGGCGAGAAAGATTCTGAATAAAATTGCATGTCTGCGTCGGAGGGAGCCATTTCTGGGCTCGGGTGGAGAAACAGAGACTCGTCGAACACGTAGAAATCAAAGGACATTTTGAAACCCAGTTCTGTGATTTGATTCAAGAACTTCGGGGGGCTAGATGTCCACTTTTAAAATTAGGTGTAGCTATGTGTCTTTTGACCAAACTTGGGTGTGGCTAGTGTACTTTACCCTAAAGAAAATTATACTTCTACCATGAACCCCCCACCTATCCCCAAAGCAGGAACCCACTAGGATTCAAACCTGTGACCTCCTAGGTAAGATGCCCTCTTTTCTAATAGGCCAACCTTAATTGGCCAAAATTTTGTTTACTTAAGAAATTATCATTTGTTCTCATTCAGTTGCACTTCTTAAAATTTTTACACCCTATAATAATTAAAACCTGCCTGTGGTTCCTATTTTACTTTGATCACCAATGAGAAGGTCTTAAAATTTTATGGAATGTCATTCACACTATCTCTGTACATCAAATTGCAGGGTTTAGTTGCTTTTTCTGAGCATGGATTGACTATCAGATGGTGGTCACTTGGATCTGTTTGGTGGGAGAAACTCAGTCGGAACTACGTTCCCGTCCAATGCACTAAACTGATATTTGTTCCTCCATGGGAAGGATTCTCTCCTACTACCGCTAGGTCAAGTATCATGGCCAGTGTATTGGGACATGAGAACCAGGATGAGCCACAGGTAGTTTTACATTATCTACAGGCATTATGCTCTTCTTTATTCTAAGCCATGTGCACCTAAGTTTAGGTTCAATACTTTGCTTATATAGAAGTAAGGAAGTACCAAACTTTTGATTCTCAGTAAGACTTAAGTTGATGTATTAATAATTAGATTTAAGACCACTTTTCTGTAGAAGAGGTCTAATTTTGCCACTTCTCTCTCACCTTCAGAGAGGTCCAACAGAAGTTAGGAGAGAGCCCCAATGAAAGTGGGAGAGATAGAATAAATGTGGGATAATAGGTACCGCAACGGGACTCGAACTCATGTCCACAAGACCCAAGTTCAAATGTTTGACCAGTTGGACAACCAAGCTTTGCTCTTGGGCTTGATTAGTTAATGTCGCTATTTTGTTTTCCTTATTGCTCCCCATAACTTCGTCTAAAACGGCATGTGGAGAAGAAGCACAATAATTTGAAGCGTATATGCTGGCGAAAGTGTCATGGCTAAGAATATCTATCAACAATGGAGAAGAAAAGAGAGTCCCACATCACTTAATAGATACAAATATAAGCTACATTTATTAAGACTATACACATGCAGCTAATAGGTAGCTGACCTCTAAGCATAGGTAGCCTAATGTTAAATTCTTCAACAATATGATGAAATTGCTGCAAACATCACCCCCTACGAAAAAAACAATATGATGCTACTTAACAAACAAAAACGTTTTTTATTGTTGATATATTTCTCTTGTAGCTTCATTTTATGTATACCATTATCAATTTCTTCATTTTGTTGGTTGTGTCAAGCCCACTCTATTCCTATAGAACCGGATTTAGTTTTGCAAAAGATAGATAACGAAAATCTCGAAATGCTCTTTCATGTAGAATAAAACACTTTGTTCTTTCTTTTGTAGGAAAATGCAAAGGCTGGTACGAATGACAGGGATGGCCCGAAAGTCTTGGTTCGCCATCTTGACCTTTCCTATAGACTAGAATGGGTTGGTGATCGAAAAGTACTTCTTAAAAGACATGGCCAAGAGTTGGGCACTTTCTTACTATAATTAAAATCATTGTACTGAGAGTTTTTCATTAGCAAGCTGTAGAGTATAGTCAAAGCCTCCCACAATTGCTCAGCTTCAATTACATCCATTTTTTCCTCTGTTACACTATTCTTTGTTCATAGGGTACTTACTGGTTTTCGGCACTAGGATTTGGGGAAGAGTATGATGCATATTCTGTTTGTTTTTATTGAGAGAAATTTATTTCCATCTTGGTTGTTTACATGCAACATGCAGTCCATGAAATTTCACTCTGGTTAGCATTGGTCGCGTCTCTCTATTATGCTGTATGCTTCATGATTTAAAATTATGCTTGAACTATGTACAATACACCTCATACTTTTATTTATTAGGACTATAACTGAATATTATCTTATTCATCAAATCTTATATTGCTTTATCCTCTGAACTTGCCCACTTGTGGGAAATTGGAAGTCGTCACTATGAGATAGTTTAGAAGGAAAGTTTGTATATTTTTCAAACAAATCGAATTTTTTTAAGGGTGAGATTTTGATATTATTGTCGTCTTTGAATTATATTTTATGCAATTAATATGTTAAGGATTTACAAGTCAAACCCAATCTTGTTGAGTACTGGAGTACCTTTATGGGAACCACAAGCAACTCCTTGGTGCTCCATTAATTGCTCATGTGGTTGGGATGAACAAGAGTGACATAAGCCTAATCGACCCATAAGTGATGGCTTACCTAACTTACCCCTTTTGGTAACTATCTTGTTCAATATTGTTCATCTCACGTGACTAGTAAGAATCATCGTATCCCTCTTTGTAATTTCTACTCTCGAGGTAACTCAAGCTCAATCCTCTTGAGATCATACTTTTGGATATTATTTTGTGCCCTTTAATATCTCATTCTTTAAAAAGAGCGTCTTAAAATATGAAAATTTAATTATTTCTCTACACCGGTTCTAACTTTTGACATATACTTATTTCGGAGTTAGCTTTCTTTCTTGTGAAATTATTTTCTTTTTTAATATAATTATCTTTTGCCGATAAAAAAATGTTCAAGATTTAGATTCTTTGCAGAGGATTGAAAATTAAAATGAGATGTGTCATCATTGCCTAAATATTCGTATCAGTGGTAATTTCGGCTGCCTGCGTATTCAAGTTTGATTTGGTTGCACTGGACATATACTGATGCAGCTACAGATACCGGAGAAAACAGAGAGCCTTAAAACTGGGGTTGAAGAAAAGAAAATGATTTAGTGTGATGAGTTGTGCAGTATCCACCACTTGCTCTTGCGTGCTTCCTCTATTCTCCCTCCCACAACGCTACCATGTTCACAATTGTATATGCCCACAAGTATGGCTATGTCACCTCCATCTTCATTTCTTCATCTCATGAGCACATAAACATCTTCGACACGGATATGGCCACTCCCTTTGCCATTTCAGCTCTCTATAAATAGCATCACCATTGATGCATCCAAGCCACAACTTAAGCTTCATAACCAAAAACAATGGGACATCTTTTTGTTCTAGTCTTGTTATGTGTGTTGCCTACCCATCTGAGCCTTGCCTTTGACTACCAAGATGCACTTTCCAAGTCCATCTTGTTCTTCGAAGGCCAGCGCTCTGGCAAGCTTCCCTTCGACCAGCGAGTCTCGTGGAGGGCTGACTCTGCCCTCTCTGATGGCAATCCCGACAATGTATGCACGATCATATACCCATCATTTCTCACATTATTCTTAGGTGTGTTCGCACTTGAATAACAAGTGTTGTCCACCTATCAACTTCATCTTCTAGTTGAATCGAGTTTTAACGTGGTATCACAGTTTTGTCTATCTTTCGTATACATCATTCTGTGTTATCCTAAAGTCTCACATGCACGGTCCACAAATATGTGTCATCATTTTATGTATGCAGTCATATTATAACCCATCATTAGCCACATTATTCATAAGTGTCCGCTCTTAAATAATAATCATCTACTTATTAGTTTGATCTTTTAGGTGGGTCGTACTTTAATTGACATCATATCTTATTCTATGTAATCTTAATTCGGGCCAAAGTATCGTAGGCACGGTCCAACATATCTGACGTGTTACCCAACTGATACAAGAAGGGATGTTTAGTTTAAAACAATGTCTTAATTAATAATTAGTCTGAGCCTCTACCTATCAAATTATAGCACTGTTTTGCAGATAAATTAAAAGTACAGGACTGAATCAGACTAACATGTAGAATTTGTTGTGTGTTTTAAAAGGTGAAATTGGTGGGAGGGT
The DNA here is from genome assembly GCA_963920655.1 of Geranium rotundifolium. Taxonomy (NCBI): domain Eukaryota; kingdom Viridiplantae; phylum Streptophyta; class Magnoliopsida; order Geraniales; family Geraniaceae; genus Geranium; species Geranium rotundifolium. The sequence continues at coordinate 8,169,647 of OY987315.1, read as the reverse complement.
ACTATGATGCAGGTGACAATGTCAAGTTTGGTTGGCCAATGTCATTTACTACCACCTTGTTGAGTTGGGCTGCTGTGGAGTACCCTAATGAGCTATCCTCCGCCAAGCAACTGGACTACCTCCGGAGGGCGATCCGCTGGGGCACCGACTTCCTATTGGCTGCTCACACTTCACCCACCACCCTCTACACTCAGGTGGGAGATGGGAATAGTGATCACCAGTGTTGGGAGAGACCTGAAGACATGGACACTCCTCGAACTCTCTACAAGATTACCTCGTCCTCGCCCGGTTCTGAGGCTGCTGCCGATGCTGCTGCTGCTCTTGCTGCTGCTTCTATTGCCTTCAAAGGAGTTAACTCCACTTACTCCACCAACCTCTTGAGCCATTCCAAAACTGTAAGGACCCAAGTTTTGAGTCATTTTTTAGGATAACAAATTCATTTATGTCTTGTTCTTGCCAGTTATTCCAATTTGCAGACACATACAGGGGATCTTACACAGCATCTTGCCCTTTCTACTGCTCTTTTTCCGGGTATCAGGTACTTACTAATATAATAGCTTATCTATGAATATGGAATATCACTTTCTTGTTACTGATCATGATTCTTGAATTCTTTCCAAGGATGAGCTGTTATGGGCCGCGGCTTGGCTATACAAGGCGACAGGCGAAAACAAATACTTGAGCTATGTTTCAAACAATAAGGGGTGGAGTCAGGCAGTCTCTGAGTTCAGCTGGGATAACAAATTTGTCGGAGCTCAGACACTTCTAGCAAAGGTAATTTGAATTTGTTGTAACAATCAAAGATGTAAAACCAAAGACATGATTTGATCAACCACACCTTCTGTTCAGGAGTTTTATGGTGGAAAGAGTGATTTGAGTAAATATAAAAGCGACGCAGAGTCATTCATATGCGCATTGATGCCGGGAAGTGGCTCTCTGCAGATCAAAACAACTCCAGGTACAAATTATAAATTATGTCTGTTAAACATAACATTAATTTATTGTATGAATGGTTTTGAGTTGCTAACTGTGAACTGTTTTGTTTATTAAGGTGGGCTCTTGTTCATCAGAGATAGCAGCAATCTGCAGTATGTGACAACCTCTTCCATGGTCATGTTCCTCTACTCCAAAACCTTAAACTCTGCTCATGTCGGAGGAATCCAATGTGGGTCTGTGCACTTCTCACCCACTCAAATAAGAAACTTTGCAAAATCACAGGTAATGAAAATCATATAATTACCTCTTTTTTATCATCGATTAAAACGATTATATTAAAGAAATAGAGAAGTAAATTCCCAAGATGGGAAAAGAAAACTCCTATAAACAGTACAATGAAAAAAGAAAGAAATTTAGAGGGAAAACTGAAATAAGGACAGTCCTAAGGAGCGGCTTGGAGACACGATGCTTTATTTTCTATCTGAATCTGCAGGAACGTTTGAATCTAGTCGCTTACATATGCTTCATTATGAAAATGTTGTGGTTTTGATCAGGTTGACTATATACTAGGAAACAACCCGAAGAAGATGTCATATATGGTGGGATATGGCAGCACATATCCAAAGCAATTGCATCACAGAGGGTCTTCCATGCCATCAATCAAAGCTCATCCCGGGAAGATAGGGTGCAACGATGGCTACTCCAGCTATTACAGCTCGATCGCTGCCGATCCCAACAATCATGTGGGGGCAATTGTGGGCGGTCCTGACTCAAATGACCAGTTCAAGGACCAGAGATCTGACTATTCTCACTCTGAACCCACCACTTACATGAATGCTGCATTTGTGGCTTCTGTGGCTGCTTTGCTTGCGGATCAAGTTTCTCTCAACTTCAAATTACAGCAGCTGGTCAACGCATCCACGGATTTGGGTGTTGTTAGTAACTAGGAAAAGTTTCATGGACTTAGCAATAATAGAATCCTTGTTCAAAAGGGTCAATATTCACTTTTAGTGTTAAGCTTCAATTGTCAATTTATAATTAAAATTGATATATACATGTGTTAATCCTCGTTCTCTTTTTTTATCAGAATAAATTACATTACCTGAGAGAGGGAAACAGATCTTAAAACTAGAGTAACAAATTCTTAACCAAGAGAAGTAAGATACATGATGAAAAAAGTGAATATAAAAAGGGAAAATGTCACTTAGCTTCCTCGTGGTTTACGCGTTTTTCACTTAGCTCCCTCGCCCGACAAATGCATTCTGAGAGACCCCTGAGGTTTCAAAAATTCTCACAGAACCCCAACAGTGTTAGTTTTGTTGTGAAAAGTCCAAAATACCCTCATCTCACTATTAAATTTTCAAATCAATGCCATTGCTTCACTGTTCATGTCATTGCTCCTCCGCACTCCGGCCGGTCTCGCCTCCGATCCTCCGTCCGACCACCCACTCCGGCCGCCTCGTCTCCGACACCTCCGCCTCCGGCGACTTAAAAACCGCCACTTTCTGGATAAAAACCTTCTACGAGTACCTCTGCGATTTCAATCTCGATCTCGTCCTGAGCCGAAGAAGACGACTTGGAGGAAGATTTGGGTGGTCGATGCTTTGCTCCATTAGACTTATGCGCAAGAAACACACCCATTGATTATTCAATTGAACACCCCAAAAAAAACACAGAAAATCAGAAATTGAAATCGAAACACTGACGATTTTCTTTCTCACTGAGGCATTCGAAGAAGTGGGCGAGAGCGGCGCCGGAGCCGCCACCGCTGCGGCGAGGCTCGACCTCGCCGGTGACGTCGAGGCTTGACCGTGAATTTGCTCTCCGCTCACTCCACCGCCAGAAACCCAACAATTCATGCGACCTCTTCGTCGACGCCTTCCTTGGGACCGACACGCCGATCATCTCGTCGGCGGGCTTCCACATCGGCGCCACCACCCTGAAAACCTTCGGCGGCGGCGGGTAGCTCTTCCGGTGGTGGTTCTGATTCTGAATCGAAGACGACGAGAGCGACGGCGGGTGGTGATTCGGTGGGAGCATCCTCACCCCAACACCAACACCCCCATCGTCGTCGTCTTCGTCCTCATCGTCATTAACACTCTCCTCCGAGCTCTCGTCCCCGTCCTCCCTATTGCTCCCGTGCATCAATCTGTCCCCTCTCCGCCTCTTGCTCCGGCTCAGCCGATCTCTCTCCCGATCGCGGTCCCTCTCCCGATCTCGATGCAGTGGGAGAAGCAGGTGCGCTCCTCCGCCCAAATCTGCCGCTCCGACGGCGTCTCCGTCCTCATGATCGGCGTCGCCAGCTTCCCTGCTCCGTCCTCATGACCGTGGTGCATCACAGCTCCGACGATTCCGGTTCTGACGGAAGCATGGAGGTGAGGGACAGACCCAGAACAAGGCCACAGGGGTATTTTTGCCATTTTTAAAAAAAATTTGACTTTTGACCAAAAACTAACGGGGTTAAGCTTCTGTGAGAATTTTTGAAACCTCAGGGGTCTCTCAGAATGCATTTGTCGGGCGAGGGAGCTAAGTGAAAAACGCGTAAAACACGAGGGAGCTAAGTGACATTTTCCCATATAAAAAAGAAGAGGAAATGACGTATTAGTACACCCAATAGATCCCGTTTTTAACTTTGATACACTTAAGTTTGAAGTTCTAATTTCCACTCACTTGATTTGTCATTCTTTTGTCTCATCACTAACGGTGTTGGTTTCCATGTAAAAGACAAAAATGCCCTCCGATGGCCATTAAATTTTCTAAAGCCCACCTTGCACAGTGAAGTTCTAATTTTGTTCTTCAAAAATAATTTGGAAAGCACCTAATCTCCTTTTTCTCGGTGTGTGGCTAGAAGGTCCTCATTCAATTGAAATCCACAAATTCTACTCTTTGTTAAACTCAACAACGGTGATCATGTCCAAGATCGCAACAACCAATAATTTCTCGATACCCACCACATTCTTCTCCGAAATCCCCATAAATCGACCTCTCGAAACCCGAATCGAAGCAACTCCTCGTGCAGGCCTGCATGGAGCTCGACTTCTTCAAGGTCATCAACCATGGCGTCCCGATGGAGTTCATTTCAACGCTTGGGGCTTAGGCGAAGAGCTTCTTCTCCCTCCCGTCGTCGGAGAAGGCCAAGGACGGACCTCCGACGCCGTTCGGGTACGGCAACAAGAGCATCGGACCCTGTATCGACGTGGGTTGGGTCGAGTACTTGCTCTTGATGACCAAGCCCGATTCTAGCTCTCACAACCTCATTTCGTGATTCTGCAAAATACCCAGACGATATTAGGTACTCAATTTGTTGGGTATATATTCATTTCAAGTTTATGTCAAAACCATATGAGATTGGTTTTCGAATTTTATTGGGTGTACATAAAAATTGGAACTTGAAGCCGTCAATCCAATCTATTTTGCTGGTATGTTCCGGACGATTATGTAAGGTTAGTGAGGAAGATGGCTTGCGAGGTGCTTGAAATGATGGTGGATGGGTTGAAGGTTCAACAGAGGAATGCGTTCAACAAGTTGTGAAGGGACGAGGAGAGTGATTCTGTGTTCAAGCTCAATCACTGCCCTCCGTGTCTGTGCCTAAATTCTTCCCAACTCGGCAATGGAGGTTCGAAGAACATGATTAGTTTAGAGAGAAGAGGAACAATATCAACATGCCCAATAGCTTTGTGTTGAAAATTTGAGATAAAAGCAAGGGTATCTTTGTATTTTTATAATCAAATAAACATAAGTGATAAACCTCAAGGGTATCTTTGTATTTTTATAATCAAATAAACATAAGTGATAAACCTCAAGGGTATATTTGTCATTTATAAAAAAATAATTCAAAAATATTTTTTTAACAGAATTGGTGGATGGAATGAAACAGGACAAAAGTTTGGCCAAGTGAGTGAGCGGAAATAACATTTTTATACTTCAGTGTACTAATGTTATTAAACACATCTATTGGGTGTACTAATATGTCATTTCTCCAAAAAAAACAACAGGTGAAGCTAACGGAGAGGCAAAATTGGAAAGAAAAATTTAAACAATATTGAAATTTAAGCTTGGACAAGAATTGATTTATGGGAAAATGACACTTTTGTACACTTTCATACCCAACTTTTTTTTTTCTATACCTGAATTTTATTTTGGGACAATAATTCCAAAATACCCAAAATACTCATGAATTGAACTAAAATTCAGGGTACTTCTGGACCATTTTTCCAAAATACCAATGAATTGAACCAAAATAACCATGAATTGAACCAAATAGCTATGAATTGAACCAAAATTCAGGGTCATGTTTGGTAAATAAATGGCCAGTTGTCCCAAGATGAAACTCATGTATGAAAATAAGAGAAAAAAAAGGTAATAAGATATGAAAGTGTCAAAAGTGTATATTTAGGTGTACAAAAGTGTCATTTTCTCTTGATCTATCATATGAAGCTGACACCTTAATGAAAAATGAGGTATGTGATGGAATTCCACATTCAGCAAAGTTTCACATTTATATTGGAACCAAATCAATACTAAATAAATTATTTAGTATAAAGGTTGGGCTTGTGATGGTCATGGAGTGGGAGGTTGGGGTTACGATTGTAGGAGAAGTAGCCATATTGGTTTGATGTAATTTGGAAATTGGAAGTGACGATGGGTTTGTGGGAATATTGAGCGTGATATGAATTGGGGTTGCAACACGTGAACTTAGCACCTTATCTATAGTCTTAGTTTGATGGATTTTGACAAAATAATAAAATGTTGAAATTCACGTGTATATACATATATATCATTTACTATACTTATTCAATATATTGATGCAAAAGTGGCATGAAGTTACACATGTGACATAAGCATATCCATGCAAGAGTAGGATTGATTATACAATATGTGATGGGGTATGCTCAATCAATACTGAAAGCAACTTAGTTGGTAAAACGACCTATATTTTTTAGGTATTTTTTGTAAAGATGGAGGGAAGTAAGTAGTAAAGCAAATGGGGCTAAAAGGCGGTGGGAAACACATTGATTCTTCCCAAACTGCTAGTACCTACACTAGATAAAAAATTACAAGTTGTTTTTATTAAAGCTACAAGTTGTTGAATATCCTGAGGTAGTTTCAAATTTGAATGATGGTTGTGTTTGTACTTTGTAACCACAAAGCTTGTGATAAAATAAAAGCAACAAAAATAGGTAACAAGTGAAAGAAGGAAGCATATATTGGTATGGGTAGTGAGTAGTGACACCCACACACATTCTATCATTTCAAGCCCCTTTTGATCTGTTACTGCAATAAGTTCAAAAGGACCATTAAGAGTAATGATTATATTCACCTGAAAATACAATAAAATGAAAGTTAATATTTCATTTTTCTGGAACCAATCATTTAAAAATAAATCACTATCACTATCACTATTACCATTGCAATTTATTTTTACATTTACCAAACAATCAAACATAAAAATTGTCAATTTGGTGATTGTAATTTAAAGCGCTTACACCTAACTATCAATTATTCTTAAAAACTAGATTTTACAATTAATCTTCCGAGATACTTGAAAGTTAAAGATATTACTCGTATTATTAGTTTAATTGAAGATAAAATGTTGATCATTATAATTCAATGACCAAATTACAACAGCATAATTAGAACCTTAATCGTTTCCAAAAATCGTTCCACTCATTACTATGAGCTTAATGTCGTGAAAGATCATCACTCAAAATAGAGTGCCTCTGAAGCAAGGAAACCTTTATAGCCATGTTTGATTGATATACTTTTAAATTTCTAAAGGCAATATGGGTTAGCATATGCAAAATCCAGCCACGGGCTCGATTGAATTAAAAACTCCATACTGAACTCGTGTTTAACCAACCAGAGGAACCGTAATAATGGTTCATCACATCCAGATGTGTAGTACAAAATACTTAAATGCTGATCCTATTGAATATTACTCCTTAATCAAGCAAACAAATCACATGATTTGTTGCTAATTCTAGCACAAGATCAATCGAGGTTTTCTTATTATGCTAACACAGTCAACAATGGAGGCTTTCCTTTTATACAACACGATCAATATTAGAAAATGTTGTAATTCCTTATACAACAATGGGATAACAAAAGAAAAAAATTAGATCCCAATTAAACTGAAAACTATGAAGCAATATGTATTGGCGCAACTTGGGAGATGTAAGCATCTGAATCTAAAGAAAGTCCGAGCCTTTCTGGTCACTCGCAACCACCATAGCCGGCGTCGCCGCCACAACTACATCCCCCAGCCCCTCCCTCACCGTCTCCTCCACCCTCCTCTTCTCCGCCGCCACCATCCCCTGTTTCTCCCTCCCGCCTCGTCCTGCAAACCGACCCCAAACCTTAGCCCAAATTATGGCCTCAACCTCCCCCAGCGCGCCCGATCCCCTTTCATGGCCTCCGTCCCTTCCCCTCTGTCCAGCCCCGTGCCCAGCTCCAAACCCCACCTCGGCTTCCCTCCCTACTTCCTTAGACGGCCTTTTCTCTGCCCGCCTGACGGTCTTCACCGTTGTAACCCAGGCCTCCCCGTGACCCTCCTGCAGCTCATACCTCAAGCCTGAACTGTTTCTCGCCTCCATCTCCCAACCTAAAATTTATTTTCATAAACATCGTGGTGTTGTGAGGTTCAGGGCTGTGAAGAACACATTCACCCTAAAATGGTGTAGTGAGAATGAGGAGACGAAGGACACATTTACATGGGTAATTTTGTCTTTTTATTAAAAAATTCAGGTTTTGTGTCCAAGTTTGGACGAAATCGTTAATTTTGTAAAAAAAATGATTCTAACGTATCTTATTTTGAACTTTTAATTATAGCTGGGGCAAACTGTAAAACGCGTCACTATAATATGAGCAAACTGTAATTAACCGTTTTGATTATGTCTAGTCCTATATAAAGAGGTCTCTGTTATTATAGTTCAGACATCAAGAATATCAATTCAATATACCAATATTAGTTTTAGGGATAATGACACTTTGATACACTTAACTATAGCGAAATGACACTTTCATACCCTAACTATTTTTCTCTCTTTTTTAGTACCCTAACATTTTTTTTTGTGACAACCTACCTCTAAAATGTCTATAATACCTACACTACACTTGGTGTAGGAAACTATAAATTGAATTGGTTCAATTTTTTTTTATCTCTGATTCAATTTGATTTGTACTTAAAATGCAAATACAAATGCCCGAAAATGTAAAATTAAATTTGAACCATTTCAAATATGGTTTGATAAATCATATTGAACTAGTTTTATTTTGATTTCTTAAATCAGGGGTATTTTAGTCATTTTAGCACAGTTTGTCACAAAAAATTTGTTAGGGTACTAAAAAAGAGACAAAAATAGTTAAGGTATGAAAGTGTCATTTCGCTATAGTTAAGTGTAACAAAGTATCATTATCCCTTATTTTTATCATGGTATCATAGACAGATTTGATCTTGTAAAACTTTCTGCTACGTTTATGAATTCTACCCACTTGTTATCCTACGTTTTCTAACGAGTGGGGAAAGATAATTTTTATCACCTTATTATAGTACCGAACCTCAAACATGTACTCAAATTCTCCAACAATCAACAACAACAATAACCTACAACCCACACACTATAGAGACGAAGAAAAAGAGTTTCGAGCGCAAGACGTCGTAAACTCGAAGACGAGGAGCGTATGATGCCATAGAGCTAACTCCAAAGCATGTCTTTCGCTTCATGTTTGGACTTGAAAGATGTGTTGAATTTGTGCCTCAAGTTTGAAAGAAAGCCTAGCGAATCTCAGATCCATTATCGTGTGACGTTTGCGTTGTCAGAAACATATGACGTTCCCACCTTCAGGAGCATATGACATAGTTTCTATTGCCTCCGTCGAGAACATATCAACGTCGAGAGCATGTAAGTTTAAGGGACAATTGTGAGCTTGTTGACCGAGTATATTTTCAAATCCACATTCAATTCGGTTTTTCGTCGTATTCTATTTGGGGGGGGGGGGGGGGGGTATTTTGGGTATGTTGGTTAAGTTTTTTTTGTAATTTTCTATTTCGATTATGTCTAGTCCTATATAAGGATTTCTCTATCATTATAATTTATACATTGTTTATGTCAATAACACAAATTTTAATTATTATTTTCTCTAATGACAACGAATTCTAGTTCACTAGGTTCAAGCGGACCGGTAATTCTCGAATTCGTGATCCACCTAAAAAATATCGATTTCGCATACATTACTTAAATCCCATGAATTTCGTAACTGTTGGGTTAACAGGTTGGGCCTGGTCATAGTTCAATTTGCCCCCCTCCCCCAGCAGAACTCGAGGAGTGTCTTGGACTATTATGCCAGGTTGCTCACCAGCCAGTTCAATTGTTTTTTTTTTATTTGGATTGAGCTCACGAAGCCACCCTAACTATCAACCTAAACTATCCGGCTCAATCTCAAGTATAAAGCCCACCCATCCTAAGCTACAACTTCACCCCATTCACACGAGACACCCAATGAGGATCGAACTGTGGCCGAGACCACAGTAGATCCCAGGTTGGACCGATGCGCTAGCTGGGTCTTCAGTTCAATTGATGATTTGCTTGTTTGAATACAAATAAATTAAAAGACAAATGCGCATAAATAAAGTTGATAAAATGAAAACTACATATATATCTAGCTAGCTACCATAGAAGTTATTGATTAAGCACGATGACTATGGTGATGGGTGTCATTATTTGCCTTTACACTATGCGACGTAATACTTATGATCATTCGTTGATTAATTATTAGCACCATACTATGTTTCTAGCGTTCCAAATCCTTGTCGACATGATAGGCCCGACCCGACCGTATAGCTGAATATAATACAACATAGTGTGATTATGTCATGATCATTTAATCATTCAACTCAGTTATTGATGGATCATAACGCTAATTACTCAATTAATTAATATCGACAAAAAAAATTAACAGGGTCAATTGTGTAAGCATCTACATACCCAAATAAATTGCCACTAAATATAAAATTACATTTTAATTTATCCAAACTATTTGTACACACACCGGACAAATTAATTTTTGTTAAAACGAATTTATATTGAAGTGAATTTCCCACAAAACTATATTTATGTATTCTTATAACAGATCGATTTATAGTCAAATAAATTGCCAACAAAAAGAAGAAAAAAATTAGTTTTTTAAATAAATGCATGCTCAAACTAAATTTTTTCATCACCGTGTTTTATAAAACGGTACGTACTAATTAGAAAAAAGGTCTTTTGGAGGCTAATAAAATAAAATTAAATAATTAATAAAAAATTATAGATAATTAATGAGAGACGTGAGATATTAATGTTGTTTTATGAAATAATTTCAAACAATGTTTATCATATTATTATAACCAGTGAAAATTAAAAAAATAAATTTTAATATCGGTATTAAAAATTGATTACCTTAAAACGATGAAGTGAGATGAAAATCTCATTATATTTAACCAATTATAGTCTATTTACCGGTGAAATGAGCGAATAACTTTTTTGTTGTTAATTTAGCTTTCGAACCATCTAAGTGAACATTAATCACACGAGCAAGTGTATGGTCAAGTGGGGATAGTACTAATAATTAATTACTTGTGCTGTGCATGCACACAAATGAATGATTATGGTGCATTCGTATTTTGGAGGTGGGGACAATGGTGATAAGTTCTTACCGTCCATTTCGTTTAAAATTTGGTTAAGATGGCAACAACAAGACAACATTAAACTAGTCGAGAACTACGATAATATGTCTGGCTAATGTTATAGTGACATACGTTTCTTTTCACTGTCACTGTCATTTTTCTCGGCACCAAAATCACATACAGTCAACTGATGCAATTATTTCTCTGTACAAAACTGAAGAGGTTTGTTGAAAAAATGGATAAACTTTGTGAAAGACATGTATTATTCATCAGAAATGTTCTTAAAAGAACAAAAGTTGCAAAATGAAAACCATGTCTTTCACAAAGTTTGGGATTACCCGTTTATCCATAAACTAATTGTAGCAACAAAACATAATTGGGATTACCCGTTTCGTATGTCTATAGTACATGCAGTGACAATTTACTTTGGTTGAATGTATATTATTGAAGCCCGTCGAAAAAGATACTTCAGAGGGTCGTCGAGGAATTTTTTTACCGGTATTGAATGAAGGGAAAATGACACTTTTGTGCACCTAAATATACACTTTTGACACTTTCATCCCTAACTTTTTTTTAATTTTTTTTCATACCTGAATTTTATTTTGGACAACTTACCTCTAAAATTTTAAAAATATCGAAATTATCCCTGAATTGAACAAAAATTAAATCTAGTCTAATAAAGAGAACGCCCAATTGTTAAAGAGTGTAAAAAGAAGAAATTACCCTCAACTATTCATCAAATTCTCAATTGAATGCCACTCTCTCACCTTTCTTCATTTTTCTGTCCTCTCCTCCTCTGCTGCCTCCTCCTCGTCGGCATGCTCGTCCTCATGGCTTCCCTCAACCTTGAAGCTATCGTCATTTCGCACTCTGTCGCCGCCGCCGACCTTCTCCGACGACCAATCTATGGAATCCTCCGGCCACCACCACCTCCTCCTCGAACCCCACACCCAAACCCTCTCCATCACTCCTTCGTCCTCGCCGGAACACTAACCCGCCCAGAACCATCCTCTGCTCACACCTGCCTCCGCTTCTCCGGCTCCGCCACCGTATGGTGTCTCCTGATTTGGGTCGTGGAGTGCCCAATTTGGGTTCGATTCTGTTGGGTTTGGGTTTCGGGGAGTGCCCAATTCCAAGGCTAAGAATCGTGTTCGTGGAGCTCTGGAGTGTATCAGCCTAGTCTCGGTGGTCGCCGGAGGAGGTCGCCTCTGTCCCCGACTGGTCCTCCGTCCGCCTCGCCCTTGACCTCGACGCCGGACGGCTGCCGAAGGGGCATGAAGAAGATGATGAACAGTGAGGAGAGAGGGCATAATTGTAATTTAATAATTTATTTTTCAGTTTTTATTTATTTTATTTGAAAAGACCAATATACCCTTAAATTGTGTGATAAATTTGTTATTCAATGGAGGGTAATAAATTAATTTCATATTAATTAAATTATGGTTGGATATGGTTGAAATTGAACCGGTTCAATTCATGGGTAGTTTCGATATTTTGAAATTTCTGAAGAAAATTGTCCCAAAATGAAATTTAGGTATTGAATAAAGAGAAAAAGAAATTAGGGTATAAAACTGTCAAAAGTATATATTTAGGTATACTAAAGTGTCCTTTTTCCTTAAATGAATATGTAATATAGGGTGAGATCACTAAAAAGAATTTGTAAACTGTCGTCATTTAATTTGTTTTCCTTGTTGATTACAAATGGGAACATCGAGTGAAATGACTTGTTAATGGTGATTTTGAAATTAATGCTTGTTGATAAAAATGATCTCTATAGGTAGTAAAATGAAACATGATGTTGTGTTAGTTTGAGATAGGCAGGAATGATAAATGTTGAGAAACTATTTCTTGTTTTGAAAAAAAATGATTTTTAGGCGGTGAAATTTACCATTGTTATCTTTAATTAAATGAAGAAATCAAGAAATTTGGGGTGATTGAAATTTAAATGACTACTATTGTTATCTTTAATTGTAAGAAGTCCCCGAAATGACACCGCAACGGTTTATGCCTCACATTATTATTAGAGAGCTCTAGGTTTTGAACTCTTTTGTGAACAAGGTGAGATGTGTTAAAGGGTAGATTTAGAATTTGAAGTAATGTAAAAGAAATAGAAACGTTAACACTTTAGTCCAAATTCAGTTAAATCTAACAGCTCTATTTTTATTATAATTATTTGAGTTTTTAAAATGACTATTGTAACCTTAAATAGATAGTAAATGGAAATAATGGTTTAAGGGGACATGTGTCTTTTTATATAAATATATTAAAAATTAAAAAAAACACTAATGAAATGACCATAGAGCCCTCATCTTCAACCTCCCTCTCCTCTGTCTCTTATTGATCCCTCTCTCTATCTTTCTGGTTTGCCGAACCACCACAAGTTCTCTAGATCCAACAGGGCAGACCGGGACTAAAGGCGCCGGAAGAAGGCGATCCGACGAGGGTCTGCTTGGTGGGGGTTTAGGGTTCGAGCGGTACAGATCTAGATGAGGACCGTTCATGAATGGCGTTAGTTGGCCGGATGGACGATTGGGAGCTCGAAGTACATTGAACACCACATGAGACCTCCATGGCGGTGCATGCTATAGCGCTCCTAATGGTGGTATGGGCCCAACAATCTGACGAGATCCCATTACCGATCTGTGTTTGCAACTTGTGCCCACAACATGTCTCACTTAAGCTTTTTCCCGTTCTGGAAATCGGCGACAAACTCGTCTTCTTCAGTGTCGTCAACGTGGAATCTGACTTAGAACGGTCAGAGCCAGAGCAACTGTTGCTACGTTCAGTGTTGGCAGATTTTTTAAGCATAAGGTAAGATGTCCGTCAACATATCGCAACATATGTACTATGACATTATGTGCGCAGAATTAGTCAAGTACAACCGCGTTCCCGTTTAGACAGAGAACATCAGCGCGCGTGAGTTTTACGCAACGGCTAAATAAGGCAATCTCTAGCTAGCATCAAGACACATCAGCAAGGCATGTAGGCGGTAACACCGACTTGCCAAACTTGCCAAAGACGGCAAGGGTTTGGATTTCCTAATCGGTATTAGAAACCGATTAGGCTACTCGAGTTGCTATAAAAGCAGGTGTTTTACCCCTCAGCAACTCGTCTGCTTTTACGTCCTTCCTATGCTAAATACTCAAAGCTCGTGACCGTGTAAGATTAGCGGATCAGAGGTTGTTTTATTTAGAAGGACATTGTCGATCAGAAACATCAACTCGCAAGGATTTGAGTGTTTGTGATTTGAAGGTATTTTTTCGTGATTGTAGTCTCACAAAGAAGATTGTCGAAGACAACGCAACCGAGCATAGGCTTGCTCGAAGGGTGGAATTTAGAGGATCTCAAAGACAGGGGGAGAGGCCCTTGGTCGAGGTTGTTCATGGTGAGATCTATAGTAGCTTAGGACAATAGCTTGTGTGATAGCTAGTTCATGCTTGAAGCTGTACTATTGACTACCAGATAGTGAAAACCTTTCCACTGGCAGAGTGCCCCCAGACGTAGGTGCGGAGTCACCAAACTGGGTAAACATATTGTGTGTCTTCTATTTATTCTTCTATTATTTACTTATACGTGATCAGACAAGTTGTCGAACAAATTGTTGAAAGAGATCACCACGGGTTTCAAAGATTGAAAATCATGCAGCGGACAATATGTAACCGTGGTGATCGATAAAAAACTTGATCTTAATGCTATTTGAACATGTTATGAACATTATTAAAATCTGATATTTACCTCTTGAAATCGACAAGAACACAAGCGTAGTGTCCTCTCTATCAAGTCCACACAAGCACACAACCGAAATGGTTTTTCTCTCTAATTTTTGCTAGAAAATTCAAAGGAAAACTTGAGCAATAATGGAGGTAGAGAGAGGAGAGATTTCGGCAAGGTGAGGGAGAGAGAGTGGGAGTTGGTTGCTGAAAAAATCAAAAGGATAAGTTAATAATAGATTATGAGATTTTTAATTTGAAATTAAATTGAATTTCAAAATAAAAATTGCATTATCCATCCTTTTAATCCTTCTTATTTGCATTTAACCCCTCTCTCAACTTAAACCCTAAATGGTCTTTAAGCCCACTTAACTAAAACCCAAATTAAACCCATTAACTTGAGTTCTAATTTCGGTTTAGTCAAAACGGCTTAATTTCCTCGAATTGATTTCTTCAACCGTCTGGTTAAAACCTTAGGCCAGAAAACTACCAAATCGTTCTCAAATCTCATCCATAATTATTGTCATGTATTGTGCTTAATGCGTGTGACCCTCTAGGCTCACGAATAATTGGCAGACTGGTAAAATTACCATTTTACCCTTTCCATCATAAGTGGCCTCTAGCAAGACATTATGATTATCCAATATTCGTGATTATCGATTATTCGACTTAACCTGTTATCGTACATGTCACTGTCCTTTTATCAAACCGATATCCAGATTGATCAATAGGCATAGAACGGTCATCCTAATTTATCAATCACTGTTTCTTGATATCTGAGATGACTGAAACTGATACTAAGGTATCACCTGCATGGCCATGCTATTTCTTCAGTCATACTCATCGAGTGGCCTAAACGGATATCTTTCTCATACCGAAGTATGAGTGATAAATCCCTCAGACGCCTTTCGAGTTCACTAGTGCAATAAATGCCAAAGCCAATCAAAGGCGTTATAGCTACCCTTTTACAGATAACGTTAGACTAGGTCAAACTTAGGTATTTGTTACATAGTGTACACAAAGACTCCTTGGTCGTAGGATATAATGACAAGTTACGATATGTGAGTATCTCATGACTGGATCTATGCAGCATACTCACAATCGGGTTGTCCGATATCATCGACCTGATGATATCTATGATATAACTCCGGCACATCTTTGCCATGATCAATAGAGCGTGATCACAAGGAGTTAGTCTCATACTGATCGCTTCAGAAGAAGCTTAGCTGATCAGGGACTCTATCGAATGCAACTCTTTCTGATCTATAGTTCTACTATAAGTGATTACACACATTATGACATAGATCAAATCACATTAGATATATTACTACAACACGTTAGTAATATTATGCCTTTTATTATGTAGAATAATGATGTCCGTTACAATATAGATTGAGGAATTATTTTGGACTAGGGCACAAACCTAACAATCTCCCACTTGCCCCTAGTTCCAACCTAAGTTCCAATCTACCCCCATAGACTTCACGTGCGCCTCATGCTTAGGTTGCGGTAAAGCCTTTGTCAGGGGATCAGCAACATTGTCATCAGTCGGTACATAAGCCATCTCCACATCACCGTTATCAATATACTCTCTGATAATGTGATACTTCCTCTGTATGTGTTTAGTTCTGTTGTGGAATCTAGGCTCTTGAGCTAATGCTATGGCCCCAGTGTTGTCACACAACAAGCTTACCGGATCAGATGCTCGCGGCATTACATCTAATCCAGTTAGAAAACTTCTAACCCATACGGCTTCCTTAGCTGCTTCTGCTGCAGCTATGTACTCAGCCTCTGTTGTAGAATCGGCAGTTGTGGCTTCCTTGAAGCTCTTCCAGCTGAATGCTCCGCCATTTAACACGAATACAAATCCTGCTTGTGATTTGAAATCATCAGGACCTGTCTGAAAGCTAGCATCAACATATCCTGTGACTGCTAGTTCTCCATCCTTCCCACCATACACTAGGAATGCGTCTTTAGTTCTCCTTAGATACTTTAGGATACTCTTGACAGCAGTCCAGTGCTCATGGCCTGGGTTAGATTGATATCTGCTGGTACAGCTTAACGCGAACGAGACGTCTGGTCTCGTGCAAATCATAGCATACATGATGGATCCCACAGCCGAAGCATATGGGATCTTACTCATTCTGCTTAGCTCATCAGGAGTCATAGGACTCTGTTGTTTGCTAAGCTTAATGCCATGTCGCATGGGGAAGTATCCCTTCTTAGAATCATGCATTGAGAATCTTCTCAACACCTTATCTATGTAAGTGCTCTGACTTAGGCCCAATATTCTCTTGGGTCGATCTCTGTAGATCTTGATTCCCAAAATGAAAGCAGCATCACCTAAGTCCTTCATCGAGAAGCATTTCCCTAACCAAGCTTTAACTTCAAGCAGGGTTGGGATGTCATTCCCGATGATCAGTATGTCATCGACATATAGCACTAGGAATACTATTTTACTCCCACTCGCTTTCTTATATACGCAAGGCTCACTTTCGTTTTTGATAAAACCGAATTCCCTTACGGCTTCATCAAAACGAATGTTCCAACTCCGTGAAGCTTGCTTTAATCCATAAATGGATCTAAGCAGCTTACAAATCTTTCCGGGATTCTCTGGATCAACAAAACCCTCGGGCTGTGTCATATACACATCCTCTTTTAAGTTCCCGTTAAGGAAGGCGGTTTTGACGTCCATCTGCCATATCTCATAGTCATAGTATGCTGCTATGGCTAGAATGATCCGGATAGATTTGACCATAGTCACAGGTGAAAAGGTCTCGTCATAATTGATACCTTCGATTTGGCGATAACCTTTCGCAACCAGTCTAGCTTTATGGGTCTAAGGTTTTCCATCCATGTCGGTCTTAATTTTATAGACCCATTTACAACCGATGGGTTTTATCCCAGGGGTTTGATCCACCAAGTTCCAGACTTGGTTATCTGACATGGATTTCATTTCCTCATTCATGGCGTTCTGCCATTTTTCGCAGTCTGGACTGGCCAAAGCTTGTCTGTAGGTTTCTGGATCATCCTGATCCACCAACATCAAGTCATTTCCTTCAGTGGCTAGGAAGCCATATCTGATAGGAGCTTGACGAGATCTCTCAGACCTTCTTGGACCATCTGGAATGGGTGTCGGGATTGTTTCTTGATCAATGACCTCTTCTGGCTCCTGTATTTCTACATTCGGCGTAGTGGGTTGCTCCGTATCTTCTTGAATTTCTTCAAGATGCACGGCACTCCCACTAGCTCTTTTGGAAATAAATTCCTTTTCCAAAAATACCCCTCCTCGAGCAACAAAAACTTTGTTCTCGCTGGGTTTGTAGAAATAGTACCCTCTTGTTTCTTTAGGGTACCCCACAAAGACACATTTTTCTGATTTGGGTTCGAGCTTATCGCCTAGCAAACGCTTGACGTAAGCTTCACATCCCCAAATCTTAAGGAAAGCTAATAAGGGTTTCTTCCCGTTCCATACTTCGTATGGAGTGCTTTCCACTGCCTTTGTAGGAGCCCGATTCAATATGAATGCGGCCGTTTCTAGGGCATAGCCCCGGAAGGAGATAGGAAGATCAGCCTGACTCATCATTGATCGAACCATGTCAAGCAAGGTCCGATTTCTCCGTTCGGATACACCATTCATCTAAGGTGTTCCAGGTGGAGTCAATTCAGAGATGATCCCACACTCCTTTAAATGACTGTGAAATTCTTGGTCTAAGTACTCACCGCCTCGGTCAGATCGAAGCGCCTTTATACTTTTACCAAGCTGGTTCTGTGCTTCGTTCTGGAACTCTTTGAACTTGTCAAAGGTTTCCGACTTATGTCTCATAAGATAAACATACCCACATCTACTGAAGTCATTAGTGAATGTAACGAAGTAGTGAAAACCTCTTCTGGCCTGAGTGCTCATGGGCCCACAAACATCGGAATGTATAAGGCCCAGTAAGTCACTCGCCCTTTCACCTAAACCGGCAAAAGGTGCTTTTGTCATTTTTCCCATAAGGCATGACTCGCATCTCTCAATTGAAGTGAATTCAAACGGACTTAGAAGCCCACACTTGTGAAGTGTTGAGATGCGTTTCTGGCCAATATGGCCTAAGCGGCAGTGCCATATCACAGTCTGGTTTAAATCATCGGATTTAACCCTTTTGTTACTGATATTATAAATCGAGCTAGTGTCAGTGTTTTGAATATTAAGAATATATAAACCACCAACTAATGAAGCATTGCAATAAAACATGTTTTTCTTGAAAATACTAAAAACTCCATTATCAATTGAAAAATGATATCCTTCCTTGTCAAGCAAGGAAATTGAAATAATATTTCTGCGAAACGCAGGTACACAATGAACATCACTTAAAAATAAAACTAGCCCACTGGGAAAACTGAGACTAATATCTCCTACAGCAGTTGTCGAGACTTGATTGCCATCGCCAACTCGTAGGTCCACCTCGCCCTTGCTCACTTCTCTTCTACTTCCCAGAGCCTGCACATTAACACAAATGTGAGATTCTGCACCGGTATCAAGTACCCAAGAATCTGAAGTAGATAAACTGAGATTGAGCTCAATAACAAATATACCTGATCCTGAAGACGTGGAAGCTCCACTCTTCTTAAGAAACAACTTGTGTTTCTTGCAATCCTTCTTCCAGTGCCCCAGTCTTTGGCAATAGAAGCAGACGGCATCCTTCTTAGGATTCTCAACAGCCTTTGGAGCTGCTGGACCCTTAGGTTGTCGAATCTTCCCTGCTAGGTGCATAGGAGCCTTACCCTTCCCCAGGTTGGCTTTCTTGAAGCTCACTTGCTTGTTGACCATAAGAACCTCCTTGGTTTTCCCCTTGAGATTCTTTTCAGCAGTCACAAGCATACCATGAAGCTCTGACACGGTTTTGTTCATGTCATGCATATTGTAATTTCCAATGAATTCACGATATACTTCTTGAAGTGAATGCAGCACAAAGTCTGCAGACATTTCCTTGTCCACGGGATGACCTAGCCTGGTCAAATGTTCCAAAAGACGTTTCATCTTAAGGACATGAGGACTGACAGGAGCTCCAGCCTTTAGCTTGCAAGACATCAGTTCAACGAAAGTGTCGTATCTTTCGACACGCGCTTTCTCTTTGAACATTTTCTCGATCTCAGCCATACAGGCTTTGGGATCGTCGGAAATGTCCAAGAACTGTTGCTGCAAGTCCGGCACCATGCTGCCCATCATGATGCACTGCACGTCAATCCGGTCGCTAAGGAATATCTGGTAGGTATCCCTTAGTGCCCTTGAGGCGTTCAGCGCTGGTTCAGTAGGTGCCTGTTCCTGGGTAAGGATATAATCCTTACGTTCATGCTTGAGAACGAGTCTCAAATTCCGGTCCCAATCGAGAAAGTTTACGCCGTTAAGCTTATCATTCTCGATTAGTGATCTAAGCGCGCTACCAGAGTGATTCGTGTTTTCCATATTATATCTACATAGTAAAAAACATTTAATTAGTATTAATTAAAATTGAAGTTGGAGATTTAATTATAAAACACTTTCTGATTCTAACTTTAGAATCTGAACCAGGATCCCATCATACTCTCAATTGAAGTGAACGGAGGCTCACTGCTCCAATTGAGTGCATTAAGGTAGGAGTAAATCCATCTACAAGACCATGTAGTTCCTGGCTAGGGTATGTACTTGTTAGTACGTGGCATACCCTATACTGATACCCTAGGTCAGCCCTAGCTGACAATCGTAGACGAGTCTACCAAGCTTGAACTATGGATAGAACTAATGTGACTACTACGCGGAGGCGCACGCACCCACACAGAACTACCCATCTCATCCAGACTTCTTCTCTATCAATGTTACGCGGAGGCGTACCGACATCCATAGGGTCAAAGCCCTTTTGAGTGCCCAAACTTGAATGGTATCACGCTTGACTTGTAATTATTTGCGTTTAAGTGAATTATAAGAGTCTGATTGTATATCGATACAATCTTAATCTGGAATCATCAATTGCAAATTCATGCAAAGATGATCCCTTAGCAGTTTACATGCAAGTCTGATTAAATTCCGATTTTAATCTTTGCATGTGGGTGATAGCAAATCATACATAAAATTGTATATTTAAACTATCATACATTCATACATTCAAATATACAAATGTAACAATAAAATATGCATAGCTAAGCCCATCTAAATGTCCTAAGAATCTAGCAAAACCGATCCTAAAGACAAGGTCTTCAAGATCCAAACTTGCTCCATTCTTTTGAACTCCCACTGGCTTCGAGCCTCCTCTTGACTTGATTCTTGTGTCGGTCTTCGTGATTACATATTAAAATAAATTAAATAAAATACAAATCACGACACGCAGGCCGTATTTACTACAACCCAAAATTAAGCAACACGCAGGTTGCAAAACTGAAATTAAAATGCAAATCTAATGGGCTTAGCTAGCATCATGTGGAAAACATCATGTTATCAAATATCATGTTATCAATCAACATGCTGATCAAACAAATAATTTTTCCAAATTTTATCTTTCTTAAGTGTGGAAAATTCCGGTTTATCGAAACCGGACGGTTTAATCAATTAATTGAATTTTGGACCGGTTCTCGCTGGTTTATCGAAACCGAACCAAATCTGAAAATTAAATTTTATTAGGGTTTCCAAATATCCTTGCGAACCAACCGGTTCGCTCGAATCTGGTCGAGCCGAACCGGCTCAACCAAAGGTCGCCCGCGGAGGCAACCACAGTGGCCCGTGAGGGCTGCCGAGGTCGCCCGCGGGGCTGACCGTGGTCGGCCACGGGAACGACCATGGTAGCCCGCGAGGGCAGCCATGGTCGCCCCTAGGGCAGACCCTGGTCGCCCGCGAGGCAACCATGGTTGCCCTCACGGGCTGCCATGGTCGCCCGCAAGGGCAGACCGTGTCGCCCGCGGCAGCGACCATGGTCGCCCGTAGGCGACCTCGTCGGCCCATGGTGCTGACCATGGTCTGCCCTAGGGCATTCCATGGTCCACCACGGGACTCGACCTGGTCGGCCATGGCTAACCCCGAAAAACCCAAAAAATAATTAATTTTCGAATTTCCAAAATTAATCAAATCTGAAAATTTTTTTGATTTACATGCATGCTAATGATGAAGAACACATATAAACAGAAAAAAAAAATCAGATTTAAACATATACAAATAAACATAATAACCATCCTCTGATACCATTGAAAGAGATCACCACGGGTTCCAAAGATTGAAAATCATGCAGCGGACAATATGTAACCGTGGTGATCGATAAAAAACTTGATCTTAATGCTATTTGAACATGTTATGAACATTATTAAAATATGATATTTACCTCTTGAAATCGACAAGAACACAAGCGTAGTGTCCTCTCTATCAAGTCCACACAAGCACACAACCGAAATGGTTTTTCTCTCTAATTTTTGCTAGAAAATTCAAAGGAAAACTTGAGCAATAATGGAGGTAGAGAGAGGAGAGATTTCGGCAAGGTGAGGGAGAGAGAGTGGGAGTTGGTTGCTGAAAAAATCAAAAGGATAAGTTAATAATAGATTATGTGATTTTTAATTTGAAATTAAATTGAATTTCAAAATAAAAATTCAATTATCCATCCTTTTAATCCTTCTTATTTGCATTTAACCCCTCTCTCAACTTAAACCCTAAATGGGCTTTAAGCCCATTTAACTAAAACCCAAATTAAACCCATTAACTTGAGTTCTAATTTCGATTTAGTCAAAACGGCTTAATTTCCTCGAATTGATTTCTTCAACCGTCTGGTTAAAACCTTAGGCCAGAAAACTACCGAATCGTTCTCAAATCTCATCCCTAATTATTGTCATGTATTGTGCTTAATGCGTGTGACCCTCTAGGCTTACGAATAATTGGCAGACTGGTAAAATTACCATTTTACCCTTTCCATCATTAGTGGCCTCTAGCAAGACATTATGATTATCCAATATTCGTGATTATCGATTATTCGACTTAACCTGTTATCGTACATATCACTGTCCTTTTATCAAACCGATATCCAGATTGATCAATAGGCATAGAACGGTCATCCTAATTTATCAATCACTGTTTCTTGATATCTGAGATGACTGAAAACTGATACTAAGGTATCACCTGCATGGCCATGCTATTTCTTCAGTCATACTCATCAAGTGGCCTAAACGGATATCTTTCTCATAACGAAGTATGAGTGATAAATCCCTCAGACGCCTTTCGAGTTCACTAGTGCAATAAATGCCAAAGCCAATCGAAGCCGTTATAGCTACCCTTTTACAGATAACGTTAGACTAGGTCAAACTTAGGTATTTGTTACATAGTGTACACAAAGACTCCTTGGTCTTAGGATATAATGACAAGTTACGATATGTGAGTATCTCATGACTGGATCTATGCAGCATACTTACAATCGGGTTGTCCGATATCATCGACCTGATGATATCTATGATATAACTCCGGCACATCTTTGCCATGATCAGTAGAGCGTGATCACAAGGAGTTAGTCTCATACTGATCGCTTCAGAAGAAGCTTAGCTGATCAGGGACTCTATCGATTGCAACTCTTTCTGATCTATAGTTCTACTATAAGTGATTACACACATTATGACAGAGATCAAATCACATTAGATATATTACTACAACACGTTAGTAATATTATGCCTTTTATTATGTAGAATAATGATGTCCGTTACAATATAGATTGAGGAATTATTTTGGACTAGGGCACAAACCTAACAATTGTCACAACATTGTGTTCGACATCTTGTCCCTGCAACAACTCAGAATTTCAGCAACGGTCGAGCATCGGAGCTGCGGTCACCATTGAATATTGTGTCTTCCATGCCGAGTGTTATGGGCCCGAAAGGACGTCGTACCGACGCATTTCGCCCATAACTTAGTGGTTTATTGCTTTCTGTTATACTTGATTTGGATGATTATTGAGAACTTGTGATGCTGCGAGAATTTCGGGGCTCTTTAGTGTAGGTGCGGGAATTAGGAGTTTTAAAGAGGGTCGAAAAGGAGGTAGCTTGGACTCCAAGCTTTGGGAAAAGAGCATATCCGGTCCAACATCCAGACCGGATAGCCCACCGGATTCACAGCCCTGAGATCCTATCCGGTCACACATCCGGACCTAATAGTCCACCGGATACAGCCCAACTGTCGAGACATCCGCTCCGTTATCCGGTTCGGATAACTATCTAGATAGGCTCCTTTTTCAGGCCATACAAAAGAGTTTGGAGGTCGATTTTTGAAGGGGTTGATCATATTTTGCAATCTTGTGGAGGAGACACACATAGAGTTGGAGGGAGATTGTGAGAGCTCGAACTTTTAGTTGGAGAGCACTTGGAAGGAGCATTAATTCGAGGGAGCAAGCATGGAGAAGAAGATCTTCACCATTTCCTAAGCTTTCTTCTACTTTTTCAATTTCCTTAGTTGCTTTTCATATATGGATTGTAGTTTTGTATTAGGTTTCATGAGATTCACTTTAGACTCCGTGGCTAGGGAGTACTTCATTGGCTATGGAGGCTAATTTGTGTAAAACACTTTGAATCCATTAATTTTGAGGTATTAGTTCTAGGAGATTTGGTGTGTTCATGTAGATTGCTTGAGCTTGATTGTTATTGTCTATGGTTGATTGTATGGGATAGAGATATTCTATGTTAAAAACCTAAGATCATTGACCTTAGTCGATTCATAGAGTCTCGAGAGAGCAGTTGAGTTGATGGACCTAGGTAATCCCGGGGATAGAGGTTTGGAATCTGGAATCCCCAAATGTTGAGTGAGGTATGAGTGCTAAGTATTTTGATGTGGATTGGGCGAATGCATGTGCTTAATGTGAACTTTCCATGAATTAGCTACTCCTGAGCGAGTACATAGGTTAAGGACCGATTTCGAGAGGTAGGGCTTGCTCAAACTATCATCCCTCACAAGTAGGGACTTGTAGTTTACAAGTGTGAACCTTCAAGTGGTGAAAATTGAACTTGATCTCGAGAGAGTAAAGAGCGATAGAGCACTAGACTAGATTCAATGTCGAGAGACGAATCTAGTTTCTTAAGACATAAACTCACCATCACCACACTTAGATGTGTACTTCACCACACGACCGTGTGCTTATTTGATACATTGAGTTAGGATCGAACTCGAGAGAGTAGTGAACATCTCATGTTAGGGTGATTTCAAAGTCAGGAGACGAAGTTGACCCGATACGGTTGACTATCTTCACATTTAAATTTGCTAGAACGGTTGCCTCAAATGTTGATTTCATTAGTACCTTGCATGAATTAGCTTCCTAAGCCCCTTTGTCACTTGAAAAACAAATAGTGTTAAATAACTTGCTAGTGAAGTAATTGATAAAACACTAAAACACCTTTACATTAGCTTTGCACTCATAGTTCCTTACATTTCAAAACACATAATCACATGACAAACAAGACCGATCACTTTGTTAGCCCCTGTGGAAAATGACTAGGGTTTCATTACTTACTCTATATTACTGAGAGGGATTCCCATGGGTTCCAAACAATAATTTCATGCAGCGAAGTGTAATTGAGCCATGGGAATCAAATGCAAACACGAATCTTAACGAAAAATTCAGCATGTTATAAACTTATACAATCTGAAAATTTTACCTTGTTCATCGATTAAAAACACAAAGTAGTGTTTCTCTATTGAGTCCACACAAGCACAACAACCACGGTCGGTTTTCTCTCACACACTTGCTAATGGATGTAAGAAGAATTGAGCAAGAGGCTATGGAGGAATGATCGAGGGAAGGTCGGCCAAGAGAGAGGGAATTAGGGAGAGAGTGCCGAAAATATTAGCTAAAAGGGGCAACAAAATATTGTGTAATTATCACAAAAAATCTGATTTTAAATTTTAAATAAATAATTACACAACTTACCCCTTTAAACTTATAATTGCACTCTTGCCCCATTCATGAATTAAAACCCTAAATGGGCTTCAAGCCCATTTAACCAAATCTAAATTAAAACCCATATAATTGAGTTCCAATTATGGTTTAGCTAAACCGGTCAAATTTCCCCAACTCGATTTCTTCAACCGTCTGGTTAAAATCCTAGGCCAGAAATCAACCGAATCGTTTTCAATTTGACTAAACTGAAAACCGGATTCTCCCAATTTCCATCCATGCTTATTTGTCACGTATTGTACTTAATGCGTGTGACCCTCTAGGCTCACGACCCGTTGGCAGACTGGTAAAATTACTATTTTACTCTTTCCATCATAAGTGGTCTCTAGCAAGACATTATGATTACCCAACGTTCGTGATTATCGATTATTCGACTTAACTTGTTATCGTACATGTCACTGTCCTTTTATCAAACCGATATCCAGTTTGATCAATAGGTAAAGAATCGTCATCCTAATTTATCAATCACTATTTCTTGATGTCTGAGATGACTGAAAACTGATACTAAGGTATCACCTGTACGGCCGTGCTGTTCCTTCAGTCATACTCATCAAGTGGCCTAAACGGATATCTTTCTCATACCGGACGTCTTTCGAGTTCACTAATGTAATTCATAACCAAGCCAATCACATCCGTCATGGCAACCCTTTTACAGGTAACGTTAGACTAGGTCAAACTTAGAGATTCATTACACAGTGCACACAAAGACTCCTTGGTCTTAGGATATAATGACAAGCTACGATCTGTGAGTATCTCATGACAGTATCTATGTTGCATACTCACAATCAGGTTGTCTGATATCATCGACCTGATGATATCTATAATATAACTCTGTCACGTACTTTGCCATGCTCAGTAGAGCGTGATCACAAGGAGTTGGTCTCATACTGATCGCTTCTGAAGAAGCTTAGCTGATCAGGGACTTATCGAATGCAATTCTTTCTGATCTACAGTTCTACTATTAGTGGTTACACACATAATGACATAGATCAAATTACATTCGATATATTACTACAATACATTAGTAATATATGCCGATTTGTTTATTCGGAAAGATGATAAAACATTGCATTTGTAGATCACTTTTATATTGGACTGGGGCATAACTCTAACAATTACTTGTGTTGATTCGTGTCGCTCGCGCGACGCCTTTCGGCTCTATAAGTTGGCGCCGTTGCCGGGGACTAATCGGCATTGGCTGTGTTTGCTAGTGTGGTGTTGTTTTTAGGAAAATTGATACTTGTTGGTTTGTTTGTAGGTACCATTAATAGTGCATGACACGAGCAAAGGGACACATTGAGTTCGACTATATTTCGGAAATTGAAGCGCTTTGTCGTAGAAATAACACATTGAGAAGAAGGGTTTTGGAGGAAGAAAGTATGTCACAAATCCCCGGGGCACGGGAGTAATACATCGCAAGGAGGACGAAATGATGCTTAAGAGGAGCAAGTCCGCGAGGAAGTATACATGCGAGGAGAACATGACGATTTTGGGGATGAGCGAGAGGACGGATGGAACTCACCTCGCCGTTATCCACCGCAACGTGAGGAATAAAGACAACATCAATGTCCTCATCTTCCACGATACGGGGACGAGAAGAACACCATTACCGGATGCACAACTTCAAGCTCTGGCCTATGATGTTGAGCATTCTCCAAACCAACCTTCAATTTAAGTGGGCCGGTGACGAGGCGTATAGCCATCTTCGAATGTTTGACCAAGTGGTCGAGACGACCGCGGGGGGTATCCGGTAGAAGTTGTGAAGTGCATGTTATTCCCCTTTTTGTTGGGAGGATCCGCGAAAGAATGGTACATGGCTTTGGATCCTAGAGACAAACATGATTGGGCGGAACTTGAGAGACTCTTCTTAGCGAAATATGTTCTACCGAGGAGAAGTGCGGAATTGAGAAAAGACATCTATAATTACGTGCAATGGAATGGAGAGACTTTGGGCGAAACTTGGGAACGGTTCAAATCTATGCTACGAAGATGTCCTGACCACCAAATAAACGATGTGGTCTTAAATGAGCTATTTTTCGGAGAGCTATCTCAAGCATCTCAAACGGCGGTTAACGCTGCAGGAAGAGGAGTATTGCTCTCTTTCCCGCCGGATCAAGTGTACGACATTGTGGAGAAGTGTGCATTGAATAGTTACCAATGGAATGACAACAAGGGAAGGGACCCGAGGCAAGGGGCTTCATTGACCGTGGGCAAAGAGGAACAAGAAACCATGAGGAGTCTAGCAGAGAAGATGAACTCATTGCTAAAATTGATGCAAGGCGACCAAAGTCAAGGATCAGGAACGCAAGTGGAAGTCCAACGGATGGATTATGACAACAATAAAAGCCATTACAACAATAACCAAGGCGGATTTGGAGGTGGCTCGAACCAACGACATAACGGGGGAGCTAGCGGCGGTTTCGGTGTCGAACCAAGATATACAAGAGGTAACACCGTCATATTGTTTGAGTCATGGTGATGGACCGGGAATTTTTGAAGGATGTCTTAGGGGAGCAAGATGGTGAGATAGTTGGGGAACAAGATGTAGATGTGTGTGCTTTGGGAGTCGAGGGGAAGAAGGAATGGTATAGATTTGTTGAGCCATTATTTGAGGGAGCAAGAAAAGTGCCTCATGTGAAACCCTCGCTTGAAGAAGCCCCAAAGGTGGACTTGAAGCCACTTCTTTCACACCTTAAACACATGTTTTTGGGTCCAGAGTCCACCCTCCCCATGATTATCTCGTCGGCCTTGTCCGAGGACCAAGAGAATCGGTTGATGGAGGTGCTCCAAGATTACAAAGGAGCGTTGGGATGGAAGATAACGGACATAAAAGGCATCAAACCGTCATATTGTACTCACAAGATCATCGTTGAAAAGGAGTGCCATGGTTCGGTGGAGCATCAACGAAGACTTAATCCCGCTATGAAGGAAGTTGTCAAGAAAGAAATTATCAAGTGGTTGGATGCGGGAGTGATATTCCATATCTCGGATAGCAAGCGGGTGAGTCTGGTGCATTGCGTGCCAAAGAAAGGAGGACTTACCGTAGTTCCAAACGCAAAGAATGAGTTGATTCTGCAACGGACCGTGACGGGGTGGAGGATTTGCATGGACTATAGGAAGTTGAACGACGCCACCAAGAAGGATCACTTCCCTCTACCTTTTATCAACCAAATGCTTGATCGTTTGGACGGTAACGAATTATATTGCTTCCTCGATGGATATAGTGGCTACAACCAAATACATATTGTCGTAGAGGATCAAGAGAAAACCACCTTTACATGCCCTTATGGGACGTTCGCATTCAAGAGGATGCCGTTCGGGTTGTGCAACGCACCCGCAATGTGGAGTTTGAGTTCTCAAAGAAGTGTCAAGAAGCATTTGACGAGCTAAGGTCGAGACTAGTCAAAGCACCGATGGTTATAGCCCTGGATTGGGAAAGACCCTTTGAGATCATGTGTGATACAAGTGACTATGCCTTAGGCGCGGTCCTAAGACAAAAGCATGACAACACTTTCCGAATAATATATTATGCTAGCCAAACCTTAAAGGAATTTTTGGTCATTGTGTTTGCCTTCGAGAAGTTTAGGCCTTATGTGGTTGGAGCTAAGACGATGGTCTAAACCGATCACTCGGCACTCCGATATCTTATGGCTAAGAAGAAGGTGAAAGCGAGATTGATTCGATGGGTGTTGTTGCTCCAAGAATTTGAATTGGTCGCGTTCTACCTTTTCGCGGAGGCTCTGGCTTGATGCGGCAAACAATTTGAGGACCACACTTTCCTCGCCAGAACCTAATGTTATCCCGAGGGTCGTCGGTAATTTTGAGAGGCGACTAGCGAGGAAGAACAAATATACAAGTTTTAGAGCCCATATTGGCTGAAATCGAGACACACCGTCCATCTTTCTCTAATTTTTTCATTAAAGAATTTGTATTTGTATTTATTTCAAAAATTATTGATTAATAGTATTGATTTTCATTTAGGATTTTCTCTTAGTTTATGTGTAGATCTGTATTGTGTAAGGATGTGTTTTTGAAGAATTAAGATCATGTTCTGTGATTGGTTGCTTGGAAAAAATTGGGGGAAATGGTAGAAACTGAGAAACTAAAACTCACGTGGTAGGTTTTTTCTTTCTGATCCCTACACTACCCAACCCAACCCAAAGCCCACCTACAAATCCCACCCAAACCTATACATGAAACTATAACCCAACTCCTAAATCTACCATACCCCAACACCCACCCCATGGGACATGACGTAGCAGGGCAAAAGGTTTGTTAAAATAAGTTTTGTAGTTACGACGTTTATTGATGATTGGCTTATTTTAAGGAACAAGGAATGATGTCATAAAGAATGTCGAAACATCGTGTACAGCATCTTTGGATGACATCTTGGTCGACATCTCGGCTGACATCCCGTTCGACGTAAATCAGGAAAAATTATGTTCTTCATAAAGTACGACTACAATCAGGATTGTGAAAGTTCCACCGCGTCTCCGATTTTGGAAAGAAGAAAGACGGTGACAAAGAGGAAACCCATTAGGGTTAGTACTCATACTCGATTGTTATAAAAGCTCAGGCTACCCCCTTAGCAATTGTGTGGTCTTTTATTGTTTCCTAGCAAT
Organism: Geranium rotundifolium; assembly: GCA_963920655.1. Lineage (NCBI taxonomy): Eukaryota > Viridiplantae > Streptophyta > Magnoliopsida > Geraniales > Geraniaceae > Geranium > Geranium rotundifolium. The sequence goes on along the minus strand of OY987315.1, from coordinate 8,139,790 downwards.
ATTATACAGAGCTCTTAGACATGAAGGTTTGCGAGTTGAGAGGTTGTATATTGTGCTGAGGATATTGTGTATCACATTAATTGAGAGTAATGTGATTGAGGGTTTACTGATCGCGTGAGTGAAGACTGCACGCAACTAAAACGTTCAACGACAACTTGAGCTGAAAGAGCAAGGCGATTGCTTGAAGAGTGGAATCAAGATGGCGTCTTGGATTCAGGGGGATAACCTGAGATAGGTTTGCACTTGTAATACTAGCATAAAGTATAGATCTTGTGATGATCATAGGTACTTGTATGTTTTGACGTATTACCACATAGTGAAACCTTTCCACTGGCAGAGAGCTCCTAGACGCAGATGATGTTGCACCGAACTGGGTAAACAATCTGGTGTGTCATTGTTTATTACGTTTGATATTTACTGTCCGTCTTTATATACGCAAGTTGTTATACACTGTGTTATAACATTATACGTAACATTGTGTGTGACATCTTACATAACTATCTGATCAAAATTTCAATTGGTATCAGAGGATGCACCAACAGCTTTAGGTGAGTTCCTAGTAAAAAAATTCTGATCATCAAGATGGACAATACCAGAGAAGGAGGATCTATTAACCGACCACCGATTCTAGATGGAAGTAACTATGGCTATTGGAAGGCCCGCATGTGTGCCTTCATGAAGTCTCTTGACAATAAAACATGGAAGGTTGTAATCAATGGTTGGAATGCCCCACAACTCAGTGATAGTGATGGTAACCCATCGGCCCGAAACCAGAAAAAGACTGGACTGATAATGTAGACGAAGAATCACTGGGAAACTCTCGAGCCTTGAATGCAATCTTTAATGGTGTTGACAAAAACGTATTCAGACTAATCAACACATGCACAACTGTCAAATTTGCATGGGATATCCTGGTTGTTGCATATGAAGGAACAACCAAGGTTCGAGAACAGAAGCTGCAATACTTGACAACGAACTTCGAAGCTCTTGTCATGAAAGAGGATGAATCAATCGCTGAATTCAACGTTCGAATTCGAGATCTAGCCAATGAATCCTATTCTCTTGGCGAACCTATGTCTGATGAATAACTAGTCAGAAAAACCCTGCGTGCTCTTAGCCCTAGATTTAAAATGAAAATCACCATAATTGAGGAAGTTCATGACGTCAAGATCCCAAAATTTGATGAATTGATGGATCTCTAATGACCTATGAGTTATCTCTATCCAATGTCAACAAAAAGAATAAAGGAGTTCCTTTCAAAAGTTCAACACACAAGCAACCAGAATCTGAGGATTCTGATTCTGACGTAGACATCGACTCCACAATTGCCCTTCTCACAAAGAATTACTATAAAGTCATGAGAAGATTCAGTCGAATGGGCGGAAGGAATGGTACAATAGATGCCAGAAACAAAGCTACACAGAAAGCTCAGACATGAGGAAATCTTGACAAAATTAACAGAAGCGGAGAAGAAAAGAGTAAAAAAAAGGACCTCAGTGTCATGAATGTGAGGGATTCGGTCACCTTCGCATAGAATGTCCAAAGTTACTCAAAAGACAAAAACGAGGATAAAATGCTACCTTGTTAGATGAGGATAACGAGGATAGTGGTTCTGAGGAGGTAAGCAATTTTGTTGCATTCACTACTACCACTTCTTTGTGCAACATTGATAACTCAGTTGATATCAATGATTATCTTCATCATCCAACTCCCAACGATAATTGGACTAAGGAGCAACTGATCGAGGCATATAAGAGCTTATATACTAGATGGGTCTAGGAAACTCTGATCCTTGACCAACAAGCAGAACGGATCATCACTCTTACCAATGACAAGTCTAGATTACTAGAGACAATTGTTGAGCTAAAACGAGAAGTTACCAGACTTAATGGAGAAATTGGTCTTATAATGAAATCAGTAAAGATGATGAATCCCAGCACAGAAAGCCTTAACAAGATCCTATCAGTAGAGAAGCAGTCCAAAGATATGACAGGACTAGGGTACACACATAATACCTCCTCATCGGCACTCGCAAAGTTTGTCCCACAACAAGCCGTGGCTGACAAGAAACTACTAGATGACGCGACACATCCTACAAGGAAACCTACGACAAATGTCGTGACATCTCCTACAACATGTTCTTGTCAATCAACTATCAAAAGACATCCTCCATGCAGACATCGATCTTCCAGAACTCCAACTTATCAATATCAGTGGATATGTCATTACTCTGGACAAAGGGGTCACATCAGTCCATTTTGCTTTCGACTACATAGGAAGAAGCAAGCTCAATTACCTCAAAATCAAAGTAGGTATCAAGGTCGTCTCTCGAATCCTCAGAAAACATCCCGCCTTGAATGGAGACCAAAGAATCTAGTCTATCGAGATAATGTTGCATACACCTCTTTGAGTGCTTCAACCAACAAGGATTGGTATCTTGATAGTGGATGTTCTCGACACATGACAGATACTCCTGAGTTTCTATCCAAACTCAAACTATATACAAACTGATATGTTACTTTTGGAGATGGGATTCGAGCTTGAATCATTGGAAAAGGACTACTCAAGCATCCAGGAGCTTCTTGCCTAACTGAAGCATTACTTGTAGAAGGACTCAAGGCAAATTTAATTAGCATCAGCTAGATTTGTGATTTAGGCTCAGAAGTTAAATTTACGAAAGAAGCTTGTATAGTAAAGAATATCAATCAAGTTACTATCTTATAAGTAGTCCGCTCAATGGATAATTGCTACATCTGGTCGCCTGTTTCTAACATCCAAGGGGAGAAGTGTCTTGTCTCCAAAGTAGAGGAAACCAAACTATGACATAGAAAGCTTGGACATCTAAACCTTAGGAGCATGCAGAAGGCAATCTCAGAGCAGGCCATTACTAGAATCCCAAACCTAAAAATTGTAGAAGGAAAGATCTGCAGAGAATGTCAGATTGGAAAGCAAATAAAGATGTCACACAAGAAGCTACAGCACATCACCACCTCACGAGTACTTGAACTAATACACGTTGACCTCATGGGACCGATGCAAGTCGAAAGCCTTGGAGGAAAATGCTACGTGTTTGTATACGTGGACGACTATTCAAGGTACACATATGTTGATTTCCCTCGTGAAAAATCTGACACATTTTCAATCTTCAAGACTCTATGCATCCATGTCCAACGAGTAAGATTGGCAAAATTATTCGTCTCCGCAGTGATCAAGGTCGAGAGTTCGAAAAGTGTTGTTACGATTAGTGTTGACATATTTTTTAGCGCAAGGTCAAGATATCAGCCAACATGTTGCAACACATTTGGTGTGACATACCGCGCGCAGGATCAGGAAAGTTTTCGATCTTTCCTGTTTGATTTTCAGAAACCTGGGAAAAAGCGAAAACGAGTTAATACAAGATCAGGCAATGTCCAGCTGGTAGAATACACGTCAACAAGGCCAATTAAGGTAACAATGCCAACTTGTCAACTTGCCAATAATGCAAGGTGGCAAAGGGATTCCTATTTGGAATTGTATTGCCTATTTGGAGTTGAAGACCAATTAGGCATGTAGAATTGCTATAAAAGCATGTGCTACCCCCATAGCAATACACACCTTCTCTGTGCTTAATTTCAGAGTTCTTAACCGTGCAAGGCTGGCGGATTGAGAAGCTGATTTAGAAGAACAGTGTCGATCACATAACATCAACTCGAGAAGATTTGAGTGTTTGTGATTTGTAGGTATTTGTTCGTGATTGAAGACTCGCGAAGAATAAATTGTCGAAGACAATTACGCCGAGCATAGGCTTGCTCGAAGGGTGGAATTGAGAGGATCTCAAAGATAGGGGGAGAGGCCCTTGGTCGAGGTTGTTCACGATGAGATCGCTAGTAGCTTAGGACAATAGCTTGTGTGATAGCTAGTTGATACATGAAGTTGTATTATTGAATACCAAATAGTGATAACAGAAAGAACAGGTTTATTCTGATTCTGATAATAAAATTGATGACATTATTGCAATGCTGGCCAAGAACTATAGCAGAGTCATAAAAAGATTCAACCAGCAGGCTGGGAAGAATGTCTCTCAAGATGTCACATACAACCTTCAGCAAAGGTTTTAGAAGGATAAGAATGCTTACAAATATGGCAGAAGTGATGAACGTATGGGGAAAAGCAAATGCAGTCAGTGTCATGAGTGTGAAGGCTATGGGCATATTCAGAAGGAGGGTCCCAACTTCCAAAAGAAGTAGAAGAATGGATTCAATGCCAATATAACCGATGAGAAAGAAGGACACAACAATTATGAACAGATAAGCAATCTCGTTGCACTTATAGCCCCCTCTTCGTATAATATCGGTCATATCAACAAAACTGTTGAACACCTGAAGAAATATGAGTCTGACGATGAACTGTCTGATCATACTTTGAACAAAGCTTATAATGAGTTATATGTCAGAGTCTCAGGTCCTTGAGAAGCAGAATGCTCTCATTCTCTCTCTTACTGAAGACAAAACAAGACTCATTGAAACCGTTGTGGATCTCAAGCGAGAATCACCCGTTTGAATGGGGAACTAGAGCACATGACTAAGTCTGTTAAGATGATGAACTCTAACACCAATACTCTGGACGAGATCCTATCCATTGGAAAACCAGCCAAGAACAAAAAGGGACTAAGTTACACTCACTAGACTTCAACGTCTCAGACTGTTTTTGTTCCTCAACAGGCTATGAACCAGATGTCTATCAAGATGTCGCAGGCATCCAGCATTAATCAAGTTTAGAGACATTGTCAACAACATCTTTCTGACTCCCCCAACAGACCACGATGGGTCTGTCATTACTGCGGACAAAAGGGCCACATACGACCGTTTTGCTATCACCTTTACAGGAGGAAACACACTCGACATCAACCATCACATGAGCGTGTCCCAACTCACCGAAAGGTCACACCTCAGAAAGAATGGCGAGTAAAAGAAGGTCGAAAATCCTCTCCTCAGAAAGAATGGCGAGTGAAAGAGGTAAACTATCGGTCTAACATTGCATATACTTCTCTAAAAGTTTCTACCAGCAACGATTGGTACTTTGATAGTGGTTGTTCTCGTCATATGATTGGTGATCGTGCCTTCTTAAATAACTTAAGACCACATGCGAATTGTTATGTTACTTTTGGTGATCGAGTGAAAGCTAATATTATGGGTAAGGGCCAGTTCAACCACCCTGGGATACCATGCATAACCGAGACCTTGTTGGTAGAAGTTCTTACAGCAAACCTTATCAGCATCAGCCAACTATGTGATCTAGATCTATGTGTCAACTTTCCCCATGACAAGTGTGTGGTATTGAACGAGAACCAGGATGAGCTCATGAAGGGAATTAGATTTCAAGACAATTACATGTGGTCTCCAGCCTCAGCTCCTTTGTCAACCAAATGCTTCCTAACCAAGGCTGACAAGACCAAGTTTCTGCACCAAAATAGTAGAGGGCAAACTTCGTGTTTTCACACTCTTTAAAAAATTGGGCCGGTTCTCTCCATTAGACCAGGGGTAATTTCGGTATTTTGAGAATTTTAGGGGTAAATTGTCCAAAATGAAAGTCAGGTATGGAAAAAAGAGAAAAAAAAGTTAGGGTATGAAAATGTCAAAAGTGTATATTCAGGTGCACAAAAGTGTCGCTTTCCCTACATAAAATTGTCTCTGAAAAGGTAGTTTCGGTGTCCCTTCTCTGAAGAGTGTTGAAGGAAGAATATGTGGAGAATGACAGGTTGATAAACAAGTCAAGAAGTCGCACAAGATGGTGCAACATATTACCACATCGCAAGTACAAGAGCTCATACACATAGATTTTATAAGATCAATATAGGTCGAAAGCCTTGAAGACCTATGCCATAAAGTCTAGAAGGAAAAAGGAAGAAGCATTGGCTAAAGTGGTCAGACTCGGGAGTGACCATAGAAGAGAATTTGAAAATATAAGTTTTGCCAATTTTTGTGATGCTAAAGGAATAGCTCACGAGTTCTCTACTCCCATCACGGCGCAAAAGAATGGGATTGTGGAAAGGAAGAATTAGACTCTTCAAGAAATGGCTAGAACGATAATTTTGGCCAAAGACTATTCTCTTCACATGGATTTCCATATTCATAATGGAGTGACTATGCGTCCAGATTATGAAATATAGAGGGGGAGAAAGCCAAATGTCAAGAACTCTCATGTCATTGACTTTGTAGGTGTTCCTAGTACTACAAATGTCAAGATAGATGATGGCGACAACAAGCATAACATTGCTCTTGATCTGATTCATGAGCAAATCGGTGATATTAATAAAGATGTAGCCATCAGACTTCTTCTTGGTATTGCTAATCATCTCCACTACAAAATTTTCCAGATGGAGGTGAAGAGTTTCTTTCTCAATGGGTACTTGAATGAGGAAGTTTATGTTGCTCAAACAAAAAGGTTCTCTAGATCCCAACTCGTTTCATCATGTCTATAAGCTTAAAAAAGCTCTCTATGATCGTAAACAAGCACCTCAGGCATGGTATGATCATCTAACCCAGTTCCTAGTTCAAAATGGCTATACTCGAGGGGGAGTTGATGAAACTCTATTCGCAAAGAAGGAAGGCAGTAACCTCATGATTGCCCAAATCTACATCGATGACTTTATGTTTGAAGGGATGTCAGACAAGATGGTAGAACGGTTTGTTCAAGATGTGCAGTCTGAGTTCGAAATGAGCATGGTTGGTAAGCTAAACTATTTTCTAGGGTTCCAGATCAAGTAGATGAAGGATGTCATTTTTATCTCTCAAAGAAAGTATGCCAAAAATATTGTAAAGAAGTTTGGACTGAAAAAATGCATCCCACAAACAAACCCCTATTGCAACTCATTCTAGGATCACCAAGAATGATCTAGGTGAACTTGTTGATCAGAGCCTTTATAGAAGCATCATCGGAAGCCTCATATACCTCGCTGCTAGTCGTCCAGATATTGCATTTACAGTTGGTATGTGTGCTCGTTGTCAAGCTGATCCCAAAACAAGCATCGTCAGATCAACAGCCGAGTTATAATACATAGTAGAAGGAAGCAGTTGTACTCAGCTTTTTTGGATGAAACATATGCTCGATGAGTATGATGTCAAGCAAGAGGTCATGACACTGTTCTCCAACAACATTAGCGCCATCAATTTCTCAAAGAGTCCGGTTCAACATAGCAGGACCAAGCATATTGAAGTTAGACATCACTTTATCCGATACTTGGTGGAAGAAAAGAAGATCAAACTGGAGTATATTCACACCGGAAAGCAGCTAGCTGATATTGTTACAAAAACCATGAATGCAAACAGGTTTGAGAGTCTTAAGTCATTCATTGGATTATGTATTATGGTTCAATAATCCTTAAGTAATAGAGAGGAGCTTGGTGATTCAGTTGCTCCTCTCTAGACCAAGAAGACATCTAAATCGAATCTGGGCCTGGTTCAAAACAAGGTGCATGTGAAGATAAAATTACTATGGAAAAATTTTCAGCTCTTCTATCATGCCACAACCGTTTTGGCTCCCAATAAAGTTGTTTTCGGTGAAGAAAATTCACTCTCTCTTGATAATGGCTGACACCAGAAGTGGATTAAAGATTGTAGGATCAGCTTGTAAACAGAATCAAAAGATAAAGAAGTAAACTGTTTCCAAGAGAGGTACTAGACCTAGAGCTGCAAGGAACAAGTATGGAGTCAAGGCCCAAGGGCTGCATTCTGGAAATCCATCTGATGTAGAGGCCAGAGATGCCATGACAGAATCACCTGTGCCTATTGTAAAACCCCTTCCTATCACCATAGGGGAGGATGTTGTTGAGAAAGAACTTCTGACAAATCCCAATGTCAGTAGCTCATCAGACGACGAAGAAGCAAAATGTGGGGATGTCATGGAAAGAACTCACTCTGAATCAACTCAATGTGCAAAGGCTCAAGGTAAACACTGAATCTCTTATTTCATCTGAGCATGTGGATACAAACCCTAAAAATCCGAGTTTGTTAGAGCCTCTTACTGCTGGTCAAGAAATCCATTCTGAGGGTGTGGTCGAAGAAACTCAAAGTCTGGATCAAGATGTGAAAGAGGATGTTCCAAACTCCGCGATTCAAGTGAATTTGAGAGAAACTGGTGAGGAGTAAGATGTCAGGAAAGATGTTCCGACTTCCTATGGTCAAGAAATCATTGATACTGATGGAGAAAGGAATATTGTTGATGATGATGGTCTTCAAAGTGATGAAGATGTGTGTATTTCTACTCTTGCTCAGAGAGAAAAGAGAATGTTGAGAGAGGAGCTAAGTAAGGAGACCAGTGTGCTCAAGAAGACCATCGAGACCCTCTTTCTCATAAAATTTGTATGTACATATCTTGTTCGTATTGATGCAGATGCTTCTACTTCTCCAAGAAAATGAAGTTGGTGAGGGGAACAAAAATGGTAACTCTGAGGGAGGTGACTCTTCCTAATCTGTTTCCCAATCTCCGGGTTCATGATCTACAAGTTTTGTGATTCCTATCGAGGAAAAGAACACGAAGAAAAAGAAGAAGAAGAAGAAGAAGAAGAAGAAGATGATGATGATGAAGAAGAAAATGGTTGTTGTGCCTATTGTTGATGTATCATTTACTCCTAAAGAGGATGGAGAACCATAAGAGAAAGAAGAAGATCTTGTGGCGCCCCTTGCTCATGAAAACAAGAAATCAGTGGGAGGCCAGAAGCCACCGAAGAAAGTTCCTGTTGTTCCTATGGACAATGTGTCTCCACACAGAGGACAGAACTCTAAGATGGAGCCAAGCAAGCGAAAAGCCAGATGAGGTACTGGGAAATATGTCGAGCATCTGGCCAGGAAAGATGTTAAATGTGATGTCACAACATCTTGTGCATCGCAGTTTTGAAAAGTTTCCTAAATATGAAGATCGATTGCGATTAGGAATCTGGAGGTCTCCAGCTATTTTTTATACTTTTGGAAAGTCTGGATTGTGTTATGATTCTGGAAAGCTACCTGTCGTGATAGAGATTCTGAAAAGATATTCGGCGATAAAGAATTGGGAAACCAAGATCGTAAACGGTTAAGGAAACCCTAATGCGTTCTAGAATTATTGCAGCTGCTCAAGACAGTCTCAAATGTCAGTACACTCTATCCCTCCTTGGTGAAAGAGTTTATGATATACATGTTTGCTGCCTGTGATGATCCTAAAGACCCCGAGTTCAGAAAAGTGTGTGTGCGAGGGCACTGTTTCGATTTCTCCACTAGTGCAATCAATGACTTCCTGGGAAGAGAGAAGATCACATCTACAGATCGTGTTCCCATCATGAGCTCGATTGTTAAGAAAATTTCTAGAGTCGATAAGAGGTCTGATCCTCGAAAGATATAGCTCGATTAATCTATCTCACAGCTATTGTGCGCCCCATCAATGTACCAGGGAAGCGCCCTAGTGCTCTCTTCATGAAACAACAAGGAAAGCATGCTAAAGATATTATCAGACCATCTGGGGAGACATCAGGAGATTGTAGGAAGCTCAATGACCAGAAAGTTAGTCCATAGGAAGGTGCTGGTTGAACTCAAGAAGGAGATATCATTAAAGCAACCAAAGGGAGAGGTATCATGATAACATGTCTCAAAACTTGTGTTGACTTCAGAAATGACATCTTTCTGTGTTTATGTTACTCTATCATAAAGCCAGTTTATTTTATTTCCCCTACACAATTGACGTGCAATCCTGTTTGCCCTTTGCCATTTTTGAGGCAATCAGGGGGAGATATAGGTCATTCTAAGTGGTACAACATATGTTCCAACATGCCGCTGAGAAGTATTCGAAGACGCGTAACTGCACTACTGAAGATACCCAAGTCTTGTGGAAATAGGAAAGTACTCGAAGACGCGTAACGACACTGAAGAGGAAACCTAGTCTAATGTCAAGACTATTCGTTAAGAACCATGTGTTCGACATACATCATTCAAGGAGAACTGAGTGTTTGATCGATTAGGGTATTGTGTGCCACTTATGAAGATGAAGGACAAAGAGTTAGGCTCCGTTGTGTGCCATTAATGAAGATGGCTGAAGATGGTCGTGTTAGCCAGCGACGTTTCTTGCCGGAAGTTTATTGTGAAGATTGTGAAGTTATGCTTGCCTCAAAAATTGCCAAAGGGAGAGATTGTTGCTATAATTAGTGTTGACTAATTTTTTAACGCAAGTTCAAGATGTCAGCCGACATGTTGCAACACATTTGGCGTGACATACCGCGCGCAGGATTAAGAAAGTTTTTGATCTTTCCTGTTTGATTTTTAGAAACATGGGACAAAGGGAAAATGAGTTAATACAAGAGCAGGTAACGTCCAGCTGGTAGAATACAATAGTGCAAGAATACAATAATCCAAGGCCAATTAAGGCAACAATACCAACTTGTAAACTTGCCAATAATGCAAGGTGGCAAAGGAATTCCTATTTGGAATTGTATTGCCTATTTGGAGTTGAAGACCAATTAGGCATGTAGAATTGCTATAAAAGCAGGTGCTACCCCCATAGAAATACACACCTTCTCTGTGCTTAATTTCAGAGCCCTTAATCATGCAAGGCTGGCGGATTGAGAAGCTGATTTAGAAGAACGGTGTCGATCACATAACATCAACTCGAGAAGATTTGAGTGTTTGTGATTTGTAGGTACTTGTTCATTATTGAAGACTCACGAAGAAGAAATTGTCAAAGACAACTACGCCGAGCATAGGTTTTTTCGAAGGGTGGAATTGAGAGAATCTCAAAGACAGGGGGAGAGGCCCTTGGTCGAGGTTGTTCACGGTGAGATCTCTAGTAGCTTAGGACAATAGCTTGTGTGATAGCTAGTTGGTACTTGAAGTCTTACTATTGACTACCAAATAGTGAAAACCTTTCCACTGGCATAGTGCCCCCAGACGTAGGTGCGGAGTCATCGAACTGGGTAAACATATTGCGTGTCTTATGTTTACTGTTTATTTATTTACCGTCCATTATCTGCGATCAGACAAGTTGTCAAACCAATCGTTACAACATTGTATTCAACATCTTATCACTGCTACAAAACATAATTTCAAAAACAATTAATTTGCAGAATTCTGCAACTCATAAGGGATAGCCCATAAGTTCTCAGCACCAATCACCCCCCAACAGAATGACATTGTTGAGCGCAAAAACAGGACTCTACAAGAAATGGCTAGAGTCATGATGTTAGCCAAGAACATACCCACTCACTTCTGGGCAGAAGCACTTAACACTACTTGCCATATCCATAATCGAGTCAGTCTCCGACCAGGTATGTCAGTAACTCATTATGAAATATGGAGGGGGAGAATGCCTAACGTTAAATACTTCCATGTCTTTGGATCCACTTGCTATATTCTGGCTAATAGAGAACCTCGTCGAAAACTTAATCCAAAGTGTGATGAAAGCATCTTCCTTGGCTACTCAAGGAATAGTCGCGTGTTCCGGGTCTTCAACAAACGAACCAAGACTATGATGGAATCAATCAATGTTGTTGTTGATGATGACTGTGAAGAAGCCCCAGAAGTTGCTACAGAAGAAGAAGGAGTCCTAACTGAAGCTTATCCCAACAATGTTAGGAAGGATGCTATTACAGATGTCAGTGAGGATGCTAGCAGCAAGCAAGAAGACAATGATGCCATGCTAAATGTCGATAATGATAAGGCAGTTCCTGAAACCAGGAACAAGAACCCCTCACGAAGAATTCAGGCTAATCATGCTGTCTCTAAAGTAATTGGAGATCTAAATGAAGGCATACGGACTCGGACAAAAGCTCTTGTAAATTACAACGAGATGATAGGAAATATATGCTTCGTCTCCAAGATTGAACTTAAGAATGTCAACGAAGCCATCAACAATGAATATTGGGTCAATGCTATGCAAGAGAAACTGATTCAATTTGAGAAAAACAGGTATGGGAACTAGTGCCCAAGCCAAATGAAGGAAATATCATTGGCACAAAATGGATCTTCAAAAATAAATCGATGAGCTTGGAAACATCACTCGCAATAAAGCAAGGTTAGTAGCTCAAGGTTACACTCAAATTGAGGGAGTAGATTTCGATGAGACTTTTGCTCTTGTAGCAAGGCTTGAAGCAATACGGCTTCTACTAGGGATATCATGTCATCTACAGATCAAGCTTTATCAGATGGATGTCAAAAGTGAAGTAATTATTTGAGGGTTCCAATCAAATAATTTTATGCCCATACAAGAAATTAACCTCAAATATCCTAATTAATATGGATCTTGCATGATCATGAGATCTAGGCTAGAATCAAAACTTATAGGGAAAACTTCACTTAACTCCCCTGAACTATACCTGATTTTCACATAACTCTCCTAAAAGATAAAAGTGGTACGTGGAGCCCTTGAAGTATACTAAAGTTTCACTTAACCCTAACGATGTTAGTTTGATTGTGAAAAGTCCAAAATGCCCTCATAGTATAATTCCAAATTATATAATTATTTGATTAAATGTTAAATGACACTTTTACCCTTTATTAAATAACATAATCAACTCATATTTAAGGGGTAAACTTGTCTTTTCAACCTATTTATTTATTTTGATAAATAAAAAATATTAAAAAAATCAACTGGGAGGAGCTCGGCGTTGCCATCGCCTCCGCCGCCTTCCTCCGTCTGCATCCATCACCATCCACGCCTCACTGCCAGATGAAGTCGCGTGGGCGACGAATTTGGGATCTTCCAATGAAGAAGGTTGGGCTCCGACAAGGACACAGTTGCGGGGGCGACAGATCTGGTTTGCCGGAGACATTTGAATTCGACGGTGGCTAGATGCAGGTTCGCGAGGCTGGAGGCATGGTCGGAGTCGAGACCGGAGGAGACGCTGGAGGCGGAGACGGAGGACGGCGGTAGTTTCTACCACCAGACCAATCGACGACGGCGTGAGTTAACATCTCCTCCTCGTACGCATCGCCGGATTCGTCGACAAAAACGCCTTGCTCTCCGTCGTCGACCCCGACCCCGAGCAGCACAAGCTCATCCTCTTCGCGGTGTCAATCTTCGCCGACTCCGGGTCTTCCCACCACCAGATCAAGCGCCGATTCTGTCACCGCGGCCCTCCCCATTGCTACCGAGACCGAATCGGCCGACGAAGACGGCGACAGAATCGAATTGGGGCTTGGGTTCGCCGCTGACGGTCCTGGCGGTGGCTGATCGGCGATGGCACGGAGGCAGTTCATGTCGACGGGGAGGAGGAGGAGAGAGAGGGAAGAAGGAGAGAGGGGAAGAGGTTGAAGACAAGGGCAAATGAGTCATTTCACATGCAATTTTAAATTTAATTAATTTTAAATTTTGTGATATGAAAAGACAAAAATAACCCAACAATGAGTTAATCTATGTATTTTAATCGAGGGTAAAAGGGTCATTTCACATTTATGTAATAATTAAACCATTTGGAGAGAAGGGTATTTCCGTCATTTTCTTAAAATAGAGTACCCATGTGCTAATCATGTGACCAAGAATTAACAGCGTTAGGGCTAAGTGCCAAAGTCGACAACTTCAGGGGCTTCACAGACCACTTTTATCTTTTGGGGGAGTTATGTGCAAATCGGGTATAGTACAGGGGAGTTAAGTGAAGTTTTCCCAAACTTATATGTTTACCTTGATTTGAAATCCCGTAGTCACTAAATAATATTTAGCAACCTCTAAAGAACGTCCACACAGGAAGAGCAATCCGGGGATACTCACAACGATTCTTACTAAAGATCGAAGCAAACAAAACAGACGGAGAGAGGGGAGGAGGGGTGGCCGAAATCGGCTAGAGAGAGAGAGAGTGGCGGCTAGGGTTTTGGAAAATAATTCTCTTTTATTTTCAGATCTGAAAATTTCCCTTTTATAAACCTTTTTAAGCAATAATTAATTAAAGGCCTTAATGGGCTTAAAGCCCTGAGCTTTTAATTAATTATGTAGAGAAGCCCATTTTGGCTTAGCCCATTCTGGTTAGGCCCAGTTTAGCTAATTTAATTAAATCTATTTAATTAGATTATAATTAATTAGTCCTGCTAAACCGTTCTTGATTTCTGGTTTAGTCCTAAACCGAAATCGGTTTAATCCGGTTTAATCCAAAACCGGATTTTGTCTCTCTCATGATTCCTCCATATGATTCCATCCGTTTTACTCAATCACTAGTGTGTGACCTTCTAGGCTCACGACACGTTGGTGGACTGGTAAAATTACCATTTTACCCTTTCCATCATGAGTGGCCTCTAGCAAGACATCATGATTACCCAACACTTGTGATTATCGAGATTTCGACTTAACCTTGTCGTACATGAATCTATCCTTTTATCCTCTTGATATCTTTGACAACCACGAGGCATAGACAAGTCATCCTCGTTCTATTGTCCTGTTTCTTGATTCTGAGTTAACTTAATTATAACTGATACTACGTATCGACTGCATGGCCATGCTATTGTATTTCAGTAGTACTCTTCAAGTGGCCTAAACTGATATCTGCTCACACGTCCATATGAGGGATAAATCCTTCAGCGATCCATTGAGTCAACTTATGTAACTTGTGATCGAGGCAATCATAGTCGTTATCGTAACCCTTTTACAGGAAACGTTAGACTGAGTCAAACTCGTTACTCATTACATATTGACCTCAATGGTCCTTCTGTCTGAGGATGTGATTTCATGCGCCGACATATGAGTATGTTCATGACTGTGTCTATGTAACATACTCATGATCGGGTCGTCCTATATCACCCCTGACTGGTGATACTATGACCTAACTCTGGCCCCCTTTCTGGCCATGATCAGTAGAGCGTGATCATTTAGAGTTAGCCTTATACCGATCGCTTCTTATGAAGCTATTCTGATCGGGGACTGCTCAAGTAAGATTTTATCTGATCTGTAGATCTACTATTATGTGTTGACACATCAATGATACAAATCAAATCATACTTAAGATATTACTACAACACTTAGTAATATAAATGCCAATTTTATTTCAACTAATAATCTTTGTTACATGATTAGATTGAAAATACATTGTGCTAGGGCACAAAAACCCAACAAAAAGGGCATTCCTGAATGGAGATCTCAACGAGGAAGTTTATGTGGCACAACCTAAAGGATTTGTAGATCCCCACTCCCCTGATCATGTCTATAAACTGAAGAAGGCCCTTTATGCATTGAAACAAGCACCAAGGGCCTGGTATGAAAGACTCACAAATTTTCTGATTCAAAGTGGCTACACTAGAGGGGAAGTCGACAAGACTCTATTTGTAAAAAATGAGGTTGGAAATTTGATGATTACCCAAATATATGTCGATGACATTGTCTTTGGAGGGATGTCAAGAAAGATGGTAGAGCAATTTTTCCAACAAATGCAATCAGAATTCGAGATTAGCATGGTGGGAGAGCTTACCTACTTCCTAGGTTTTCAAATCAAACAGCTAAAAGACAGCATCTTCATCTCTCAAAGCAAATATGCAAAAAATATTGTCAGGAAATTTGGGCTAAAAAAGACTTCACATAAACGTACACCTGCAGTTACACATACCAAGTTTACTAAAGATGATCCAGGAGAAGCCGTCGACCAACACCTATATAGAAGCATCATTGGTAGTCTTCTCTACCTTACTACCAGTCGACCTGATATTGCATACTCTGTGGGAGTATGTGCACGGTATCAAGCTAATCCTAAGGTTAGTCTTCTATCCCAAGCTAAAAGAATGATAAGATATATCTCAGGGACTGTAGACTTGGGACTACTATACTCATTCGACATATCTTCAACCCTGGTGGGGTACTGTGATGCGGATTGGGCTGGAAGCACAGCAGACATGAAAAGCACATCTGGAGGATGCTTCTTCCTTGGCAACAACCTCATATCTTGGTTTAGTAAAAAGTAAAATTGTGTTGCTCTGTCCACCGCCGAATCAAAGTATATCGCTGCTGGGAGTAGCTGCACTTAATTACTATGGATGAAGCAAATGTTAGTCGAATATAATGTCAGACAAGAAGCCATGACTTTGTATTGTGATAATGTCAGTGCAATCAACATCTCAAAAAATCCGGTTCAAAACAGCAAAACCAAACATATTGACACTAGACATCACTTCATCCGCGAGTTGGTCGAAGATAAGAAAATCGTCTTAGAGCATATCCATACAGAGAAGCAATTGGCTGATATCTTTACCAAGCCATTAGATGCAGTCAGATTCGAGTACTTCAGATCATCACTCGGACTCTGCACCATCAGCGAATAAAAGAAGTTACTAACGGTTAAGAGGAGTTAGTTGGTACCTCTTCATGAATCGTTCCAAAATCCCAACACATGCCATTGGGCCAAGCATACCAAAAGCCCATTCAAGTACAAAAAGATGAAAGGTCGCAAGATACGATTAAACACCTACAGATTTGATTTGTTTTTTTCAAAAACCTATTTTGCCTCAGAGTGTTATTTCGCTTCCATCTCTCAAACCTTGTGCAAAATACTACGACTCTCGGTAACCATGGTGAAAACCAGGAGCAATCTTACACCAAATAAGGTTACTGGCAAAGGGAAAACTAATTCCAAGAAGACCGAGGAAAAGGGTCCCAAAACTAGCAAGCCTGGCACCAATCAATATGGAGTACGAATCAAAGGGTTGAAGCCGAAGGACACCGAGGGTTCATCCGGAAATATCCCACCAGTGGAGGCTCCAACACCCATCTTCTCCCGATTTCCCAGGAAAGCTCGAACCGGAAGTACTGTGTTCTCAATGACAGACCTGCAGGCCCGGAACGAGGGGCTGACATTGGTTAAGAAACTCAGGAAGCTTCCATGTCAATCACCTTTGCGCCAGTTTCTTCAATCATACCCACTCAAGGTATCGATTCCTCTATTATTTCAAATACTGACACCTCGAGGAACATTGATCTGTTAGAATCACTGTTAGAAAATCAGGACTACCCTCGCGAAGGAGTGGTTGAGGACATGATGAATGCTGAAAAGAAAGGGGAGAAGGATGATTCGACTCCGGTCAGTCATGGATTAGAAAGAATTGATGAAGGAGATGTTAGAGAAGAAGTTGTGTAAGACGATTTATCTGTGCCCGCAGAAGAAGATGTAGTGGAAGAAGAAGTTTCTGATTCTGAAGAAGCTGATATAGAGACCAGTAACAAAAGTGTTTCTAATAAAGAGGAGACCGGAGACAAAGATGTCGGTCTAGAAAAAATTAAGAAGGAGAACAAAACTGCAGATGGTTTAGGAATTGTCAAAGATACTGCTACTGCGGATGATGTATCAGATGTTGTAACTGATGTTGCCACAGAGTCTGACCCTGAAGACGTTGCGGCTAATGTCATGGAAGAGGCGCCTCCGGTTGTCGAAGAAGAAGCCACAGGAGATGCCATAGAAGATGCCACTGAAACTGAACACATCGTTCTCTCTTCCCTGAAGAAGAAGGTGTTGGAAGAATATGAAAGTCTTGCAGTTATGGCAGGAAAGCTGAAAGAAACCAAGAAGAGGAATGAAATGAAGGATGCTGGAGGTCCAGGAAGAAGAAAAAGTTTTCCGTAAAGGACAAAGAAAAAAAGTTGTCTCCAAAAGGAGACTTGTTGATGAGGAAAGTGATGATGATGCAGAAGTTGTGACTGTAAAAAAAACAAAGATGGTAGTTAGCCGGAAGCAGTCCAAGAACACTCAAAGCGTTCCATATGATAATGTGTCATTCCATTCGGCTGCAAGTGCAACTCGATGGGAATTTGTGTTCCAAATACGATATATCTTGAGAAAACTTTGTCCTCGGAAATCCTCGGACTAGAAGCCATCATCAGGCTTCTACTAAAGGCAGAGCTCATGAAAACAGTCACCAACATAGGTAATCACTATCCATTGTTGATTAAGGAGTTTATTGCAAATCTGCCTACTGGTTTTGGTTCCCCGGATGATCCGGAATGTGAGAAGGTCTATGTCAGAGGCTTACGCTTCAACATCTCTTCTGACATTATAAATGTCTTCCTGGGGAGGAAGTGTGTTCGCTCTATTCCACCACCTGATCTGAACAAAGTTCTTAAAGAGATAACTAGTGATAAGAGCAGAGTGTCGCCTACTAAAGGGACCGTGACAGCCTCAGACCTTACTTCAAAATACTCCATACTCTTCCGTATCGGAGTAGCAAATTGGGAACCTTCCACACATGCATCCTCTATTGAACCAGAGCTGGCAGTTTTCATCTTCCAAATAGGTACTGGTTCCACACTTAATTTTGGCCAATTTTTTATTGACCACTTTGTTAGACATGCCAGATCACAAGCTGTGAAAATACCTATTGCTTTTCCCTCCCTTATATCCGAGCTACTAGTGCACCAACACCCCAGTGTGTTAAAGACAACTGATAAAGCAAGAAAGCGTGGAGGAATGATTGCGGTGAGCCACAAATTGTTCGAGGGGAAACATGCTCCTGATCTTGTTCGGAAAGAATTCAAGCCGACTAAGGCGTCAACCAGTCGGGCTACCAGTGCTGCTCCTCCAACAAAGACTACCAGTATAGATGCAATAATGCTCGAGAGATAAATATCTGTGCTTGACAAGGACATCATCAATTTGAAGATGGTGATGAAGCACTTGTCCCAGCGTAGATCCCACTGTGCTAACCTGCTAAAGACGATGCCTCCTCGAGACTCCGACAACAATGTTTCTTCCTACTTACTAGACTCAAATGAAGACGATGAAGAAGCTTCCCAAGATGCCTCTGCAACAGCTACTGAAGATGATACTGCTAGTTCCAGCAGTAGTTCTGTTTGAATTTCTATTGCTTTATGGGTTCTCAAAACTGAACAACTTTAAATTTGTAATTTGCACTGAACATGTTTCACGCATGTCCTCGACTGCTGATCGAGAATGTGTGTGAGTTAAGTTTTTTTTTTTCTGTTACTCCCTGTCCTATTGTTTGAATTTTTCTTTGCATTTTGGCTCTTTTTGAGCCAGCAAGGGGGAGTAAGACGCACTGGCACCAGAGACGATTCGCGAACAAGACTGCTGACGTCTGATCAAGATTGATGCAAAGCTGACGAGGAATGCTGATCTTAAAAATAGCCTAATGGGGAGATTGTAGTTACGACGTTTATTAATGATTGACTTATTTTTAAGAAATAAGGATTGATGTCATAAAGAATGTTGAAACATTGTTTACGAAATCTTTGGATGACATCTTGGTCGATATCTTGGCTGACATCCTGTTCGACGCAAATCAGGAAAGTTTATGTTCTTTATAAAGTACAACTACAATTAGGATTGTGAAAGTTCCAGCGCGTCTCCGATTCTGGAAAGAAGAAATACGGTGACAAAGAGGAAACCCATTATGGTTAGTACTCATACTCGATTGCTATAAAAGCTCAGGCTACCCCCTTAGCAATTGTGTGGTCTTTTATTGTTTCCTAGTAATATTATACATAACTCTTAGACGTGAAGGTTTGCGGGTTGAGAGGATGTATATTGTGCTGAGGATATTGTGTATCACATTAACTATTGAGAGTTAGGTGATTGAGGGTTTATTGATCGCGTGAGTGAAGACTGCACGCAACTAAAACGTTCAACGACAACTTGAACTGACATAGTAAGGCGATTGCTCGAAGAGTGGAATCAAGACGGCGTCTTGAATTCAGGGGGAGAACCTGAGATAGGTTTGCACTTGTAATAGTAGCATAAAGTATAGATCTTGTGATGATCATAGGTACTTGTATGTTTTGACGTATTACCACATAGTGAAACCTTTCCACTAGTAGAGAACCCCCAGATGTTGGTGATGTTCCACCGAACTGGGTAAACAATCTGGTGTGTCGTTGTTTATTACGTATGATATTTACTGTCCGTCTTTATCTACGCAAGTTGTCATACACTGTGTTATAACATTATACGTAACATTTTGTGTGACATCTTGCATAACTATCTGATCAAAATTTCAGGTTTGTTAGTGGAAGTGAGTGAAGGGAGATGAGAGGTTGAAGAAAGTGGTAATAGGGTCATTTCACTTGCATTTTTAATTTGTTATTCAAAAATACTAATATACCATTGCCAACAAGATTAGTTTTTTTATTCAATTGAGGGTAATGTAGTCATTTCATAATTCTTGTGTTTTAATTTTTAATTCTTTTATTTGTTTACTTGAAAAAAACTAATGTACCCTCAATTAGTTAGTTCAGTTAGGTATTCAATTGAGGGTAAAATAGTCATTTCAAAAGTATCTCAATAATTATATAAAGTTTGAAACTATACCCGGGGGTATTTTAGTCATTATAAAAATAGAGATGATAGATTTTACTGAATTTGGACTAAAGTGTTAATATTTTAAATTTGGGAGATCGAGAAAAAAAATTTCAAGTTTGAGAGACTGATTTTAAAATAAGGTTTTGGCAGTTGTACTGCTGTGTAATCATCCCAAAAATATATTATAACATATTGAAGATGTACAAGCGGGGGAAGGAATCACTGTAAATCTATCTTAACGTACAAAATACTAAGCTACTGAATATTAATAATAAATGGATCAATGATAAATGGATCTGTTTCTCAATAATACATTCTAATTAATGCTATTTTTGTTAAATATTAATATATTATTACATTGTCATTACTAAGTGATTGGATGCCACTGCTAATATACCATATGGAGCTTGTACTTTAGATCCCATCACTATAACTGTTATTAATTTGAAGAATCCAACTCTAATAAGTTTTTCAATTTTTAGAAAACAAAGCATTTTGAAAATTTAAACTTAATTTCAAGATTTTTTTTTCAATTTTCAAAAAACAAAGCATTTTGAAAGTTTAAACTAAATTTCAAGATTTTTTGTAGGACAAGTCTTGTTAACCGTCCATTTCTAATTAAGTTACAAAAAGAATTGTTTAATTTATCAACTCAGCAACTTCAGTTTTAAAAAAAACATTTGTGATAGAAAGTAATTTGATTCTTGGAGTTATTTGAAATAAAAGAAAATTGAAGCCAAAGATCCCACAGAATCAAAGTCATTGTTGGATTCAGTTGTAACTTTCAACTGTTCAAGACTCAATATTTTTATTGGTATCTGCTGTTGTTGTTAAAATTTATTCACAAAATAATAACAAATTTTGATTTTTTGGGGGATGAAATAGGTCAATTTTAAATTTAGGAGATAATAATACCAACAACTTTTTATGTATTGTTAAACATGACAAAAAGAAAAAGCACTACGCATGCAAGTTATTTATCATATTTGGTTATAGGAAACAAACTCCTTTCCACATTTGATTATATAAACATTTCAGTAGCAATTGAAGTTTAATAATAGCATTAATGAGGGATTAATGTTTCAGATTCAATCATCAAAGAAACTCATCAACAAGCCTTAAATAAGTAGCTGAAGCTCTCTCCATCCCTCTTTCTTCAGCTCTGTTTTGCTTTGCCCTTCTCTTTCTCTTTCTCTGTCTCTATCTGATTTTTGCTTTACTAATTAATGCACCACTTGCCTCCTTGTTAGACTCAGACTTCTCCTATTTCTCTCTGTTCTCACCATTTTCACATACAATCTCTCCCCAGCTCAGCACAGCTCCAACAGGTAACAATTTCCCAACCTTTTGGTTTCCCATTTCAATTTCAGATGTTATGTGTCACTCTTGCTATGTTGGCTCTTATTGTGAGAGATCTGGACATTTGTTGAATTGGGTCATTTGCTTTGCTGTTTTTTTCTTTGAATTCATTTGATCTGTCTGAGCCTTGTTGGGTTTGTTCCTCTTCGGTTCTGAGTTTAACAAAATCACAACTTTCTTTTTTTCTGCCTTTTCTGGTTTCTGCTATCACTTTTTTTTTTCTCTCAAGTGGGTTTTCAAAGTTGTGTACAAATTTTCTTGCTTTTTTCCCTTTCCACACTCTCTTCATAGGATTGGTGTTTACCCATTTATTTTGTGCTTGGAAATGGTAAAAAGGAAAGTAAAGGTCAGTTTTAGTATTGGCAAGTTCTAGCTGTCCATTGTTTCTTTTCTTAAATGACAATCTTTACTTTAATAAAGCCCCAATGTTGTCTTTTAGTTCAAATTTCAACTATGAAGTTGAAATCCTGTGCTTTGCTTGCCTCTAAATTTCTAATGTTTCTTCCATCAATCTAAATAGTGCTCTAGAGTGGAGATAGGTGGAAACTTTTGTTCTTGGATCTTTGCTTTATGTTCTTGTGGTTCTGAGGTAAGGTTTCTTCAAAAAAGGATATTCCAGTTCTGAGATATTGGACGTTTTCTTTGTTTTGAGTTATTTTCTTTTTTAATTCATTGAAAATTGGGGATGGGTTTTCTTGGACAATTCAAGTCATTGAAAATCATGTTTGATGTTTTATTTTGACAGAAAGGAGACAAGTTTCTTGTTTCTTGGTTATTTTTGGTTTCAAGTCCATCAAGTTTCTAGTTTTCTTTTTGTTTTGGCTTCAGCTTATATTGGTTTAAAATAGAGAAATCCCGAGAATCTTTCCATAATTTGAATCCTGATGAAGGACAAGGGATCAGGACAGCCTTTATGTATATCCTATTCCCAGGTCACATGGAATTTCCTTTATAATACATCTTGTTCCATTGCTTAAATGTGCAGCCATTCTGTGTTCTGTGAAGATATAGAATAAACAATTCCATAAAGTAATGTCTTAATTTGTTTGCCTCAGCTGGCTTGAGGATAAAATCAAGTAACCTCCACATTTGACTGAAGCAATTGGGACCCTATTTTCCAAAAATTGAGGTGTAAAGTGGCCTGTGATTTCATGTGTGAGAATCTTTCTGTTTCTATACTCTTGTCTGGTTGACTATCCATTGCTAGCCCGGAATTTGACCTCAGATCTATACCTACAAAAGGGAGGAACTCGGTCGATTGTTTAAATCTGATGTCATTTTTCTGTGATTGAGAAAATGGGCGCCTGTCTTTCAACTAGTAGCCAGAGTACTTGTAGCAGCAGGAGCAATGGAGATGCGGTTTCTTCGTGGTGTTGTTCGGGGATTGGATGTTGCTGGCAAAAGAGGACCAAGAGAACATTCTCCGACAATGGTGTTATGCTGCAGCATTTACCATCCATACCCAACCGGATTTTTACAAACGGGAAGAGTCGAACTTCTTGTATATTCACTCAGCAAGGCCGCAAGGGTATAAACCAGGATGCCATGATTGTGTGGGAAGTAAGTTGTTTGTACATATTGATTGATATCGGTCATGTTTGTTGGTTTGTTTCTCAGCTAGGTGTTGAATCTATATAGGATTTCATGGAAGACGATGTGACTTTCTGTGGTGTCTTTGATGGCCACGGTCCTCATGGCCATCTCGTTGCCCGAAGAGTGAGGGAGGCTTTGCCTGTAAAGCTATTATCATTTTTACATTCATATCAGTCAAGAGAAAACGGGTCTGCTACAACTTGTTTCAAAGGAAATCTGAAGAACCCAGATGGTGGAGAATCGGATAAAATTGCCTCGGTTGAGGATAAATTAAATTCCACATGGAGAGAAGCTTTTCTGAAATCGTACAAGGCCATGGACAAAGAGCTGAGGACCCACCCTAATTTGGACTGCTTCTGTAGCGGTAGCACTGCTGTCACGATAGTGAAACAGGTTCGTCCACAACCATTGCTTGTCAATTCAGTACATTCTGTTTTTAGTTTGCTTAGTACTTATTTTTACTTGCCCATAATTCAGGGAATGAATCTTTTTATGGGATACATTGGCGATTCTCGGGCAATCCTCGGATCAAAGGACAGTAATGATTCCATGGTGGCAGTGCAGCTAACTGTTGATCTGAAGCCAGATTTGCCAAGTATGTCGTAAACTATTATTTACTAGGCCATCCTTTGGCTTCACGTTTCTTGTATGAATTATGAAACTAATTTTGTGTATGATGTTAATTAATCTCCACAGGAGAAGCAGAAAGGATTAAACGGTGTAAAGGTAGGGTCTTTGCTTTGCAAGATGAACCAGAAGTTCACAGAGTCTGGCTGCCATTTGATAATGCCCCTGGATTGGCAATGGCTCGAGCATTCGGGGATTTCTGTTTGAAAGACTACGGTGTGATCTCAATACCCGAGTTTTCTCACAAGTTACTGACTGATAGAGATCAATTCATTGTTATAGCCTCTGACGGGGTATGTTATGTTCATAACATCTATATTTCTCTCTAACTAATTCATTGTCACTGTTTTAACGAGCTTGTTGTAATTAATAGGTTTGGGATGTGTTAAGCAATGAAGAGGTGGTGGACGTAGTGTCCTCAGCACCGAGTAGATCATCAGCTGCAAGGATGGTGGTGGACTCAGCAGCTCGGGAATGGAAACTAAAGTACCCAACTTCAAAGATGGATGACTGTGCGGTGGTCTGCCTATTTTTGCATGGGAAAATGGACTCAGAATCTGATTACGAGGAACAAGGTTTTTCCTCCGCAACCCTCCAGAGCAACCATTCTGGGAATGCAGTTGAATCGGACGATGGCCAGAAGTCAGAGCCATCCTTGCAAAGGAACTTCACCGTCAGGTCATCAGAAGATAGTGACACTTACTCAAGACTGACGGGCGATCTCGATACGAATGGGGAGCCAGGTGGAGCTGAAGACCAGAACTGGTCAGGCCTGGAAGGCGTCACAAGAGTGAACTCGCTCGTTCAGCTTCCAAGGTTCTCGGTGGAACAACCATAAGGAGATGGCCTAAACCTGTAGGAATTGGTCCCATTTCCTAGGAACAATGCAGGGGTAGTTTGGTAGTAAAATTTAGCTTGGCACTTGAGACTCACAAGTCCAAGGCAAGGAAAATCTTCTTTTTGCTGTGAACCGGTGGGGTTTATTTATTGTATCAGAGGTCTGTGTAAGTAAAATGATTGGCACGGCATGGTCTTGTGGTGCCAGCATGTTTCTGCACATGTAATATACAAGCATGAGATGATTCTTCAATCAATGCTGTGATCTTTGGTTTGGTGGAGACAGTAATGACCAGAGCTAACTCAGTTGCAGAATGTGGTGGTGGACAGGAAAAATAAGTTAGGGAATAAATAAACATTGAAGTGGCTTTTCTTTTCCTGGAAACTTTAAACCAATTCTTCCATATTAGTGGGAACAAAACAATAACCCATTTCTCATAACATTTATGAAACAGAAAGGTTGAACATTTGAGGAGGATATGCTTTTCCTGTCTATGGAGTTTCAGAATTTTCTTTATCAGCTAAGCTACGTCTGGGGCACACTGCTAGTAGAAAGGTTTTCACCATACGGTAGTCAATAGTACAACTCAAGTATCAACTGGTTATCACACAAACCATTGTCCTAACTACTATTATTACACATGAAACACCTAGATTAGGGACTCCTCCTGAATTTGAGAACGCCTCAATTTCACTCTTCGAGCAATCGCTTTATCGTTGTCTTCAATTGGCTCGTGAATCTTCAATCACTCAAAGCACAACACCTTAATCGATCAAACACTCAATCTTCTCGAATAATATTTGTCGAAACATGCCGTTCTTAACAAAACATACAACCTCCCAACACGCTCGTCCAACAAGCTTAGGAACTCTGGATATTTAGCATAAAAAAACGTCCAAACTATTAAGTGGGAAACCTCGGCTTTTATAGCAGCTACACAAGTCTTAAGGGTTTCGTAACCCTCAAGAAGATCGACTTCATATAGGAAAGAATTCTTATGCCGCCACGGTTCTTGGAAAGAATATATTACCGCCATACTCAAGAGAATCTTGTAGACACGCTTTCTGCACAGCTAGAAGTTTCTTTAATCTATACATACTCGAATTCCTCTTAGACACGTTTCTAAGAAACAAACACGAAAGATCTAAAATTTTCCTAAAACCTGAGTGCACGATAAAAGTCTGCAACATATTGTCTGACATCCTTTCTTACACTAAAAAAATAACGTCAACACTAAACATAACAACAAAACTATAGATTTGCATAAGGCCCAATCATCGTCAACCTCTTTGACAACGGAACATGCCCAAACTTGGAATGCTTAAACTTCATTCTCTTTGGAGGAATAAAAAATCTGGTGTCGGAAAGCCTTCATTCCATATTAAAAAATATGTGAATTTTCATTACCTAACAAGTTGGTCCGTATTTTCGTTACCAACTCATTAAGCAATGAACTTGGCTCTTTTTAATCCGTATTTCGTTAGTATCTATCTCATTTTTAATTAGATGGCAATATTTGAGCTCGCTTCTTCAGAAGAGAAGTTTTAAACTCAAATCCTGATACAATGTCGGTAAAAACCAAGAAATTCTCTTGCCCTAAATTTAGAGCAGCTGAATGTTATTTATGAGCCGTTGAAGCTGTTGAGACTAATGTCAAGCATGCAAATGAGTATTCATTCTTGTCCTTGACGAAAGATTCATATACTTACTCACCGCCATGAATTCACCAAACTCTGAATCAAAACCTGCACTGTATAAGAAGAGCCATCCTCTTCCTACTTTCTTCATCCACCCAATACAAAGTGTCCACTAACAATGGGTTACAAGTCCACCACCTCCCTCATTTCCCTTATGTTGATTCTCAACATTCTTTTTGTACTAACAATTGCAGGCCGCGACATCCCAACAAGCTCCAACAATGTGGCCATGAAACAGCCCGAGTGGCTAGGCAAGCATGACAAGAGTTTTCACATTCCGGGCATTGGATGGGTCATGCTGCCTCCCTTCAAAAAACATCATTCATTCTTCTCAAACCCCGGGTCTGAGGTCCCAGCACCAGCTCCCCTGGGTTTGAGCGAGCTGTTCATGCACAAATAAGTGTGACACACATAATAAAGCTCTATCCTAGCTAGATATAGTTTCTAGTGTATTACGTAAGGTCGAGAGATCCAATGTGCGCATTGTTTGCATAGTGTAAAATATCCTACATTTGTTTTTATCTATAAATCTTGGGTTTGTTTCATAGAGATGAATGGAGGGTGAACAAAACAATCAGGTACAAAGAATGATATATAACAACAGAATCAGATTACAAAGTTTGTAGGATGCAGAAATTTAGTACAGCAGTTGATGAATTACAGCACACAATGTGCTGCAAGTTTCTTTTGAATCTGACCAAGCTGCCAAGTAGAAATGTACTCCGGGATGTTAGCATATATATCCTGAGCCCTGAGGGAATAGAGGTAATCAAATATAAGTAACAGTCGTCGTAGTTTTCATTCAGTCGCGTGATCTGTGGTAACCATCTCATATTTACACAAATTCCTATTATAATCTTCTTGTTCTAATACAGAGAAGGACAGTAACCATTAAAGTCTTAGAGAATTTTCAGATATCATTTCCCTTCAACTGTTTGCACTGCAGTGACGATTTTCAAATTTGCCCACCAGAAATTGTAAACTATCTAATGAGCCAACAAGTTTGAGCGACAAATACGCACAGAAGCTCAATGATTATTAGATAGGTCTCTAACTGAGGATAATGGTTATCATTTAAGGTACAGACATCGATTATCTGTCCTGCTCCTAATTAGAAGGAATCATGTATACTTTAAAGCAACATTTATTCCAGGGAATACACATGATTCAACTAAAGCACGCACCAGATATAATTTAATGAAGCAGCAATTTACAAATGTAGGTTTTCGTGGATGTGTAGTTACTTAGGTACACCAAAAGCACATTTAAACAGCTATGAACTATGGAACATTTATATTAAACTACAATCATAGTATTATCTAGGTAAAAAAAAGCCTGTTATCATTTTTGGAAATGTTTACCAGAAACAAGAAGTTTAATCAAAGCAACTTCACTGAAATTGGTTTTCTGCCATATTTGATTATCCACTCACTCCTAACCCTCAAAGCAAACCTCATGTAAAAACCTTTCATTAGACTTAAGAAAACATCTTTAGCAATTCAACTATTTAATCTAAGCTTATGTTGCTCAGACCAGCCCATTTATTGCAACTATTCTAGCCATCTTTCAGTGGTAGCCAAATTGTATCATTTACGTGAATGAATGCTATTAGCAGATTTCTAAAAAGCAAAGCCATTTATCTCATTGAGTCCTGTTTAGAAAATCGTAGCATCGCTATGTTACAATTGAATGAAGTTCAAGGCAGATTTGTACATTTTTTTCATTGGCACTATACAATGATCAAATTGTTCTATCTATTTCCTATGAAAACAAATGTGAAAAGGGTTAAGAAAAAATTCCAACTTTCAGATAAAAAACTGCAGAACAAAGCACACCAGAACCCTAACCAGAAACAAAGGCATTGTACTCTGAATTGGGTGCAACCCATAAACAACAAAACATGCACAAACAGGTGGTGAAGTTCAAAACGAAACAAGAAGTAAATATTCCAATCAACGGACCTGATTCAAAGTCCGACGAACTTGAGGATGACGAAACAGAGAACTCCGATGAATATTATGAGAAAGCTGTAATCTAAGAAGACGAAGAAGGTGCTGGAGCGATTCTTTTTCTTGTTCTTGGTCTTGGTTTTGTGCCTGTGCTTGCTCTTGTGCCTGTGCTTGTGCTTGTGCTGATCATCCCATGATTCAACATTCTCCATTGTAGCGCACAGATCTGGGGTCAACTTCTGGGGATCTATTTATCTCTGTTTTGTGTCTCCGTCTCGCGCGCTTTGCTCGTCTTTCTCACGCAATGTCCGATAAAACTTCCCTTCCATCACTCACAACGTACCATTAGATACTCAAATCTAATACACTATTTTCATGTAACTCTGTCAAACTCACATATGTTGATGTACAAATAATCAACGTACCAAAACAATTTTTAGAAGTAAAATGTCAATTACCTCTTGTATTATTTAAGCCATATCCCAATATAAAGTTTTCTTTTATGTAATAACTTTATCATTTGATGGAATGAAATAAAATCGACATTTATATTACTATGGTATTGCAGTAATATGTTGAATGTGATTTAATCTATATCATTGAGTGTGTCATCACTAATTGTAGATATGTAGATTGTATGAATCACATATAACGTGTCCCTCGTCAATTAAGCTTCACCAGAAGGGACTAGTATGAGGATGATTCTTCATGATCACGTTCTACTAATCATTGGCAATGGGATTGCCGGAATAAGATCATAGATATCATTTGGGAAATGATGTTGGACGACCCGACCTGAATATGCGACATAGATCTAGTCATGTAGCTATTCAGTTGTCGTGGTTTGTCATTTAGTCCTTAGACCAAAGAGTCTTTGTGATCGCTATGCGGTGAGTATCCGAGCTTGACATACGCCTAACGTTATCTGTAATAGGGTAGCCATAACGACTCTAATTGGCTCGGAGAAGGTTGCATGAGTGATACGAAAGACGGCTAAGGGATTTATCCCTCTTACTCAGGTATGGGAATGATACCCATTTAGGACACTTGATGAGAATGACTGAAAGGAAAAGCATAGCCACGCAGATGATACGGGGTATCACATTTTCAGTCATCTCACATATCAAGAAATAGTGATTGCTTAAATAAGGGTGACGACTCTATGCCTTATGATCAATTAGGACATCTAGCGATAAAAGGATAGTCACATGGACGACATGAGGTTAAATCGAATCATCGATCATCATATACGTTGGGTAATCATAATGTCTTACTAGATGCCACTTATGATGGGGAGGGTAAAATGGTAATTCTATGCTAATCTGCCAACGTGACATGAGCCTATAGGGTCACACATTTAAAACACACATTGTGGGGAAATTAGGCAATAATGGTTGGAACGAGTCGTGGCCAAAACCTAGGTTTTTGGGCCACGGGCCCAACGGCACAAATGGGCCATGGGCCGGGGCAGCCACTTAAGTGGGCGGTAGAGGGCTGGCCGAAACCCTAATGGGTTTCGGTCCGTAAAGCCCTAAACCGCCACTTAAAGTGGCGGCTAAGGGGTTGGGCATGGGATGGCCGAATCAGCCCATTTAGGGGCTGATTTGGTGCACTCCAAACCCTAATTTACTTTGTAAATAGAGTCCCTGAGTGTCGGAAAAATCAGACCTTCATATTCAATACCGAAAGGCTGCCGAAATATTTACTTTGATCTTTTTCCATTCTAGTAGGTGGCAAAGGTTTAAGTTTACTAAAACTTGTGTGTTTGTATGGATACAGATAAAGGGAGCAACGTAAAGTTGCTCCTCATTGGTGATTCGAATCAAAATCTCAACAAGTATAATTAAATTCCCTTTAATTTGATTTAACTATAGATCTATCGCTTAATAAAGATCTTGTGAGGTTCGGGGTTACTTTTCGCTGCATAAATATCTGATTTAGACCCCCCGAAACCCTTCAGTGGTATCAAAGGATGTCTAATGCCTTAGATCTATGTGTTTATGCCTAAATATGCATGTTTTAGTGCTTATTTTGCTAGTTTTATTTTATATTTCAAATCTGGAATTTTATGGGTTTTAGAGCTGCATGAAAATAATTTTTTGAAAAATAAAATATTAAATCTGGAATTATTTTAATTTTTGCATTTTCGGGTCACTTGCCGAGGCTTTCGGGCCGCCGCACCGGTGACCAGGCCGGGCGAGCTGTTGGGCGGCGCCGCAGGCTGCCGCGGCCACTAGGTGGCGCTGGAAGCTATGCCACCCCAGACCCACCGTGGCTGCTCGTGTGAGAGGCGACGGTGCCTTAGGGTTTGGACTCACGGGCTTCGGCCTATTGGGGTTTTCGGCCCATTAGGTTTTGGGCCACGACCCCGGTTGTGGTTGCAAACCCTAATTTTTTAGAAAATCAAAATACTAATTTTTCTAGATTTAATCGGTTTTGGAAAATCGAATTTTAAACGGTCCGATTTCGATAAACCGGATCAAATGAACCGTAGGCAATATAAAATCGGAAATTGCATTATTGTTTGATACATAATGTTTGATAACATGATTGAGTGTTTTGATTCATGTATAGCACAAAATAAAAGCCTTAGATCGTTTAATTTTGTTGCTTTATTTGCGGTCCGTGAACCGCTGGTTAAGGTTGTATTAATTTTGCGGTCTGCGTAACCGCTATTTATTTTATTTTGTAATTTATTTAAATCTGGTATGCGAACCGTGTATGCTTTGTAATTGGAACAAACGGAAGACGGTGAACCGGAAGGCGGCTAAGGCGAAAGGTGAACCGATCGGAGATTGGTTGAATCTGGAGCCAGTGGGAGAGACCTAACTTGTGAAGCAAGAAGAACCGGAGATAGTCTATCGGGTTTTGTTCTTGTAGAATCATATAGGGTGACCAACCGGTTAACCGGTTCTCATTAACCATGAGAACCAGATTAGTAAAGAGTTATTACTTTGTGCGATTTACTTATTGTATATTAGATATGCATCAAGTAGCGTTTATGAATGGATGTTTACTGTATATTTAGAATGTATGATAGATATCACCCACATGCGGAAAAATTAAAATTGAAATTTAATCACCTTTGCAGGTAACATGAATTAATGAAACAACATTACCTTGGATGTAATTGATGGTTTCAAAAGATGATTGTATTGGATGCAATCATGAAATAAAATCACATTCATTTCACTAATAATTACAAGTCACGTGAGATGTCATCTAAGTGTTGACACTCAGGATAGCTCCCAAACTCGTGGGTTGGTGCACCTCCACGTAGTATTCACGGGACTGCGGGTTGTATGAGATGGTCAGTTGTGTATGGGTGCGTGCGCCTCCACGTAGTATCCATACAACAAATGGGCCATAGTTGGCACTTGGTTGACTTGACTATGATTCTCGGCCAAGGTCGAGGTAAGGCATGAGATAGGGCATGTCGTGTACACTCGTGTACAAATCCTAGCCAGGAGTTACACATAATGTAACTAGAATGATATTCCTACCTACATATCACTATTGGAGATGTGCACCTCCGCGTAGTTCAATTGAGTGAATCAAGGGTCCTGGTCAGATTCTAAGGAGCTTAGAGTCGAAGGATTGTGATTTAAATTCAAGATCTTCAATTAAATTTAAACAAATTAACTAATTAATTTTATTTTTTCGTGTAGATTGAATGGCTAACGCACAAGTACAAAACACAAGTGGCTCATTGAGGTCTTTGTTGGACAATTACAAACTCAATGGAGTCAATTTCCTTGACTGGGAAATGAACTTGAGGATAGACCTCAAGTATGAGCACATGGAGTATATCGTTGACAATGCTCTTCCCCAGGAACCAGCTGCATGTTCAACTAGGGCCGCTTAAGTTGCATACCAAAAGCACTTGAGTGACTCTATAGAAGTTGCATGCATTATGTTAGGCTGCATGAAGAGCGACCTCCAGAAGTAGTTCGTGGAACTCTCCCTCAATTCTTTTGAAATGATGCGTTAGATCAAAGAGATGTTTAAGAAGAAAGCAAGGATTGAGAGGTATGATATCTTGAGGGATCTTTATGCCTGCAAAATGTCAGCAGGCGGTTCCGTGAGCCAACATGTCTTGAAGATGAAGGGATATCTTGAGCACCTAACAAGACTAGGTCTTGGTTTGGAGCAAGAGATGGCTTCAGACATCATTCTGCAATCTCTTCATCCTGCATATGATCAGTTCATAATGAACTATAATATGCATGATATGGACAAGACCGTTTCAGAGTTACATGGGATACTGGTAACTGCTGAGAAGAATATCAAGGGAAAGTATGCCAAGGATGTTCTTATGGTCCAGAATGGGACCAACTTCAGGCAGCATGGTGCTAGCAAGGCTAGTTCAAGTAAGAACAAGGCCCCAGATCACCTAGCAGGAAATATACGAGCACCTATTGCTTCAAAGCTTTCCAATGCCCCTAAAGGCAAAGGGAAAGGAAAGGATAAACAGGATGCGTCTGAATCTATCTGCTTTTATTGTCGTGAAGATGGGCATTGGAAACGAGCTTGCAAGAAATTCCCAAATGATCAGAAGAAGGGTGGAGGGTCCGCGCCTTCAGGTATTTACTTTATAGATATTAACCTCTCTACTTCAAATTCATGGATATTGGATATTGGCGTTGAATCTCACATTTGTACTAATGTGCAAGTGCTGAAAAGTAGAAGGTTGCTGAGCGAAAGAGAGGTGGACCTAAGAATGGGCAACGGAATCAATGTTGTTGCGACTGCTATAGGGTCCATTAGATTTTCTTTACCTAGTGGGCTTGTACTGCAACTTCATAATGTCTATTGTGTACCTACATTTTGTAGAAATATTGTTTCAGTTTCTTTGTTAGACAAGGATGGATTTAATTTTTCCATTAACAATAGAGTTTTTGAATTTTATAGAAATAATATTTATCATGGAAGTGCTACAAGAGTTAGAGGTTTATATGTACTTGATGTTGAGATCTCTAATGAATGCTCAGTCTATAATGTTAATGCTAAAAGGTTTAAATCCGATGATTTAAACCAAACTCTCATATGTCACTGTCGTTTAGGGCACATAAACGAGAAGCGTGTCTCAACACTTCACAAGTGTGGACTTTTATGTCCATTCGAATTCAGTTCGATTGAGATATGCAAATCTTGTTTAATGGGAAAGGTGACAAAAAAACCCCTTCACAAGTAAAGGTGAAAGGGCGGGTAACTTATTAAGTCTAATACACTCTAACATGTGTGGACCTATGAGTACATAAGCCAAGAGAGGGTTCGATTACTTCATCATATTTAGTGATAACTATAGTGGATATGGTTATGTTTACTTGAAGAGGCATAAGTCTGAGGCTTTTGACAAGTTCAAAGAGTTTAGGAATGAAGTACATAACCAACTTGGGAAAAGTATAAAAGCACTTTGGTCGAATTGAGGTGGCGAATACTTATCCGAAGATTTTCTTGATCATTTAAGAGAATGTGGGATCATATCAGAATGGACTCCGCTAGGAACACCACAATTAAATGGTGTGTCCGAGCGGAGAAATAGGACCTTATTGGATATGGTCAGCTCCATGATGAGCCAAGCCGATCTCCCAATCTCTTTCTGGGGTTATACTCTAGAAACAGTCGCATTCATTTTGAACAGAGCTCCAACGAAGAAAGTGGAAGGGACATCATACGAAGTATGGTATGGGAAGAAGCCCAATTTCTAATTCCTGAAGATTTGGGGTTGCGAAGCATATGTCAAGCGTCTGCTTGGAAACAGGCTTGAACCAAAATCTTATAAGTGTATCTTCGTAGGATATCTTATGGAAACGAGGGGATATTACTTCTACAAACACTACGAGAACAAAGTCTTTGTTGCTCGCGGTGGTGTTTTTTGGAGAAAGAATTTGTCTCCAAAATAGTCAGTGGAAGAGCTGTACATCTCGAAGAAATTTGGGATGGTACAGCACAACCTGAAGCAATTCAGGAACCTATGACTGATGATGTAGAAGTACAGGAGTCCGAGCTGGTTGTAGAGACAGATGCAATTCTTGCAAGTACTCTAGAGGGTCCAAGGCGATCTGAAAGAACTAGTTTCCCACCTGTCAGATATGGTTTTATCATAACTGAAAATGGTGACTTAGAAGTTGTGGATGAGGATGATCCAACAACCTTTCAAGAAGCCATGGTCGGGTCTGACTTTGAGAAATGACTAGGAGCCATGAGAGAGGAAATGCATTCCATGTCGGACAACCAAGTTTGGAATTTGGTTGATCTAACTGATGGTGTAAAAGTCATTGGTTACAAATGGGTCTTCAAGGTGAAGACAAACATAGATGACAAGCCTCAGACTTACAAAGCGCGACTGGTTGTTCAGATTCAAGGAATTGAATATGACGAGACTTTTTCTCCAGTAGCAATGGTCAAATTTATCCGCATTCTTCTAGCCATAACTGCATATTTCGATTATGAAATATGGCAGATGGATGTCAAAACCACTTTCCTTAATGGAAATCTTACTGAGGATGTTTACATGTCTCATCCAGAAGGTTTTGTCGATCCAAAGAATAAAGGAAAGATATGCAAGCTGCAGAGATCCATATACGGACTAAAGCATGCATCTCGGAGTTGGAATCTTCATTTTGACGAAGCCGTTAAGGAATTCGGCTTTATCAAGAATGAAGATGAGCCTTGTGTATATAAGAAGGCGAGTGGGAGTAAGATAGTCTTCCTGGTACTATATGTCGATGACATATTACTCATTGGAAACGAAATCTCAACCTTGCAAAAGACAAAAGTTTGGTTAGAGAAGTGTTTCAAAATGAAAGACTTAGGCGAGACTGCTTAACAAGACTCAATATCCTAAGACACCTAATGAGCTAAAGCGCATGAATGGGATCCCATATGCTTCGGCTATAGGATCCATCATGTATGCCATGTTATGCATGAGACCAGATGTCTCGTTTGCTCTTAGTTATACCAGTCATTTTCAGTCTAGCCCTCGTAAGAAACACTGGACTGCAGTCAAGGCCATCCTCAAATACTTGAGGAGAATTAAAGACGCATTTCTAGTGTATGGGGGTGTAGACGAGGAACTAAGCATCAAGGGTTACGTTGACGCTAGTTTCCAAACTGATCATGATGATTCCAAATCTCAACCAGGATATGTGTTTGGGCTAAATGTTGGAGCTTTCAGCTGGAAGAACGGAAAGCAGGACACGATTGCCGACTTTACGACGGAGGCTGAGTACATAGCTGCTAAGGAGGCTGTATGGATTAAAAGCTTTACGGCTGGGTTAGGCTTAATTAAAAATCTGTCTGATCTAGTAAGCTTGTTTTGTGACAACATCGGGGCAATAACATAAGCTAAGGAGCCAAGATCACACAACAAATCCAAGAATGTACCCAGGAAATCACCTCATTAGGCAGTTTGTCAACCAAGGTGATGTGAAGATTAGCTATGTTCCAACATATGATAATACAACCGACCCACTGAAGAAGGCTCTCTCACAGCCAAAACATGAGGGCCATGTTGCGTCTATGGGGATAAACTGGAACTTGAATTGGAACTAGGGGCAAGTGGGAGTCTGTAGAATTTATGCCCTAGCCCAATGTAAAGTTTCCATTTATGTAATAACTTTATCATTTGATGGTGTTGCAGTAATATATTGTATGTGATTTAATCTATATCATTGAGTGTGTCATTGATAGCATTTGTGCCCTGGGTTCCAATTGGAATAGTCTGTAAATGCCTTTAATAGTTTGTCATCGTTTGTAATGAATAAAACGGCTTTGTATTACTTATGTGTTGAAGTAATATGTTAAGCATGATCTGATTTATGACCACTAAAGTAGTAGAACCATAAATCTGTATGGATCACACTTAACGAGTCCCTGGTCAATATACGCTTCAATTGAAGCGACCAGTATGAGGATGGTTTTCAATGATGTAGTTCTGCTTGTCATAGGGATGTGGGATCCCGGAATCATATCATAGATATCATGAGGTGATTGATATTGGACGACCCGCTTTGAATAGTGTTTCGTAGATTAAGCCATGAACATATTCAAATGCGATAGCTTGTCACAATATCCTTAGACCAAGGAGTCTTTGTGATCGCTATGCAATGTACGTGCGGCTTTAACTTGCGCCTAACGCTTTCCGTAACAGGATTGCAATAACGGGCATGATTGGGTGGCGGAACGGATTACATGAGTGACACGAAAGACAGTTAAGAGATTTATCTCTCGTACTACGGTATGTGAAAGATATCCGTTAAAGGCCTCTTGATCGAGAATGACTGAGAGAAAGAGCATGGCCATGCCAGTGATACGGGTTATCAGTTCTCAGCCATCTCACATATCAAGTAACAATGATTTATTAAACAAGGATGACGACTCTATGCCTTGTGATCAATCAGGATGTCTAGAGATAATAGGATAGTGGCTTGTACGCATAAGGTTAAATCGAATCATCGATCATCATGCACCTTTGGTAATCATAATGTCTTACTAGAGATAACTTATAATGGATCGGGCAAGAGAGATCTCTTGCGCCGATCTGCCAACGGTGGCATGAGCCTGGAGGGTCACACACATACAAGACGGATAACTTGAGACAAGGAAACCTTAACGTTTCTTGAGAAGCAATACTTGGACAAAACTGAAGGTTTTGGGCCATGGGTTCGGTTTGAAAGAATAATTAGCGAGTCGAGAAACTGAGATTTTCGTCGATGTCGCATCGGACTTTGTTTGATAAGTAACGACAAAAGGGTCGGACAACTTTTTGGACACGACACGCGACCACATGGGCGAGCCCATTGGGTTCGGCCCATGGGGTCACCTAGCCGGCCCAACAAGGGCCCGAATAAGGCCCAATAAGCCCAAGTGGCCGGCCACCTTGGTGGGTCCAAGGGTGGGGGCCACACACACTATGCTTAGTTGATGTTGTCGATTAAGAGGTGAGTGGTTCAAGGGGTATGGGCAATGACTTGCCTTTAACCCATGCTTTCATCATTTTTCACTTTAGTAACCCTTGCCTTATGTGTTGATGAAGTAGACAAATGAAGACACAATTCACTCACTCTCTCCCTCTCACAAGCTTGGCCGGCCACCTTTCTCTCTCTCTCCTCTCTTTGCTCTCTTGTTCTTCACACATTAGTTCTAGTAGGCTAAGTGTGTAGGATCTTAAAGATCATCCTCTTGGTGTGAACTTGCTCTAGAGAAGAAGATCATATAGTTCTTCTTTCTTGATTCAACAAAGACTAAAAGCAAAAATGGAGAAACTGTCCAAATTGTCCAGTTCCGGCGACCGAAATTGCGTGAGCCATAACTGCTTCGTCCAAGCTCCGATTGACCTGAAACTGGCGGCTTTAGAAAAACAGGTCAAAGGGCTACAACCTTTGTGAAATACTGATTTTCCAAAAGAGATCTTGTTTGGGAGATAAAAGGCCGAGAAGCTGACTGGTCCGCAGAGTCTGTCCAGCGAGATGGGAAAAAATGTTTTGCTCTAGACGGAGGTCTTCTCGTCCGAACTGGGTTCGGAGAAAAACACAAAAGATGTAGAGAATTGGCTGAGGTTTAATCTCCAAAAAGAACCCAAGTAGTTGAAGATCTGTAGCTCGAGATATGGAGCTTCAAAGTCTTGGTTTTCTGTTGGGCAGATTCTGGTAAAATCCGAAAACTCGATTTCCTAAGGATCTAACATGGTAGTCGATCTTGCGCAGGTTAGGGGCGATTTATAGGTTGCTGCCGCTGCCATGAACGTGATTAGGATGCCCCGAAACCCAACAGTCATCACTAATAGTAGACATG
Organism: Geranium rotundifolium; assembly: GCA_963920655.1. Lineage (NCBI taxonomy): Eukaryota > Viridiplantae > Streptophyta > Magnoliopsida > Geraniales > Geraniaceae > Geranium > Geranium rotundifolium. The sequence continues at coordinate 8,101,714 of OY987315.1, read as the reverse complement.
TAGATTGTACGAATCACATATAACGTGTCTATGGTCAATTAAGCTTCACCAGAAGCGACCAGTATGAGGATGATTCTTCATGATCACGTTCTACTGATCAATGGAAATAGGATTGCCAGAATCAGATCATAGATATCATTTGAGAAATTATGTTGGACGACCCGACCTAAATATGCGACATAGATCTAGTCATGTAGATATTCAGTTATCGTGATTTGTCATTGATACTTTAGACCAAGGAGTCTTTATGATCGCTATGCGGTGAGTATCCAAGTTTGACATACGCCTAACATTATCTGTAACAAGGTAGCCATAACGGCTCTAATTGGCTCGGAGAAGGGCTGCATGAGTGATACGAAAGACGGCTAAGGGATTAATCTCTCATACTCAGGTATGGGAATGATATCCGTTTAGGCCAGTTGATGAGAATGGCAGAAAGGAAAAGCATGGCCATGCAGATGATACAGGGTATCACATTTTAAGTCATCTAACATATCAAGAAACAGTGATTGATTAAATAAGGGTGACGACTCTATGTCTTATGATCAATCAGGATATCTAGCGATAAAAGTATAGTCACATGGACGACATGAGGTTAAATCGAATCATCGATCATCATATACGTTGGGTAATCATAATGTCTTACTAGAGGTCACTTATGATGGGGAGAGTAAAATGGTAATTTTACATCGATCTGCCAACGTGACATGAACCTATAGGGTCACGCACTTAAAACACACATTTTGGGGGGAAACTAGACAATAATAGTTGGAACGGGTCGTGGCCAAAACCTATGGTTTTGGGCCACGGGCCTAACGGCACAAAAGGGCCATAGGCCGGGCCGAAGCCAATGGTTTTGGGCCGACCATAGAGGCCATTGAGGCGGAGCCAGTGAGGGATAAAACCCTCATGGGCAGCCACTCCAAACCCTAATTTACTCTATAAATAGAGACCCTAAGTGCTGGAAAAATCAGACCTTCATATTCCATACCGAAAGACTGCTGAAATCTCTATTTTGATCTTTTTCCATTCTAGTAGGTGGTAAAGGGTTAAGTTTACTAAAACTTATGTGTTTTTGTGGATACAGATAGAGGGGAGGAACGTAAAGTTGCTCCTCATTGGTGATTCGAATCAAAATCTCAACAAGTATAATTAAATATCTTTAATTTGATTAAATTGTCGATCTATCGCTTAGTAAAGATCTTGTAAGGTTCGGTGTTATTCTCCGCTGGATAAATATCTTATTTAGACCCCCTGAAACCCTTCACCTCCTTCGTAGTATACGCGATTTTTACTTATCTCTCTCGGCCGACTAATGCATCTTAACAAGTCCTTGTATTTTTAGAATTTTTCATATAAGCCTAATGCCGTTAGTTTTTGATCGAAGTCAATTATTTTTTGTAAAATGGAAAAAATACCCCTTATATTTAAAAATTAAGAATTTCTTAAAATGATTTTTTAAACTTTTTTGTAAAATATATTAATCTATAAAATCAATGATAAAAAACTTATTTTAGTATTAAAAATTTATAAAACATAAAAAATGATGTTTAACTACCTTTTTTCATTTTAAATATTTTTTCTTTAAAAATAATATTAGAATCAGTTTTTATTATTTATTTGATACAAAAATATATTTTAAGAAAATGTTTTTTTTAATTTTTTAATACGAGGACATTTTCGTCATTTTGCCCAAAAACTAACACTGTTGGGCCTCCATGAGAAATTCTGAAAGTCCATGGATTTTTCAATATGCATTAGTCGGCCAAGGGAGGTAAGTGAAAATCGCGTATACTACGAAGGAGGTAAGTTACATTTTCCATTTTTTATACTATCAAAATGAATATAGCAGGATAAAGATTTGTGCTGACTGGTTAATGACATATGTGGGTGATTATTAATAGTTTATTTATAAGAGGATGCATTTAAATGAGAACTAAGGGATGAGCGAGAACGTGAGAACTCATATAAATCACGTGATGGGAACGCATCTTGCGTTCACGATAAAAAAATTCGTATACAATTCAATTTGTGCGTTTGGTTGAGAGTATTTTTGGTAGACAATATATTTGTTATATTTGCTTAAAAATGGTAATATTGAATCAGGAACCTGCCAATGCTCCATGCACGATCAAAGACGATCATGAACTCTAGTTTTGTAACAGAAATCTCTTTTTGACGATCCCAAGTAATGGAAAATCGATTTACAGTATCATAAATCCATATTCGAACCAATTCAAGTCTGTGTTTGCCATAAAAATCTATATATGCACTGAAAATGCTGACAACAATTGAAATTAAGAATCCTGATTGATCCATTCTTACAGAAGAGCAATCATATGTGAGCTTGGATCACACCTATGATATGGAAATAACTAATGATGATCATCGATCAGGTATTGGTTAGTCAATTGATTTCTTTGTACGCATGAATTAAATTCGAAATAGAGTTTTGATTAGCTTGAATTCGTGTACCTATATTCGCAGTGGATGAAGGTCAATTGGAAACATAATTGCTCCCGGGTTGTGAGAGTGGCTCCAAAGAATTTGAAAGAGTGTATATTCGATTTAGGAATTTCGATTGTCCTAACAATGTTTCCTTTGTTTGATGATATATTTCCATTATATATTCCACTATTTTATTTCAACATAGCTCTTGTGTTCTATGCTAGTTTTCCTTACTCGATGCTGAATTTCTATTGTAAACGTTCACATAGTTAGTGCTCGTGTTTCCGAGCTATGTTATACATTTCCATTTGGAACAAAGGGTTGATGTTTGAAACAACGATATTGATAAGGGTGCGTTTACACCACTTTTTTAGTGCCCGTTTTTCGCCCGTTGACCTTGTTTTCGTCCCATTTTGGTACAATTAACACTTGTTTTAGCTCTCTTTTGTTTCACGGGTACTCTAAGTAAATTTTGCAGATTTTGAGTCAATTCAGGAAAATTTCAAGTCATTTTTGGATCAACTCTGTGGCCCCCTCATGATGCTCTATGGCCGATGATTTGGGCCCTCAAAACCTATCACCAATGCTCAATTAGGGTTCACCCCGTGGCCGAGGGCCGCGGTCCGTGGTCCTACCATGTGGCGAAGGCAAAGCCCCCGTTGCCAAGCACTGAGGCCCTCCAAAATACGTCGCGTTACCAAAGTGCTACGACCCGTGGCTACTCAAAAACTCCAGAACGTGCATAATATTGACCGACGCTTGGGCAGTAAGATTGGGACTATGGCCGAAGGCCACGGTCCGTGGCCACCCTTGATAGTCAACCCACCTATTTCGTGGATGAAACGTGAGCGAGAAAAACAAGGCAGTAAAGGGGCCATAGTTTGTGTCCCTTCGGCCACGGTCTCATGGCCCCAGAAAATTCTCACCTATAATAGGGAGTCGACACATTTGGGAAAAATATTCATAAATTCACATTCAGTTAAAATTTCAGTCCTCCCAAGTTTGCGTTAGAGAGTTTCCAGAAGAGTTCTAGAGGCATTTCAAACATTACATAAGCCAATTGAAGAAAAAGCCAATCATCCCCATTCACGTATTGAATTCTCAATCGAAAATTTATCCGGTTTTTTACTTTGACAATCCTTCTTTATTGTATTTATTTTCCCAAATGAATTAAATTTCAATTTACGTTTCAATTGGGTTCTACATATTGTATTTGGTTATGCGTATGTTTTTGCATTTTATTTATTTAATATCCAAATAAATGGTAATTGTATGCATGAATTAATCCCCTTATAAGTATGTATATATTGAATTCAATTGTGAACATGTTTGGCTAATTCATTTAAGGATTGAAGGTATGAACAAGGAATAATAATTAGGAAAATTTAGTAATTAATTTATACGCTTGCGACGCCGAGTATGGCGATTTCATTATACATGTGCTTAATACTTATTGTCTTTAATTACGTCTCATTGATCTAGTTTATTAACACAATCGAAAGAGAAGTTAGTAAATGGACTTGACTTGAGTAATGAAAGTCGGGTTTAAATCATCACTAGAGATAGTTTGGTTAACACCCGTCATTTGGTTCATGTCCACAACCGAAACGTATAAGGGAGTGCGTGATTGCTGTTCTTCAAGTATTGTAACCGGCTAATATCCGAGTTAATTCCACAGAGATCAAACGAGTGTTCGTATTCAAGCAATTTGTGTTTGAATTACGTAAATGGAATAGGGACTAAGTCCAATGTTGAGGTGAAATGTGTGTATCACTCGAAGCAAACAATAGCAATCAAATAACACAAGAAATGATGGCAATAAGGTTGTAAAAGATCAGATAAACTAGCAACCACGGGTGCTAGACCAACGGCTCAATGCCGATTCAAGTTCACAATAAATATCAATTTCAATAATTTGAGTAGTAGCCTAAGTTGTAAATATGTTAACTGTATCTCGGCATTATTAAACACCCAGTATTGGACCAATAACCCTCTCAGGATTTTGGAATCGATCCTCCATAACTTTAAGTCCAACTATTTTCGTACCAAGCGATCGAGTCTAGGAGACCGATTCCTCGATCCTACTTATTTTGGTTCTTCACTATCCTTCTCGGGCTTAGTGTCAAACTTAAAATTATAAATACAAAGTAGCTAATTTTATATTCATATATAAGCCTGAAATAGAATGAAAACTCATTTCATAGAAATTCAATATGAAATTCTGAGTTGTTGCAAGGACAAGATGTCGAACACAATGTTGTGACAATTTGTTCGACAACTTGTCTAATCACGGATAAGTAAATAACGGAACAATAAATAGAAGACACACAATATGTTTACCCATTTCGGTGACTCCGCACCTACGTCTAGGGGCACTCTGCCAGTGGAAAGGTTTTCTCTATCTGGTAGTCAATAGTACAACTTCAAGCATCAACTAGCTATCACACAAGCTATTGTCCTAAGCTACTGTAGATCTCACCGTGAACAACCTCGACCAAGGGCCTCTCCCTCTGTCTTTGAGATCCTCTCAATTCCACCCTTCGAGCAAGCCTATGCTCGGTTGTGTTGTCTTTGACAATCTTCTTCGTGAGACTTCAATCACGAACAAACACTTTCAAATCACAAACACTCAAATCCTTGCGAGTTGATGTTTGTGATCGACAATGTCCTTCTAAATAAAACAACCTCTGATCCGCTAGTCTTACACAGTCACGAGCTCTCAGTATTTAGCACATTAAAGGACGTAAAAGCAGACGAGTTGCTAAGGGGTAAAGCACCTACTTTTATAGCAACCCGAGTAGACTAATTGGTTTCCAATACCGATTAGAAAATTCAAACCCTTGTCGTCCTTGGCATGTTTGGCAAGTTGGCATTACCGCCTACAGGCCTTGCTGACGTGTGTTGGTGCTAGCTGGAGATTGCCTTATTTAGTCGTTGCCTAAAACTGACGCGCGCTGGTGTTCTCTGTCTAAACAGGAACGCTGCGGTACTTAACTAATTATGCGCACATAATGTCTGTTGCTACGTTTATTTGTTGGCATGATTTTTTAGCGCAAATGTAAGAAGTCGTGCAACATGTTACATGACATGTGGAGCGACTTGTTACGAGCCGCGGATTAGGAAAGTCTGAAGCTTTCCTATTTTGACAAAGCTTGGAGCGAAAGAAGAAAGGCGCCACGAAGACTTGGAGCGCAAGAGAGTGACGTCGACAAGTCAAGCGACTTCCAGCTGGCAGTTTCACGTCAGCAAAAGGCGGCAACTATACTTGCCTGATTTATTCAAAAAGTCAGAACAGGCAAGACGACTTCCAGCTGTCGTGGAAGGCGGCAACAACTTGCCTGACTTTCCTGTTCCTGATCCGAGAAGGATTAGGAATGTGAGCTGCTATAAAAAGCCCTTGGCTTCCCATTAGCAGTATCTGTTCTTGTTCTAACACTTGCAAGATTTCTCAGAGCTCTTAACCGTGCACCATCGGCGTGTTGAGAGTCTGATTAAGATTCGCTAGAACGGACCTTTGTTCCGATCAAACCTTGAGTCGCGAAGACTAAGTGTTTGGGTCGGTTAGGGTTTTTGTTTGTGATTGAAGATTCACAACTTCGTCCAAGAAGACAACGACACCAAGCATGAACTTGCTCGAAGGGTGGAATTGAGGGAATCTCAAAGACAGGGGGAGAGGCTCCGGGTCGAGGTGATTCACGGTGAGATCTATAGTAGCTTAGGACAATAGCTTGTGTGATAGCTAGTTGGTGCTTGAAGTTGTACTATTGACTGCCTATAGTGAAGAACCTTTCCACTGGCAAAGTGCCCCCAGACGTAGGTGCGGAGTCACCGAACTGGATAATCATCTCTGGTGTCGTGATTATTATCTGTCTATTATTTTGCTTACTGTTTCCACAAGAAGTCGATACACAAGTTAAAGACTTTGTGTTCGACTTCCTGACTCGGCTACGATTCAGAATTTCAATGTCATACTACATATGTTGCGATATGTTGACTGACATCTTACCTTGTGCTTAAAAAATCTGCCAATACTGAACGTAGCAACAATCTCCCCCTTTGGCAATTTTCTAGGCAAACACATCTTGATTATACGTCTTCTGTTCTTAGCAATCTCCGGTCGAGTTTTATCTCTAGTCTAGGACGCTCTTCTTCAGCCGTTGTCATTCTTCATGTTTGTCACGTCTTCTTGTTGCGTCTTCTCGTCCTTTATCAGCAAGGTTCATAGTGCAAGTCTTCGTCTTCTGTTACTTTGTGGTAAGGAGTGTTCATCATGTTGGAACATGTTTGTGACACATGTTCCAATCAATGACATATCGACAGGTTGTAACATGTTTGTTACGCATGTTCTAATCATGTCGTTCCTTAAGTCACAAAGTAAGTTGAACATGTTGTTACACAAGTTTCAGCCAACACTACTTTAACATGTAGTTACACACGTTAAAGGTGACAGATGACACAAGTCTCTAACATGTAGTTACACATGTTATAGACCAGACCAAACACTATTATAGATCACCATTATTTGATGACCATAGGTTGACCATGTGAGGTCCAAATTATCCCCCCCCCCCTCCCCCTGATTGCCTAAAAAATGGCAAAGGGTAAGCACAGAAAAATGAAAGCAAACAAAATATCCAGCCTCTAAACATGAGGCAAATATCCAGCTCCACCAAGGAGCAAAAATATTGTTCACAAAAAAAGTAACCCGGAAAGTCCCCGGGGATTCAAGAGTTCAAAAATAAATGAGTTTTGCAGGAACATGATAAGTAACTGGTTTGTTTTCAGGAGGAGTTAGCAACATCTTCTTCAGCAGTAGGGGCTTCCTCAGGTATAGCTAACAGTTCGTTGAGGAGCTGCTCATAAGTGGCCTTCCGGCTTGCTAGAGTGTGGATGATAGTCTCTAGATCAGCTATACCCTCCATTAGCTCGTGTACCATCCTATCTTTGATGGACCTGGTTGCGCTAGTGCTGCTTCCTCTTTCAAAGGTTTTTGTAGCCGGACGTGGAAAGTCTTTGATATGTTTACCTTTAAATAGCTTCGGGCTAATATGAAGTACTAACGAGTGTTTGACAGCAACATCATTGTCACGAATAATGGTAGGATATTGTTGAAGAAGTATGCCAGTTATAAGAGAGGAAAATCCAGTGGGCAATTTGATAGCATATGACCTTGCATGTTTTGTTAGATGTTCAACAACAAGTGACCCAATCAGTGTTGATGCTAGAGGCGTGAGAGGAGGGTACCAAATTTGTTATGTCAATGCGGTAGAGAATAGAGTACTTGACCGTGAGCTCCGATGAGGCCATGGATCCTTTGGTTGGTCAAGGCTTCTTTCTTCCTCCAGAGATTTCTTGAGTGATGTGGTCCATAGGTGGGAGCCTTGTCGTGACATTTGTAACACTTCTTCCCAGATGGGCGTTGATTACCTCAGGGGTGAACTTAAAACAGTGTCCCCTTACAAACACCCTTCTATACTCTGGATCATCTGGGTTATTGAACGTGGCTGGGAGATTCACATAAAATTCTTTTACGAGAGAGGGATAGTAGGTACCAATGTATGACATGGTTTTGAGGAGGTCTGTCCCGCGTAGTAGCTCCATGATGATCTTCATTTCTTTGGCCTCGGTAGATAGCTCTCTTTCAGGGTATATGATGCGATTGCACACATATTTTCATTTGCTGGCTCCTTCGGCAAAATGAAACAAGATGTTGTCTATTGGTACATCCAGAACGTCTTTAGGAATTCTTTGTCTTCCTAACCCTTTTCGGGTGCTTTGATTTGGGAAATTTGACAAGTTCTCCTCTTCGCTTTCTTCTTCCTCCTCTTCTGGTGGAAACGAAACTTTTACTGTAGGCATTGTGGTCTTCTTCTTCTTGGTTTTTTTCTGTCGTTGGGACAGGTGCCTCAACTATCTCATGATCCCTCCTTTTCCTTTTTAGGGGTTCTTCTGGACTCTCTTGTTCCTCATCCTGTAGCTCCTTTCTTTTCTCAGTCTTTTTTTTAGCCATTACATTTTCGAGAGTGATATTGTCCTCACTCTTCGTGTGGGTTTCTTCTGATGAATCCTCATTAATCTGTTCCATTGTTCTAAGCATCTTGCTCCTTACCCAAGTCTAGTGTGTTTTTGTTTCTACCCGTTAATGGCTCGCTCTGTGGATTTTTAGATCCTTCTTTTGAAAACCTTGCTCCGTGCGTCTTGACCCCAAACAGATTTCGAATTGGTTTAGGTGTTCTGATTCTTTTTGCGACGTGCTTGATCCTCATCGTTGTTGTTTTGGTAGAGAGGTTTCAGAGAATTTTTTATGAGAGATCTGTTTTTTTTGGTGTAGAGTCTGATGGATCGGGAGCAATGTAAACCCTAAGTGTTTTGTTGTGTAACGCCCCAAGATCCGGTTCTCCGAATCTTAGTCGTCACGCGATAAAATACAAGTATCGATAAAACATAAACGAAGATACATATACGAAATAGTTATGAAACACCTCAAGCGTCCTCGAGTGTATCATAACTATACTCGCACAAAGTCAACACCTTTAGTTTAGGCGTCCCTAACTTAAAGGTGATTGCACAAGTAAGTAAACCAGTTCTAAAACAATTCCATCAAAACATCCTTTGAAAATGAAGCAAGTAACTCATAAATAAATACCATAATGGTGAGGCATAACGCCACCTCACCGAGTGTTTTACAAAATAAAGTAATAAACCGGATAATGAAAAGCAATAACAAAACAGGTTACGACTCAACAGAGTCTACAACCGCCGACCAAACACCACTGGCAAAGACACGTCGACACGACACGCCCCCAAGCTCCCAGTCAAAAGATCTAAACGCATCCATAACCTGCACAAATTGTAGGGGTGGACACGCTACCTCCAAGACTCAAACATCGCACATACACAAGATGATACCAATGCAAAAGTAGTTGTATAACATAATTAACTACACCCTAGGGTAACCGATTTCAACCCCGGGAATCCACCCTTGCCTCGGTTCACCCTCCCTTAGGTAAAGGTAATCGATCTCGATCAAGGGAGTCCACCCTCAACTCGATTCACCTTACACCTAAATAAAGGCAACCGATCACAACTAAGGGAGTCCACCCTCAGCTCGGTTGACCTTTCCCACAAAGATAAAGGTAACCGATCTCGATCAAGGGAATCCACCCTCAACTCGGTTTACCTTACACCTAAATAAAGGTAACCGATCACAACTAAGGGAGTCCACCCTCAGCTCGGTTGACCTTTCCCACAAAGATAAAGGTAACCGATCTCGATCAAGGGAATCCACCCTCAACTCGGTTTACCTTACACCTATATAAAGGTAACCGATCACAACTAAGGGAGTCCACCCTCAGCTCGGTTGACCCTTACCACAAATAAAGGTAACCGATCTCGATCAAGGGAATCCACCCTCAACTCGGTTTACCTTACACACCACCTGTAACACAAGTATCACACCATACTCATGCAGAAAACATACTAGGTGCAAGACGGAATAAATCATCGTCTGAAAAGCAAATAATATAATAACTGGCACAATCCCGTGCATACAATCAGTTCAGAGTTATACTAAACTAATTCACCCAACATTATCATGCAAATCTCACTATTCGCATATAATCACACCAAGCATATTCACGCCACTACCATAGTGCCAAATCATGCTCACACGTATATATACACACATATATAATCAAACAAAGGCATCAAGCCATATAGTCTAGGTAGCTATGTCCCCCTACCTTAGGAAAGCTCTACGTACGCTCCTAGCCTCCCGTTCGAGCTATTCACGCCTTGCCTTTCCCGCGAGCGTCAATATCAACTAATAATTATATTCAATAATTAAAAACTCAAACAGACTCCGAAACGAATGCAATAAATTTACAAGTGTACTCCAACAAGTGCCTAACACTTGGATACACTTCAAATTAATCAAAGTAGCCAAAATGAGCCCAAAATGACCCATTTTCCCCGAAACACCCAATCTGCCCGGAAACGAGTTTTTGACCCTCGGGACTCCGAAAATTACGAAACTTGTTTCTAAACTCCTCATTTAATATTATAAGACCAATGCAATTAACGGAATCGAATTCCGACACCCGAGCGTTAAAATACTTCAATTAAAGTTATTGGTGGAAAAACCGTCTTTCACAATTTAAATCCGAAAATTATCAAATACGCAAGTTATCGACTCGGGGGTCACCCGGGACCACCCGAACTCACAAAACCCGAGCCCCGGGCTCGTGGGCCCCACATAAGCCACCACATTAATTCTCGGGAAACAAAATCGAGCTACGGGATTCACTTCGAATCTGTCCAGAGACAGATTCGGCAGAACAGTCCACTTCCCGGACTTGCAGCTCCAAATTCGTAGCTCGTCTGGAAAACACGTAAACATGAAAGTTGAAGCTCTGCCAGTCCTCTAAAAACTTCATGTTTTGCTCGGAACCAAGTTCGAACGGGAACGGCTCCGTCCGGAGCAAAACAGATTGTCCGTCCGGCTGGACAGATTCAGCGGTTCAGTCACTTCCCGGGCTTCTAGCTCCCAAACCGTTGCTCCTTTGGAAAAACTCACAAGATGAAGGTTGAAACACTTCGAGTCAGCGTTCCATGGCCACCGGAATCAGCCACCAACGTGGCCGGAGCTCCGGCGACCCTCCGGTCACCGGAATTTGTTCAAATTTGTCTTAAAACATGCCTAATCATCTCTAGTGTCTAACTAAACTTAAAACAACACATTTCTACTTAAAACCCACGAACCAAACTACTCCAAATCGAAAAGAGAACCATACTTCTTGTAGTCCTCGATGCCGGGATTCCGAATACGAAGAAATCTCGAAGAAACGACGGACGGATTGACGGGAAATCCTCCTTGCTTGGCCGGACCCTCCTTCTCCTTCCCTCTTTCTCTCTCTCTTTCTCTTTCTCTCTCCTTCTTTCTTCTCTTCTCCCTCTCTTTCTCTTGGTTGTTCTCGGATGAAATGGGAGCTCCCCCTCCTTATAACAACACATTTTATTTAATTAATTACTTAATTAAATAAAATGAAAACCCAAAAATCAACCCTTTTTCCTCTTTCCCAACATCACCAAACCCCACACACAACAAGTCACTTCCTTGTCCCCTTGGTACCTAACCCATCAATCACATCGGTCACCTTTTCCACCAACCGAAAACAGATCAGATTTCCCAAAATCGGACGTTTCGGACCCCGAACGGGCACTTTTATCGAGATTTCAGCAAAATCTCCCGAGTGACTTAAAATGGGCTAACTAAGAATACTGCATCGACCGTTTTGCGAGTCGGGACTTAACGAGTCCAGAATCGCCCAAAACGTCCTCGGTTGACTTTTCCAGCAAAAAGTCAACCTAAGTCAACTTTCCCCGAATGGGTCACGAAGTGGTCTTTAGTCGCCCTGAACTTAGCTTGGTCGAAAATAACGTCATCTTATGTCCAAAACAACTCTCGGGGTCAGGTTCAGACTCGATCTGGTCACTATTCAAAAAATTTTGAATTTTCCCAAATTTTAGTCTAACTGCCCGGGAGAGGTCCTTACAACCTACCCCCCTTAAAGGAATTTCGTCCGTGAAATTAAACAGAGTTAAGGACGTACCTCAATTCTCGAAGAGTCGGGGATACTTGGCGCGAATCTCGTCCGCCCGCTCCCACGTCGACTTCCCCTCCCCGTGATGCTGCCACAGCACTCGCACTAACGGGATGGTCTTGCCTCTCAGCACCTGATCGCGAGAGTCCAAGATCCGAACTGGCCTTTCCTCATAAGTCGCATCCGGAGTCAACTCTAGCTCAGCCCAAGCTATCACGTGTGACGGGTCGTGGTGGTACTTCCTCAGCATGGATACATGGAAAACGTTATGCACTGCCGCAAGGGATGGTGGCAAAGCAAGCCGGTAAGCCACTACTCCCACTCTGGAAATGATCTCGAAGGGCCCAATGTACCTCGGCGACAACTTCCCGTCGCTCCTTGCCTTCTTGAACCTGATCAGCCCCTTCTTCGGGCTAACCTTCAAGAAGACATGGTCGCCCACTTCGAACTCAAGCGGTCGACGCCTCCTGTCCGCGTAACACTTCTGTCTGCTCTGCGCCGTCTTCAACCGTTCTCAGATCAGGGCTACCTTCTCGGTAGTCTCCCTAACCAGATCAGGTCCTAACAGGCTCTTGTCGCCCACCTCCGCCCAACAGACGGGTGAACGACACGGCCTACCATACAACGCCTCGAATGGTGCCATCTGAATGCTGGCCTGGTAGCTGTTGTTGTAGGTGAACTCTGCTAGTGGCAAGTAATCCTCCCACGCTCCATGGAAGTCCAGAATACATGCCCGGAGCATGTCCTCCAGGATGTGGATCACTCGCTCTGACTGACCATCAGTCTGCGGGTGGTAAGCGGTACTCAGCCGAATATTCGTCCCCATAGCGCCCTGAAGGCTGTCCCAGAATCGCGATGTAAAGCGAGGGTCTCGGTCCGACACTATCGACACCGGCACCCCGTGTAGTCTGACTATCTCGCGCACATACAGCCTGCTCAGCTTGTCCACTGGGTCCGTCATCTTCATAGGCAGGAAGTGAGCGGACTTCGTCAGTCTGTCAACCACTACCCAAACAGCATCATTGCCCCTCGTAGACCTCTGCAAACCGCACACGAAGTCCATGGTGATATGCTCCCATTTCCACTCAGCGATCTCTAGTGGCTGTAGCGGACCTACTGGTCTCTGGTGCTCGATCTTCACCTGCTGACAAGTAAGGCATCTCGCCACAAATTCCGCTATCTCGCGCTTCATCCTGCTCCACCAGAAGTGGCGTCTGATGTCGTGGTACATCTTAGTCCCCCCGGGATGTACTGTAAGTCGCGAGCTGTGCGACTCACGTAGTACTGCCTCGCGGAGACTCTGGGGCACGAACAGTCTGCTCTGGAAGCGAAGACCCTGATCGTTGCCCAGTGACCACCCTTCGGACTCGCTTCCGCTGGTCAACCTTTCTCGGAATGTCACTGATTCCGCATCCTCGATCTGCGCCTCGAGTACCCTGCTGATCAATTCTAGCTGCGCTACTAAGGAACACAGAGCCACCTGCCCTGTGACTTCCTCTAGCTCCATCTTGAACTCGCCGAGTTCTCCCAGCATCTTCCATTCCCGTACAGCTACGGAAACGAGACTGTGGAGTGACTTCCTGCTGAGGGCGTCGGCAACAACATTTGCCTTGCCCGGGTGGTAAAGCAGGTCAAAGTCGTAGTCCTCAATCAGCTCCATCCAGCGCCGCTGTCTCATGTTGAGGTCCTTCTGAGAAAAGAGGTACTTCAGGCTCTTGTGATCAGAGAAGACCTGAAATTTCTCGCCATAGAGGTAGTGACGCCATAACTTCAGTGCAAATACGATTGCCGCAAGTTCCAGGTCGTGCGTCGGATAGTTCTTCTCGTGCACTCTCAACTGTCGGGACCCGAACGCTACCACCTTCCCCAGTTGCATCAGCACAATACCCAGTCCCTCGCCGGACGCGTCACAGTAGACGTCGTAGCCTATGCCTCGCTCTGGTACTATCAGCATTGGAGCCGTGGTCAACAGAGTCTTCAGCTCCAAGAATGAGTTCTCACAGGACTCGTCCCACTCTAACTTAACTCCCTTCCGTGTAAGGTGAGTCATCGGTGCTGCCAGTCGTGAGAAATCCTTCACGAACCTTCTGTAATAACCTGCTAACCCCAGGAAACTACGAATCTCGAACACGCTCGTCGGCTGTGCCCATCTCGAGACTGCCTCAATCTTCACCGGGTCAACAAAGATACCGTCGCTGGACACTACATGCCCGAGGAAGCTCACCTCAATGAGCCAGAACTCACACTTCTCCAACTTCGCGTAAAGCTGGTGCGATAGGAGTAGCTGAAGCACGATCCTCAGATGTGCCTCGTGAGTCCTCTCGTCCGAAGAGTAGATAAGGATGTCGTCTACGAACACGATGACGAACTGGTCAAGGTAAGGCCGGAAGATCCGTGTCATCAGGTCCATGAACGCTGCTGGAGCGTTGGTCAAACCGAACGGCATCACCAAGAACTCGAAGTGGCCATACTGTGTCCTGAATGCCGTCTTCTGGATGTCCTCCTCTCGCACCCTCAACTGATGATAACCAGATCGCAGGTCGATCTTGGAAAAGCATTTCGAACCCCTGAGCTGGTCGAAGAGATCGTCTATCTGCGGCATCGAATAACGGTTCTTTACTGTCGCCCTGTTCAGCTTCCGGTAATCGATGCACATCCGGAGTGAACCTTCCTTCTTCTTCACGAACAACGCCGGAGCACCCCAAGGCGAAGTGCTCGGCCGGATGAACCCCTTTTCCTGTAGCTCCTGGAGTTGACTCTTCAACTCCTCGAGTTCCGCGGGAGCGAAACGGTAGGGTGCCACAGAAATAGGCGCCGTTCCTGGCAACAACTCGATCGCGAACTCCACCTCTCGCACTGGTGGCAAACCGTTTAGATCGTCTGGGAACACGCCCGCAAACTCATCAACAACCCGTGGTAGTCCTCGGCCTCCGCCCGTCGGGCCGCTGCCTGCTATGGATAGTGCTGCAAGTAGGACTCCACTCCGACTCCCTAATGGACATGTGATAGTAGAGCCACCGCTCGATACTGTCACTCTCCTCTTGTAACAGTCGATGATCGCTCGGTACTGTCTCAACCAGTCCATACCCAGGATGACGTCGAATGTCGTCATGTCAAGTACAATCAGATCCCCCACAAGGGGATGGTCGGCTACGCGCACCTCGCATGCCTTGCAGACCCTGTCTAGAACAGTGTCGTTCCCCAAAGGTGTATCAACACGCAGGGGCGGACTCAAAGACTCGACCCTCAATGCCAGGGACCGTGCAAACCGTGCAGAGATAAAAGAATTCGAGGCACCTGTGTCTATGAGAATAGACGCCCACGAATTAAAAACAAGAAACGTACCCTGCGCTGATCTCTGGTCATCAGGCTGTGGCGTCTCAGTCTGGCCTGCAACAGAATATACTCTGCCCCGTGTCTGCTGCCCTTGCCCGGTACTCGGCCCTGCCGACCGTGCTGGTGCGTATCCCTGCCTGGGCCGGTAGTCCTGCCGTGATGCGGATGACTGTACCGGTGTAGCGCCCTTGGAGGGACAGTCCTTGGCAATGTGCCCGAGGCGTCCGCACCTATAGCATGTGGGCGGTCCTGCGCTGGCCCGGCCTCCCTGAGACTCGACCTGACTTCCCGGCCTTCCCGCCAGCGATCTGGGTTGTCCGCCCTGACTCTGCCTCGCAGTCCCATGCCTCTGTGGGCACTCCCGACAAAGATGTCCCGTCTGTCCGCACATGTAGCAAGTGGTTGGTGGTCTCGATCCTGCCGAGCTGGCAGCTGCTGTGTCTAGCGAAGCCAGCGGCCTCTGCTCCATCCGTCCAGCCTGCTGTGGCGGAAAGCCCGAATGACGGGGCCTCTTGAAGTCTCTAGACTCCGTAGGGCCACTCGGTCGGGGCCTCTGTGCCCGGAGACGTCGGGTCTCTGCCATCCCCTCCTCGATGGCTGCGGCGGTGTCCACTATCACCGAGTACACTCGGATCCTAAGAGCAAGGATCCGGTCGAAGATTTCGGGCCTCAGCCCCCGCTCGAACCGTTTGCAACGACTCGCATCGGACCTCACCAGATCCGGAGAAAATCTCGACAAGGCCGTGAAACGGGCCTCGTACTCGGCGACCGTCAGGGTCTCCTGGCGCAGTTCCGGGAACTGCTGCTGCCGGCTATCCCGCGCCGACTCTGGAAAGTAGCTCTCGAGGAAGACCTCCCGGAACTCCTCAAAGTCCTGCCCAACCCGGGCCCTCACCCGCTCCCACCAGTAGTAGGCATCGCCCTTCAGCTGGTGAACAGCTAAAGTGATGCGGATGCTCCCCTCGTTGACCCCTGTGGTGTCCAGGTCCCGAGTGATCTGCTGTAGCCACTGCTCGGCTATCGAGGGATCAGTCTCTCCGTGGAAAGCAGGTGGGTGAAGTCGTAGGAAGTCTCGCAATGCGTGCGACGGCTGTACTGCAGCCCGAACTGGTGCTGTCTCAGGTGTGGTGGACCTAGCTGCCCTCCGCCCCATGACCTCGGTCAGGGACTGTATCGACCTCAACAGCTCTTCCCCCATCGGGACCCTGTCGGGAGCGGTCGTCGGGGCAGCGGGCATCCCCATGGGAGTTCCCGCCTGCCCAGCACTGCCGGTGGCAGTCTCCACGGACTGTGTCTCGACACCAGTGGTCTGCTCCGCGGGCTCGGCAACTCGAGCTCCCTGAGTCGCCCTCGACGCTCCCCGCCCCCTGGTACCTCCTCGCCTAGTCTTCGGCGCCATGTGCACTACTGCACGGAAATGAGATCACAATCAGGATCCACGATCAAGCGGACTTCGCGCTAAAGGACAATGGAACTTCACTGATTTTCTACCATTACTAATCATACTAGGTACTAATATCCTAGCGTAGTAATACTAACCGGCTATGTTCTCACTAACATGCCCACCAGTCAACACATGTCATCAATCAAACATGTCAATAATATACTCACGTTAACAAGCAACCTCATGTACTATCACAGTACCACAACCTGTCCATCATTTCTCAAGTCATACAGTCACACAACTGCACATAAGTTGTCAGGCTAACTCACTACTGACCAACTTAACACCACAAAACTTAAAGACCAAAGCCACGTAATACTCTCCTATTACTGACTCTACCTGACGTGTCGACGCAAGGCACACAGGTGTTGAACCTGAGCCTCTGATACCTAACTGTAACGCCCCAAGATCCGGTTCTCCGAATCTTAGTCGTCACGCGATAAAATACAAGTATCGATAAAACATAAACGAAGATACATATACGAAATAGTTATGAAACACCTCAAGCGTCCTCGAGTGTATCATAACTATACTCGCACAAAGTCAACACCTTTAGTTTAGGCGTCCCTAACTTAAAGGTGATTGCACAAGTAAGTAAACCAGTTCTAAAACAATTCCATCAAAACATCCTTTGAAAATGAAGCAAGTAACTCATAAATAAATACCATAATGGTGAGGCATAAAGCCACCTCACCGAGTGTTTTACAAAATAAAGTAATAAACCGGATAATGAAAAGCAATAACAAAACAGGTTACGACTCAACAGAGTCTACAACCGCCGACCAAACACCACTGGCAAAGACACGTCGACACGACACGCCCCCAAGCTCCCAGTCAAAAGATCTAAACGCATCCATAACCTGCACAAATTGTAAGGGTGGACACGCTACCTCCAAGACTCAAACATCGCACATACACAAGATGATAACAATGCAAAAGTAGTTGTATAACATAATTAACTACACCCTAGGGTAACCGATTTCAGCCCAGGGAATCCACCCTTGCCTCGGTTCACCCTCCCTTAGGTAATGGTAATCGATCTCGATCAAGGGAGTCCACCCTCAACTCGATTCACCTTACACCTAAATAAAGGCAACCGATCACAACTAAGGGAGTCCACCCTCAGCTCGGTTGACCTTTCCCACAAAGATAAAGGTAACCGATCTCGATCAAGGGAATCCACCCTCAACTCGGTTTACCTTACACCTAAATAAAGGTAACCGATCACAACTAAGGGAGTCCACCCTCAGCTCGGTTGACCCTTACCACAAATAAAGGTAACCGATCTCGATCAAGGGAATCCACCCTCAACTCGGTTTACCTTACACACCACCTGTAACACAAGTATCACACCATACTCATGAAGAAAACATACTAGGTGCAAGACGGAATAAATCATCGTCTGAAAAGCAAATAATATAATACCTGGCACAATCCCGTGCATACAATCAGTTCAGAGTTATACTAAACTAATTCACCCAACATTATCATGCAAATCTCACTATTCGCATATAATCACACCAAGCATATTCACGCCACTACCATAGTGCCAAATCATGCTCACACGTATATATACACACATATATAATCAAACAAAGGCATCAAGCCATATAGTCTAGGTAGCTATGTCCCCCTACCTTAGGAAAGCTCTACGTACGCTCCTAGCCTCCCGTTCGAGCTATTCACGCCTTGCCTTTCCCGCGAGCGTCAATATCAACTAATAATTATATTCAATAATTAAAAACTCAAACAGACTCCGAAACGAATGCAATAAATTTACAAGTGTACTCCAACAAGTGCCTAACACTTGGATACACTTCAAGTTAATCAAAGTAGCCAAACTGGGCCCGAAATGACCCATTTTCCCCGAAACACCCAATCTGCCCGGAAACGAGTTTTTGACCCTCGGGACTCCGAAAATTACGAAACTTGTTTCTAAACTCCTCATTTAATATTCTAAGACCAATTCAATTAACGGAATCGAATTCCGACACCCGAGCGTTAAAATACTTCAATTAAAGTTATTGGTGGAAAAACCGTCTTTCACAATTTAAATCCGAAAATTATCAAATACGCAAGTTATCGACTCGGGGGTCACCCGGGACCACCCGAACTCACAAAACCTGAGCCCCGGGCTCGTGGGCCCCACACAAGCCACCACATTAATTCTCGGGAAACAAAATCGAGCTACGGGATTCACTTCGAATCTGTCCAGAGACAGATTCGGCAGAACAGTCCACTTCCCGGACTTGCAACTCCAAATCCCTAGCTCGTCTGGAAAACACGTAAACATGAAAGTTGAAGCTCTGCCAGTCCTCTACAAACTTCATGTTTTGCTCGGAACCAAGTTCGAACGGGAACGGCTCCGTCCGGAGAAAAACAGATTGTCCGTCCGGCTGGACAGATTCAGCGGTTCAGTCACTTCCCGGGCTTCTAGCTCCCAAACCGTTGCTCCTTTGGAAAAACTCACAAGATGAAGGTTGAAACACTTCGAGTCAGCGTTCCATGGCCACCGGAATCAGCCACCAACGTGGCCGGAGCTCCGGCGACCCTCCGGTCACCGGAATTTGTTCAAATTTGTCTTAAAACATGCCTAATCATCTCTAGTGTCTAACTAAACTTAAAACAACACATTTCTACTTAAAACCCACGAACCAAACTACTCCAAATCGAAAAGAGAACCATACTTCTTGTAGTCCTCGATGCCGGGATTCCGAATACGAAGAAATCTCGAAGAAACGACGGACGGATTGACGGGAAATCCTCCTTGCTTGGCCGGACCCTCCTTCTCCTTCCCTCTTTCTCTTTCTCTTTCTCTTTCTCTTTCTCTCTCCTTCTTTCTTCTCTTCTCCCTCTCTTTCTCTTGGTTGTTCTCGGATGAAATGGGAGCTCCCCCTCCTTATAACAACACATTTTATTTAATTAATTACTTAATTAAATAAAATGAAAACCCAAAAATCAACCCTTTTTCCTCTTTCCCAACATCACCAAACCCCACACACAACAAGTCACTTCCTTGTACCCTTGGTACCTAACCCATCAATCACATCGGTCACCTTTTCCACCAACCGAAAACGGATCAGATTTCCCAAAATCGAACGTTTCGGACCCCGAACGGGCACTTTTATCGAGATTTCAGCAAAATCTCCCGAGTGACTTAAAATGGGCTAACTAAGAATACTGCATTGACCGTTTTGCGAGTCGGGACTTAACGAGTCCAGAATCGCCCAAAACGTCCTCGGTTGACTTTTCCAGCAAAAAGTCAACCTAAGTCAACTTTCCCCGAATGGGTCACGAAGTGGTCTTTAGTCGCCCTGAACTTAGCTTGGTCGAAAATAACGTCATCTTATATCCAAAACAACTCTCGGGGTCAGGTTCAGACTCGATCTGGTCACTATTCAAAAAATTTTGAATTTTCCCAGATTTTAGTCTAACTGCCCGGGAGAGGTCCTTACATGTTGGGAGAGAGAGAGACTGAGAACTAAGGGAAGAGACAGTGTTTTCTCTACTGTGTAACCGAAGAGTCGGGCCATGATTGGATGCACGTCTTGTCACCAGATCACAAAAGATCTCTGTTTCACCTCCCTTTTTTTTATTATCTTGGAAACAAACTGAAACAGGCTTGGATAATTGGGCCCGGATTTGATTTTGTAGAACCTAGTAGTCCTTCTAGAGAGAGAGAAAAATAAATCAAAAAGCTCTCTCCCTTTTTCTTTCTTGATGAGCCTTATTCAAGGTAGCAAAGTCCAAGGTGGGCCATAAACTTTCAAACCGATTTGTGTCCAATGACTTTGTGAAGAGGTCAGCAAGCTGTTTCTCTGTAGGAAGATACTCTGGCTTAATCTTCTTGTCTTCCACACGTTCTTGAATGAAGTGGTCCCTGATGTCTATGTGCTTAGTTTTGCTATGTTGCACAGGATTCTTCGAGATATTGATAACACTGATGTTGTCACAGAATAATGGAATGACAGCTTGTTTGACTTTATACTCTGCAAGCATCTGCTTCATCCATATAAGCTGAGTATGACTACTACTAGCAGCAATGTACTCGGACTCAACTGTAGATAGAGTTATGTATTTTTGCTTTTTGCTGAACCGGAAGACAAGATTATTCCCGAGATAAACAACATCCGCCAGAGGTATTTTTTTGATCAGGAGTACTTCCTGATATATATCGGATATTTCTCTTGGCATATTTTCTTTGAGAGGTAAAGATGCTATTATCCATTTGTGTGATCTGGAAACCTAAGAAGTAGGTTAGCTCACCGACCATGCTCATCTCTGATTACATTTGTTGGACAAATTGTTGCAACATCTTGTTGAACATTCCTCCAAACACAATGTCGTCTACATAAATCTGGGCGATCATGATGTTCTTTAATTCTTTCTTAACAAACAAAGTTTTGTCAACTCCCCCTCGCGTGTAGCCGTTCTTTACTAGAAACTGGGTTAGACGTTCATACCAGGCTCTAGGTGCTTGTTTGAGACCGTAGAGAGCCTTCTTGAGCTGATAGACATGATGAGAAAAGCTGTGATCTTCAAACCCTTTTGGTTGAGTGACATAGACTTTTTCGGTTAAGTATCCGTTTAGGAAGACGCTCTTAACATCCATCTGGTAGAGTTTGAATCTTAGATGGCAAGCAATGCTTAACAGCAAACTGATGGCTTCAAGTCTGGCAACTGGAGCAAATGTGTCATCAAAATCTACTCCTTTGACTTGTGTGTAGCCTTGTGCCACAAGTCTGGCCTTGTTTCTGGTGATGTCCCCTTTGTCATTAGATTTGTTCTTGAAGATTCCTTTTGTCCCGATGATATTGACATCGTCAGGCTTGGGTACCAATTCCCATACTTCATTTCTCTCGAACTGTACTAGCTCCTCTTGCATGGCACACACCCAATACTCATCTTTTACGGCTTCTTGCACATTCTTGGGCTCTATCTTGGAGACAAAACACAGGTTGATTATCATGTCCAGGTAATTTACAGGATTCTTACTTCCGGTTCGAACTCCTTCGTTTATATCACCAATTACATCATGAGCTGGGTGATTCTTCTAGACTCTTCTGGAAGGGGCTCTTTGCGGAGTTTTCAGAGAAGTCTCTCTGTTAGGACGAACATCGTTTTCTTCATCAGTCTCTAAGTCGCGTACATTGTCACTGACATCTGGTCTGACATCCGGAGCAGTCAGGATCTTTTCATCATCATTGTTGGGTTGTTCAAGGATGTCATCATCAATGACTACGTTTATGGACTCCATTATATTTTTGGTTCGTTTGTTGAATACCCGAAAGCGCGGCTATTTCTAGAGCACCCAAGAAAGATCCCTTCGTCATTTTTAGGTTCAAGCTTGCGTCGTGGCTCTCAATCAGCAAGGATATAGCACACTGAGCCAAAGACATGGAAGTACTTCACGTTAGGCTTCCTTCCCCTCTAAAGCTCATAAAGAGTAACTGTCATGTCTGGTCGGAGGGTGACCCTATTGTGAATTTGACATGCTGTGTTTAGAGCTTCAGCCCAGAAGTGAGGAGAAATGTCTTTGGCTAGCATCATGACTCGAGCCATTTGTTGAAGAGTGCGATTCTTCCTTTCCACTACTCCATTCTGTTGAGGAGTGATGGGGCAGAAAATTCATGGGTTATTCCTTCTCCATCACAAAAGTTGGCAAAGGTGGTGTTCTCGAACTCACGTCCATGGTCACTTCTTAACTTGACAATCTTATCAATCTTATCTGACTTTTCGCGAAAAAAGTCTACCCAGGTGTACCTTGAGAAGTCATCGACACATACAAAGATATATCTTTTTTCTCCAAGGCTTTCAACTTGCATTGGTACCATCAGGTCAACATGTAGAAGTTCTAGAACTCGAGTAGTGGTAAGATGTTGTACCTTCTTGTGTGACGTCTTGACTTGTTTGCCTATCTGACATTCCCGCAGATCTTGCCTTCGACGATCTTTAGATCTGGGACTCCAATGACAGCTTGTTCAAAAATAATTTTCTGCATGCTCCTCAGGTTGATGTGTCCAAGTTTTTGATGCCAGATTTTTGTCTCTTGTGCTTTAGACAGAAAGCATTTGTCGGGTACATGGGCTGAGTTTGGAGACCATAGATAACAATTGTCTTTTGACCTGAGACCTTTCATCAGTTCTTCCTTTTGCTGGTCGAGTACCACACACTTGTCAACATTGAAGTTGACACAAAGATCCATATCGCTGCGTTGATTGATGTTGATCAGGTTGGTTGTAAGCCCATCTACCAGTAACGCTTCTTTTAGACAAGGTGAGTTAGGGAAATTTAGCTTTCCTTTTCCCAAGACTTTGGCTTTTACACCATCACCAAAGGTAACATAGGAATTCGAGCATGGTGTTATGGTAGTCAAGAATAAGCGACTACCAGTCATATGACGAGATGAACCACTATCAAAATACCAATCATTGTTGGTAGAAGCCTTTAACGATGTATACGCAATATTAGCTCGATATTGTACCTCTTTTACTCGCCATTCTTGTCGAGGTTTTTACTTGATAGACGTCCTTTGTTTTACTGAGCTTTTTCCATAGAGTCGATAGCAGAACGGTCGTATGTGACCTCTTCGTCCACAGTGATGACAGACCCAGTTGTGTCTGTGACTGATTGTTGATGGTGTATGTGACTTCTTTGAGCTGCCATGATGGTGTTTCTTTTGTGACTGACTGTTGTCAGATGTCTATGACATCTGATGTGACATGTCGTACGTAGCCTTTTGGGGGACGAAACGGTCTTGGAAGTTGAGCCTTTTCTTGAGAAACCAAGCCTTCCATGTTCTTTAATGGCTTTCCAATGGAAAAAATTTGATCCAAAATGTTAGTGCTTGAATTCATCATCTTGACTTACTTGGTCATGAGCTTCAGTTCTCCGTTCAGGTGTGCGACTTCTTTCTTTAGGTCAATGATGGTTTCTAGAAGTCTCGTCTTATCTTCATTGAGAGCGAGAATGGTTGTATTTTATTTTTCCAGTACTTCGGAGTCTTCGAGCCACTTAACATACCACTCATTGTAGGCATTGTTGAGAGTCTCATCAAATAGCTCATCATCCGACATAGACTTCTTTGAGATTCCAATGGATGTGGAGGCAGGAAAGGCCACATAGTTACTTGTCTGCTCTTTATCGCTGTCTTCCTCTTCATCAGATAATGAGGTTGTGAACCCTTTCTTCAGTTTCATGAGGAAGTTGGGACATTCTCTTTGTACATTTCCATAACCTTCACACTCGAAGCACTGAACTTCTTTTTCTTTTCCTTGTCGTTCTTGTCTGCCTTCTTTGGGAGAGTTCTCGATCTTCTGGAACCTTTGTGGAGGCTTGTCTCTGACATCTCGAGAGACATTCTTTCCTGCCATCTGGTTGAACCTTCACATAACTCGGTTCTAGTTTTTGGCCAACATGGCAATTGCTTCATCGATTTCGATGTCTAAGTCAGAGAATATATGCTCCTTTTGTCCTTGAGTTGAACTCTTGAAAGCTATGCCTTTGTGTTTCTTTTCCAAACTAGGGAGAGAAAGCTCGTAGGTCATTAGGGATCCCATAAGCTCATCAAACTTCAAGATTTTTAGATCATGCACTTCTTCTATGGTAGTGATCTTCATCTTGAATCTGGGGCTTAGAGCCCTTAGGGTTTTCCTTATCAGATCCTCATCAGTCATAGGTTCCCCAAGCGAGTAGGATTCATTTGATAGATCTCGAATTCGAACGTTGAACTCGGCTATTGTTTCATCCTCGTTCATGGTGAGAGCTTCGAAGTTGGTGGTGAGATATTGTAGTTTTTACTCTCGTACCTTAGATGTTCCTTCATATGCTACGACAAGAGTATCCCAGGCTATCTTTGCACTTGTGCATGTGTTGATGAGTCTGAAGACGTTTTTGTCAACTCCATTGAATATCGCATTTAGTGCTCGGGAGTTTCCTAGGGCAGCTTCGTCTTCAGCAGGGCTCCACTCCTTTTCGGGTTTAGGGCCCGTAATGCTGCCAGATCCATCAGAGTATTAGGGCTCTTTCCAGCCATTGATTACAGCCTTCAAGGTTTTGCTGTCCAGGGACTTCATGAAGGCACACATGCGTGCTTTCCAATACCCATAATTTGTTCCGTCGAGTACGGGGGCTCGATTGATTGATCCTCCTTCCTTTGACTCCATCTAAGCTACTCAGAATATTTGCAGAATCTCACCTAAGAAATAAGGTGCTTCCTCTAATACCAATTGAAATTCTTAGTTGTTGCGTAGACAATATGTCGAACACAATGTTGTGACAATTTGTTCGACAACTTGTCTGATCACAGATAAGTAAATAGCGGAACAATAAATAGAAGACACACAATATGTTTACCCAGTTCGGTGACTCCGCACCTACGTCTGTGGGCACTCTGCCCGTGGAAAGGTTTTCACTATCTGGTAGTCAATAGTACAACTTCAAGCATCAACTAGCTATCACACAAGCTATTGTCCTAAGCTAATATAGATCTCACCGTGAACAGCCTCGACCAAGGGCCTCTCCCCCTGTCTTTGAGATCCTCTCCATTCCACCCTTCGAGTAAGCCTATGCTCGGTTGTGTTGTCTTTGACAATCTTCTTCGTGAGACTTCAATCACGAACAAATAACTTCAAATCACAAACACTCAAATCCTTGCGAGTTGATGTTTGTGATCGACAATGTCCTTCTAAATAAAACAGCCTTTGATACGCTAGTCTTACACGGTCACGAGCTCTGAGTATTTAGCACGGGAAAGGATGTAAAAGCAGACGAGTTGCTAAGGGGTAAAGCACCTGCTTTTATAGCAACTCGAGTAGCCTAATCGGTTTCCAATACCGATTAGGAAATACAAACCCTTGCCGTCCTTGGCAAGTTTGGCAAGTCGGCGTTACCGCCTACAAGCCTTGTTGACGTGTCTTGATGCTAGCTGGAGATTGCCTTGTTTAGTCGTTGCCTAAGACTCACGTGCGCTGGTGTTCTCTGTCTAAACAGGAACGCTGCGGTACTTAACTAATTTTGCACACATAATGTCATACTACATATCTTGCGATATGTTGACTGAATATTACCTTATGCTTAATCAATCTGCCAATATTGGACATAGCAACACAATATTCATAGAAAACAGAGTCATATGCCTAGCACCCATGATTTAAGGTTTTAGCCCCTCGACATTGGTGCAAAAATACAAGAATCAAATCTGAAAGCAAGACAAAATGAGAAGAAATCAGAAAAACTCTACGCACTAAGGCTCGGATCAGACGCTCGATTCTCTTGTCTATACTCTCAAATCGAACTCCATGCTAGTCTTCAAAGATTTCAGGTGATGGGTGATGTGAAAGAGATCACCACGGGTTCCAATCGATAAATATCATGCAGCGGACGTTATGTAACCGTGGTGATCGATGCAAGCTATGATCTTAATGTAAATTCAACATGTTATATATACCTTTTTGAATCTGAAAATTACCTCTTCTAATCGATGAAAACACAAGCTTAGTGTCTCTCTATTAGGTCCACACAAGCACCACAACCGAAGAAGGTTTTCACTCAAATTTTTGCTATGAATTTTTTAGAGAAGCATGGCAACAATGGAGGATGAGAGGGGAGAGAGAATTCAGTAATGAGGGGGAGAGAGTGATGGGATTATTTGCTGAAAATTATAGAAGATAATGGAAGATATTATGTGATTTTAATTTGAAAATTAAAATTGAATTTCAAATTAAAATTGCATATCTATCCTTCATAAACTCTTATTTGCATTTGTTCCTATTCATAACTTAAATCTCTAAATGGGCTTTAAGCCCGTTTAACTAAAACCCAAATTAAACCCATTAACTTGAGTTCTAATTTCGGTTTAGACAAAACGGCTCAATTTCCTCGAATTGATTTCTTCAACCGTCTGGTTAAAACCTTAGGTCAGAAAACTACTGAATCGTTCTCAATTTTCATCCGTAATTGTTGTCATGTATCGTGCTTAATGCGTGTGACCCTCTAGGCTCACGAACAATTGGCAGACTTGTAAAATTACTATTTTACCCTTTCCATCATAAGTGGTCTCTAGCAAGACATTATGATTATCCAATGTTCGTGATTATCGATTATTCGACTTAACCTGTTATCGTACATGTCACTGTCCTTTTATGAAACCGATATCCAGATTGATCAATAGGCATAGAATATTCATCCTCATTTATCAATCACTGTTTCTTGATATCTGAGATGACTGAAAACTGATACTAAGGTATCACCTGAACGGCCGTGCTATTCCTTCAGTCATACTCATCAAGTGGCCTAAACGGATATCTTTCTCATACCGAAGTATGAGTGATAAATCCCTCAGACGCCTTTCGAGTTCACTAGTGCAACAAATATCAAAGCCAATCGAAGCCGTTATAGTTACCCTTTTACAGATAACGTTAGATTAGGTCAAACTTAGGTATTCGTTATATAGTGTACACAAAGACTCCTTGGTCTTAGGATATAATGACAAGTTACGATATGTGAGTATCTCATGACTGGATCTATGCAGCATACTCACAATTGGATTGTCCGATATCATCGACCTGATGGTATCTATGATATAACTCTGGCACATACTTTGCCATGATCAGTAGAGCGTGATCACAAGGAGTTGGCCTCATACTGACCGCTTCTTAAAGAAACTTAGCTGATCAGGGACTCATCAAATGTAATTCTTTCTGATCTATAGATCTACTATTAGTGGTTACACACATAATGACATAGATCAAATTACATTCGATATAATACTACAACACATTAGTAATATATGCCGATTTATTTATTCGGAAAGATGATAAAACATTACATCTGTAGATCACTTATATATTGGACTGGGGCATAACTCTAACATGATGGTTTAGGGTTTCTATTCTACTCTTGAACCACTCTAGAACGTGTATGGAGACTAAAATTTGTGGAACCCTTTTCTCTAAGTTGAGCTTGCCTTTTATAGATTTTTGCAAATTCGACATATGTGTCAATCGACACATAAGGTGTGTCGATTGACACATCATCGCCACCTAGCAGGCGCATCATCGACGCAAGTTTCTGGAAGTTGGCACTCGGGGTGTGTAAATTCTGTGTTGATCGACACCTCCCTTCCTCCACCTGATTTGTCTTCTTTTTCCTTATTCCTTGATCCCGAAACCCTCTATTTTGATCGATTTTTACCCATATTCACCTACATCCTGCACAATCACACCAAACATACCCGAAGGCGTAAAAGTGGCATAATTGGGGCTCTTAAGCCAAATACGAGGGACATATAAGCACTAAATGTGAGTAATAAGGTGTCGAAATGGACTCCGAGAGGGCCCACGTCAGTTAACACGATTGTAACATCCATAGGTTCCCAAAACCAAAAGATCCAGAGACTTATGAAACTTAATTTAGACTAGTCGGTTAAATCATCACTAGACATAGGTTGGTACCGTGAATTAATTATAGGCTTTTGATCTGTCTGAAAGGGGTTTAAGGTGTCTTGAAATTCTCGTTTCCTCCCTAAGATTTAGAAACACCTGAAAAATATATTTATTACTTGTTATTTTTCCCGAACTTATTATTTAATATTCATTACCTCAGCATGTTCGACTTGATTATAAAACTCTTAAGTTATGTTATAATCTTTTGTGTGTGTCTTTAATTGTCGTACTTGTTTAGACACACTTTCAATCTACTGAGATTAATATTAGAATTAAATTTGAGTGCTTAGAATTGATAATAGTTGTTCTTTGGGTTCGATAACTCGGAGTCGTAATGTGACTACTCCATATTACTTGAGATCAGTATACTGCGAGAATCCCGAGATCCGATACACTTTTTTGTGTTCGTTTTGTCTCATCAAGGTCGTATGTTTCAGCGTCGCATTTTGGCCCATCAATACACTTTTTATGCCTCTCTCGTATATACATGCCACTACTATCACTACTGATTCAATATATAAATGTAACGTGTCAATATTTGGATTAAATATTTTGCTGAAATATTTTTCTGGGTGCAGTCTCATTCAAAACTTGAATGGTTTTAACTCTTTCATTCCAAACATGTTCATTTTTCATATGCACATGAGACCGCACATGACGTAGGAGGTTTACTATCACAAATTCAAATTGCCCAGTAACATACCATCCTAAATTTAAGTAAGTTTGTTAAGGGACAATGACATTTGTTACACCTAACTATAATGAAATGACAGTTTCATATTCTAACACTAATAGTTTTTTTTATCAGTTAGTAACGACACACAATTTACGCCGTTCCAAGCATTTTATGCGCCGTTACAAATTGTAACGGCGCGCAACCGACCGTTTTACAGTGCGTCGTTACACTTTGTAACAGCGCACATTAATTGTGCATCGGCGTACAAAATTTCGTGCGCCGTTTGAAAAGTAACGGTGCACAAACCACGTAAAGGTGTACAAAAGTAAACGTCGCCGTTAGTTCAAGAACGGTGAAGGAAAATTTGTGACGGCGTACAATCGCACGAGCGCCGCTACTACTGTAAAGGTGTACATGGCCCGTGCGCCGTCACTATAGTAACGACATACATGGCACGTGAGCCTTTAGAATTGTGACGGCGCACATGTAATGTGCACCGTTACAAATGATATTTTAAAAAAATAATAATGAAAAAATTTAAAAATTAAAATTTATTTATTTAATTTTCATTTTTTTAAATTAATATTCAAATTTCGAAAATTATAATTTAATAAGTCTTGTTATAATTCATGATTAAAAGTTTTTGAATAAAAAATTATTATTACATCGGGAAACTATGATGACGGGCCAGGATCTTTAAACATATTCGGTTTAACCTGTCGCAGTTGCTCGTGGAAGTACTGCATCATATTCAGGTTTTGTGAGCTTTAAGTTTAGAGCTCAGTCTCGAGCTCTATTATCTTCTCGGCTTGAGTGGATATAACCTGTGCTTGAGTTTGGACTTCAGTTCGAATCTCCGTAATCTCCACAGCAGCACCGGAGGAGTTCGAAAGTCTTCTCTGTCTCGGTGGTGCATGATAATCACACCCGCAACCCCGGATGTGTCGTCCTCGAGATGGTGTGATGATGTTTCCTTTGGTGGCGGCCTCGACATCTCTGACGTGTTAGACAACTTGTCTCATGAACTCGTCCTCCTCAGTGTCGGTCATCTTTTTCAGATGACCATTTTGGTCGACGTTTGTCGGGTTTTCCTTCCAGTCTCAAAGCACTTGGGTAATGAATATTTGTAAATCAGATTAAGAATTAATTAATAACATAAATTAAAATTTTAAAATAACGTTAATGAATTGATAAAATTTAACTTACGCGTTTCAGGTCCTCGTCCTCCTACTCCTCCTGCACCTAATCACTATCAGCATCCAGGACAGGAGGCTTCAGGTGATCCTCGAGCTAGGCCTCCAACTTCTTGGAGATCTCTACAATACCGTCTGAAATCATCCTCTGCCAAACTTTTCGGAATGGTACTGGACCCGTATAGTGGTTCAATTTGTTATCGATGGCCCGAACCTTTTTCATTTGAGATCCAACACGTTCCTGAAAAAAATTGAAATTAAATTCTGCCCCAAATCTTTTAAAGAAATTTAAATTAAGAAATAAAAATTTTGAAAATACCTCGTTTTCGTCAAACTGTTGAACGATCCACCCCCATTGGAACTTCTTCCCTTCGAATATTTAGGGAATTCCATTGCGATTTAGCTTGTTTCGGCCTATGTATAATTTTTACAGGCGATTCATATTGGATTTTCGCTCCTTGTAAGCATCTGCGGCTACTTCTCAAATCCACGTCTTTAACTCGACCGAAGTATCATCCACTTGATACAAGCGCTGTGATTATAAAATATTTAGCCCATTTTTAAAATACTTAATTTGAAACTTAATAGATTGAGATTAAGTTTCGAAATTACCCGAAAGTTGTTCCAAAATTTCTGATACTCGGTCGTTGGAAGATCGACCCAGGTCTGGTAGGAAGCGTCGCATTCTCGTGCAAACTTGCCTTCAATGAAGACTAACCTCCGTACATCAAACATGTCGTGGTCTCTATGAAATTGAGCGTACGGTTCTCCATCTACCCAAATCAAAGGAACATGCTGATGGCTATTTTTCTCGACCGCTTTCTGCTCATTTTTTATGCAGATGTCGACTTTTTGCTCCTTCAAGGCTCTTTGTACCCAACTTCTGGTCTATAGACAGTCATCTTCAACTTTAGAGTCGAAGTAGAGCTCGTAAGCCGAAAACTCTAGGGCATCGAGGGGTAAACGGCCCCACTAGTTCAACGGCAACTCGGCTTCCGTTGAACTGCCAGCTCCGACAGTTGAGGCTCCCGAGCCTTCTTCGAGCATCTGCATGAAACTCTGCCCCTGGCCCAAGGTGCAGACACATTTTCGTCAAATTTTCGCCAAATTTTTGTTTTCCGACAAATTTGTAACAGACACATACCCAAGGTGCGCCGTTACAAAAAAAATCCTAAAATATTAAAATTAAAATATTTTTATCGGTTTGATCGTGAATGATAAGTTGTGTTCCCGTTTATTATTTTCCTTCAATTCGTATTATACCACATAAATGTTGTTTACAATAGATTGAACGGTTTGGATTTAAAAAATATTTATTACTTCACTGAACGTTTGATAATTAATGTGTTTAGGGTTTATGTTAGAGTTTACCTTATAATAAACTATATTCACGTCTCAACGAAAGTCAAATGTTGGAAAACATGTTTGAATCCAACCGTACGAATAGGAGATTTTTTTAGCCCGTAGACAGTTGTCCACATGCATCCGATAACGCGCAAGTGCATGCGGTCGTTACAAGTAATAAAACCTTGTAAGCACAGGGTCCAATCCATAGAGACCAATTTGGGTCACGTCAAATTAACTAATGATATTAAATGTAATTTAAAATACACAATTTATAAAGATGTTTGATAATTTGTAAAATAAAAACGCTTGGGAAAGACTCTTCAGTAGAGAAAATCATGGATGCTAGGCTAATGAATCATAATCATGTCACAATTTCGGAATGAATTCTCATGCACACACTTGAATCTTATGCAAACAATTATACTAACACCTCCTCTCGGTATTAGTGGCAACCTAGACTCGAGAATTTCATCATCCCTCTCGGGTAGATAGATACCACAAGCCTGCATTAGCACAAAAATAATGGAATCGGGGTTCCAAAGAGTTGAACCACGGCAAATTAAAGGTTTTCTATCACCCACCGGCCATCTCAGAAACGGCAACGTGACTCAAATAAGCAATCAATATTTGTCAATACCAATCACAAGCATTAAATATTTTAATTCACCCAGAATCATGCATAAACAAGTCAATCCATAATTATAAAATCAACACAATTCAATTAAAGACCTAGCATCCATGATCACGGGTGTTCATCCCATGATCATGGTGGCAGAACCAAAATCCATGAAAGTAAATATAGAAATTGAGTTTGAGAAGTAAGAGCGATGAACCCTAAACCCAAGTGGGTTGAAGAACATGAATCTCGACTCCTCTCGATTGATGATGTGAAGCTCGATTGATCCTTGTTCTTTGATCTTCTTTGAATCCGATTTGTCCTCCTCTCGAAGTCACAAATCCTCTCCTTGGTCGATCTAGTGTGCTCTACTCTATGCTCTCCCAAAACGTGGTGGCTAGCTCTGATAATCGGCCATCCCTTTCATTCATCGTCTAATTTTCTTTTTATAGGTAAGTTCGCGATTGCGTCACCGCTTGTGTCGCCAGGGTGAGACTTGCAGTGACACCCTTTAGAAGTTACGTTGCTCTGCTGCCACGTGTCACCGCCTGTGTCACGGTTGTGACACCGGCGGTGACACCCACCACAGTTTGGCTCCTTTGCTGCTATGCGTCACGACTTGTGTCACGGGTGTGACTAAGGCAGTGACACTCGCCCGAACCTCCTCATTTGTTGGTTTGAAGGCTGCCCAAACCTCCTCGTCATGGCTCGTGTCAACGGGGTGACACTGGCCATGACACTCTCCAACAAGCTCTCCCAAGCTTCGATTAGCTCTAATAACTCGAGACCTGCACAAGTAACACTCCAAATACTCTCGAAGATATATATGTCACAAAGATCAGTAATTTAACACATTGAGAGTGAAATAACACCTAGAATGGGGGTAATAGATATCATGAACGTATAATGGATGTGACCGCATCAACACCCCACATTAAGCATTTTCTCGCCCTCAAAAAATATAAATATACAACAATTGTCGTTTTCAACCCCAAGGTTCACCTCGATAGGGGGAGTTCGACATCTCCCGAGGGTTCTGAGGTCCAACCCATAATCCCTCTGACACTTATTGGCGTTATTGGCGTTCCTCTGACACTTTAGATGGAGACGGCATGTACATAATTCATTTAGAATTTCCCACCCATACATTGAATTCGCTCATCCTGAAGTCTCGTCTTTTACCCCGGACAGTCCCGAGTTTTGGGATCGAGATATGTACTCGCTCTCTGCTTTTCTCACGCTCACTTCCCTTGCTCTTAATCTTTCTAAACTCCAGTCTCTGCATTTCCGGCACCACCAACCCAGATACACCCCTTCCAGATTCACGTATGTGTGTGCTAAGTTAAAAAAATTATCTCTAGCATATGATTTTGTGACCCCTTGAAAAATAATTGAAAGTATGATACTTGACTTCCACTAGTCAACCTTACCTCAATACTAATTAATTAAACAATGCCACCAAACAAGCACACTTCAAAGAGTATTTTTTGTGAAATTTTAGCACACAATGAATCTCAAGGGCAATTGAATGGCATATAAACTACTTAAACCTTTCAGGCGGCCAATCGGCAAGCTCATGCAAATGAGTCCTAAAATTGGCATGCAGCGCAACGCTACACTCCACACTAAAACTGTGTACGGTCCCCCATGCGAAAAATAAAAATAAAATATGCAACGTGCCTGCATGAAATTTAGGGCTCAAGAGTCACCCCTTTCCCCAATCAAAAACAATATAAACCCAATAAAATATGCTCTTTCCTATGATGGGAAAAGAGTACATCAATAAACACATTTGGATTGCAAAAGTTTCATATATATAGGGCAAGTGATAAAATTTGTGCTTGGAAGCATCAATAAATACGAGTGTATTAATGCACTTGCCCTTAATCTTTTTAGAAAATTTATGCATCAAACGTGAATAAGATGGACATGAGAAGTTAGGAGAGATATCACCTCGAGTGTAAATCTCCGGTAGATCCCCTCTCTCCTTCTTCTCATCACATGGGCGATGTTCTTCATCTTGAAGTACTAGAATGGAACCCATTCCGCCCAACTCTTGCATTTTCTCCCCAAGCTTTTCGATAATATACCTTTAATCACGAAAAGAAATTCCATTAGAAAGAATAAAAGATATATCATTATTGATACAAGCATATCTAAAATTT
Source organism: Geranium rotundifolium (assembly GCA_963920655.1). Taxonomy (NCBI): domain Eukaryota; kingdom Viridiplantae; phylum Streptophyta; class Magnoliopsida; order Geraniales; family Geraniaceae; genus Geranium; species Geranium rotundifolium. The sequence goes on along the minus strand of OY987315.1, from coordinate 8,067,443 downwards.
GTACTAAAGCAAGATTTTTCAACCGAAACAAGAGTAGGTGGAGCCCATGTCTTTGCATCAACCACGGGCTCCCTTACCGATACACCCATATGTACGTTGTGGTTGACTATTTTCTCCACTTCTCATATTGGCTCCACCCTATGATCCTCTTCTTTTCCATCTTCGACCTCTTGAGGAGAGTCGACTCCCATCACTCCTTTAGGCAAAGGTAGCTCCTTTTTCTCCTCGTGAGCTCACTTCGGCCACTTCATACTCATTAATCTTGATCTCTTGGAGAGGCTCGTCATCATACCATCCTGGAGGCCAATAGACCTCATATTTGGCCTCTTGCTTAGCCAAACTTGGCACTTTGGCCCATTCTAGCTCCTCCATGATTCTCTCTTTTTTCTCTTCATCGGCCTTAATTGCCTCATTTTGGCATACTTCCCAAGTATTTCGTTTTGACTTCGTAGCAATTGCATCATCTCATTCATTTGTTATGTCCTCTTCTCTTGAAGAGAAGGATCTTGAAAATCATCATATCGATTCACTTGGTTTCTATAATAAGCGTGGGACGAGTGATTCTCTGGGTAGGATGATGTGAGGTTTTTGTAAAGATGGTATTCTTATTTGTTTTGAGGTGGTCTCTCTTGGTAGGATGGTGGAGGATCATGATGTGATTGGTAGTCATGTGGTGGTCTTCTTTGGTTTAAATATTGGTAAAGGGGCTCTTCCCGATAGGAATAATAGCCAATACCTTGGCCTTGATAGCCTTGCTTAGGAGCATAATACTCCTGCTTCTCTCCATTGCCATCATGACATCCATACGACGTGGATTTCTCTAGAGGAGTCCACTTGTAATCCGGTTGATTTGTCCTCTCGTGATAATACTCATATCCTCTCTAGACTTGCTCCATTGGATTTCCTCTCTTTCTTGCCTCCTCAAATTATTCTTTACAAATCTAAATCACTAGGCAACAGGAGAAAGAGAGTTAGGTCACCAATGTACAATTCGCACACAATGAGCAAGAGATCAAGAAAAAAAATTAATAGCAAAAATTAAACTAAATTAACCGTTGGTTCCCGGAAACGGCGCCAAAAACTTGTTGAGCCCGTAGACAGTTGTCCACATGTACCCTATAACGCGCAAGTGCACGCTGTCGTTACAAGTAATAAAACCTGGTAAGCATAGGGTCAAATCCACAGAGACCAATTTGGGTTACTGCAGTTTAACTAATGATATTAAATGTAATTTAAAAAACACAATTTATAAAGAGGTTTGATAATTTGTAAAATAAAAAAGATTGAGATAGACTATTCAGTAGAGAAAACCATGGATGCTAGACCAATGAATCATAATTATGTCACAATTTCGGAATGAGTTCTCATGCACACACTTGAATCTTGTGCAAAAAATTATAATAACACCCCCTCTCGGTATTGGTAGCAGCCTAGACTCGGGAAGTTCATCATCTCTCTCACGTAAATAGATACCACGAGTCTGCATTAGCACAACAATAATGGAATCGGGGTTCCGAAGAGTTGAAACTCGGCAAATTAAAGGTTGTCTATCACCCACCGGCCCTCTCAGACACGGCAACGTGACTCAAACAAGCAATCAATATTCGTTAATACCAATCACAAGCATTAAATACTTTAATTCACCCAAAATCATGCATAAAAAATTCAATCCATAATTTGAAAATCATCACAATTCAATTCAAGACCTAGCATCCATGATCACGGGATTTTAGCCCATGATCATGGTGCTAGAACCAAAATCCATAAAAGTAAATATATAAATCGAGTTGGAGAAGTGCATGAATCTCTACTCCTCTCGATTGATGATGTGAAGCTCGGTTGATCCTTGTGCTTTGATCTCCTTTGAATCTGATTCGTCCTCCTCTCAAAGTCATAAATCCTCTCCTTGGTCGATCTAGTGTGCTCTACTCTCTGCTCTCCCAAAACGTGGTGGCTAGCTCTGATAATTGGCCATCCTTTTCATTCATCGTCAAATTGTCTTTTTATGGGTAAGTTCATGATTGCGTCACCGCCTGTGTCACCGGGTAACACTTGCGGTGACACCCTTCAAAAGTTACGCTGCTCCGATGCCATGTGTCACCGCCTGTGTCACGGTTGTGACACTGGCGGTGACACCCACCAGGGTTTGGCTCTTTTGCTGCTATGCATCACGGCTTGTGTCACGGCTGTTACTAAGGCCGTGAAACTCGCCTGAACCTCCTCATTTGTTGGTTTGAAGACTGCCCCTCGTCATGGCTCGTGTCAACGGGGTGACATTGAACATGACACTCTCCAGCGAGCTCTCATAAGCTTCGATTAGCTCTAATAACTCGAGATCTGCACAAGTAACACTTCAAATACTCTCGAAGATATAGATGGCACAAAAATCAATAATTTAACACATCGAGGGTGAAATAACACCTAGAATGGGGGTAATAGATATCATGAACGTATAATGGATGCGACCGCATCAAGCACAATGCTTTATTACTTCATGTGCGAAAATTTCAGACAATTCCGATAAGGTATCAACCTCGATCAAAACTGGTCAAAGGAAATTCAACTCAGTTGACTTACAAGTTGACCTTTTGTAACGGCGCACTTTGGACGGTGTGCGTCGTTACAAACACTTTAGTAACGCCGCACAAGCTCGTGTGCGCTGTTACAAATGAAAATAAAATTATTATTTTACTCTCGTATGTCCAATCGTGAATCTAACTGTACCGTTTTGAGCACAATGGTTTGTTACTTTAAGTTCTAAAATTTCATATAATCCTTATAATGTATGAACCTAGATCTAAAACAATAACCCGATGTCAGACGAAAGTCAACAATCTAAGATTGTTAACTTTTGTAACGGCGCACATACCTAAAGTGCACCGTTTCAAACCCATACTTGGAGAAAACAGTTTTTCTGCCAAAATTCGAAAATGACCAAATTACCCTTATGTTATAAATAACCAAAGTAGCCCTAATTTGGTCGGAAACAACCGTATTAGTGTTTAGAGGTCATAAATGGCCAAATTAACTATCATTCGGACATAAATGTCGGCATTACCCTTATAGGTCATAAATGACTAAACTTAACCTTAATTCGGTTGAAAATGACTGAATTATCCTTATAAGCCATTTGACCATGTAATAGTTTATTTTGAATGAAATAACATCATTTTCTTGATAATTCAATCAATCATACTTATACATATTCATATTTTAATCAGAGTTGGCAGAATCATACTCTTCATGCCCTTCCATATCAGTGTCATCGTTTTCTTCATATTTGTCTTCGTTTTCTTCGTTGTAGGTATCTTAGGTCAAAAGTGATACCACCAGGTCTTACTATGTCAATTTGATCTTATTGTTAAGGTTCATCGACTTCAAAGTCTGGCTCGTCCTCCTCGGCACGGGCTAACGTGCTCGGTTTGTAGTGACCCCTATGAGACACAATGTTGACAACCTTCCACGAACCAGATTTAGGGTCGTCGATGTAGTATACTTGTTTGGCCATTAAAGAAAGGCTAAACGGGTTTTTTTGTGACGATATGTGGTCCTTCCTCATGGTCCATTCGTCGTACCACCGACACTTGAATAAAACGATTGGCATGCTTTCAGAGAAGGTAAAGACACATATGTCCATAAGAACACCGTAGTAACATGCATTGTTTGCTTCAATCAGAACCCCTGAATTTTGATTTCTCCAGCCCTCGTCGATTATCAAGGTAAAAAATTTGACGTCGTTAACAGTACACTACGAATAATTAGCCGACAAACGAGGACCTCTGGACAGTAGTACCAACTCTCGTTGCATCCCTGCAGCAGTCATCTGCATACGTGGTATGTTATCAGATCAAGTAAAAAAATTGCAAGAATAAACACGTAATCAATGTCTACTACGTACTATACGGCGCTAGTCGAAGACAAAGGACATCACTCAGTCTTGTAGAGATTTCCCAGAGTGTACTTGTTTGAACCCTGCTAGATGTGAAAATACGAATGCATCTGCTTCGGCACAGTTCTCAATAATTGTCCAGTTCTCCCAGAACATCTCGGATACGCTCAATTTCTACCATCCCCTACGCCCTTCACTTCCACATGTGGGGAAACAACTGATAAGTTGAAACCTATAGTTTTATTGATCAATGTTTCAATGGCTGAAATAGCGCGGTTTAGGTACATCTGAGTGAAGGTGACCGACTTGTGCATCAAGTATTATTGCGCTATACAACCTTCCGGATACCTCGGGTTGCGCACACTTTTCTTGTATACACCAAGTTGCCTACAATGGTAATTATATGTCAATGTTAGATTCAATGATATTTGTAACAGCGGATCTTATAATTCTGGTTGCCAGTCAAGGAACATACCGTTCAATTGGAAACCTCCATGTGAAATGGACTAGGCCGGTCCGCATAATTTGATTTGGAAGGTGCAGTAGAAGGTGAACCACAACTGTACAGAATGAAGGAGGGAAAATAGTTTCCAACTTACAAACTAGAACCACTATATCTTCCCCCAAAATTTTCAGCGCTTTTTTCCTCGGCTTTCTCATGCACAACAACTGGAACGCCTTGCCCAGCTCTGCTAACTCTTCCGCCACATGAGGCGGAACGTACTTCTGAATGATAAGGGGGAAGGTACATTGCATCAACTCGTGGCAATCGTGGGTCTTCAATCCGAGGAACTTTTTCTCATCGGGATTCACCTTGTTCTTCAGACTTATCGCATATCCAGAGGGAAACTTAACTGCTCGAATATGCTCCAATACTTCCTTCCATTCATGACCCGCCACGCCATAAGGTGCATCTGGGAGCTCCCCGTCTTGCAACCACTGGTATGGTCGGACGTTCTGTTCCTCATAAGTTTGTCTGGCTTTCACGTCATCCTTAGTCTTCCCCGCAATTCCAAGAACTGTACCTATGACGTTGTGCATACGTTCTTCTCTATATGCATCATGTCCAAGGCATGTCTAACTTGATGAGTTTTTCAATAAGGCAGCTCCAAGAATATGTTTTTATGAGACCAACATATAGGACCATCACCACCTTTTTGTTTACTAAACTTCCGATGCAGACTAGATGGTGGATATTTACGACGTAGAATCGCTTTGAGTACGGCAGCCCCTGAATGTCTTTTAGGCCTTGAGAGGGTCTCTATTTGACCGTTAAAGGCCTCCGCCTCAAATTGTAGTAGGTGGTTTTCTGGAAAGAACCTACGCACATATTGGTAAGAGATTCTTGAGTTACTACGTGAAGAATCAATCGAGTCCAAGTATAGTGGACACGCCTTGTAGTCTTTAGTCGTGATGCCCCCCAACATTCTCAAACCCGGGAAGTCACTTATTGTCCACATCACAGAAGACCACATTATAAAAGCATATTTCTTATAACTATCCCACGTGACAGCTCCGTGCTCCCACAGATGGTTTAACTCATCAATTAGCAGATGCGTGAAGCTATTCAAGCATT